>CM014097.1:1682355-1992355 GCA_004119915.2 Collichthys lucidus
TTTTTATAACGTTTAGATGGCTGGTGTTTATGTTAGGTCTGATACACTCAGAAGGATGTGCTCTGCATATAGTAAAGTTGTTGTACCGTGTTTTAGACGGTGGAGAGGGCTCTGTTTTTTATAGTTATATATTATCCTCAGCTAACATTACTGCCATTCAGAAGGCTCAGTTTTAAAGCTATAGTGAAAACACTGTTTTGATACAGAAAAAACAGTCATGGCCATTGCACATCTGCATGAAAATAGATGCTGTGTACTGAGCAACATGTAGTCCTACTCAAGACTCAGACGCCAATAATGTGGACGGCAATTAAGTTACTTAATTGTAGAATATTAAGTTGTCTTAAATATTTGTAAATTCTGTTAATTTGTCTACATAAGTTAATTCTAGACATTTGGATATTATTGTATTATTATTTATCTAAAATTGAATACCAATGTAATTTCTTCTTTTGCTTGACTTCGTAAATGCCTCTATCCCTGTAAAACAGTAATTCATCTTCTGTGTTACAGGCAGTCAACAAGTTAAGGCCTTTTTTGGATGAGTCGGAGCAGATATATCCTCGAGCTGGTGTTATACGACTAAAGCAAGCAAGAGCTCAATCCAGAAAGTGACCTCTACCTGTCCTCTACCTGTCCTCAGCCTATAATCTACCTGTCCTCTGCCTGTCCTCAACCTATAATCTACCTGTCCTCTACCTGTCCTCAACCTATAATCTACCTGTCCTCTACCTGTCCTCAGCCTATAATTTACCTGTCCTCTACCTGTCCTCAGCCTATAATCTACCTGTCCTCTACCTGTCCTCAACGTATAATCTACCTGTCCTCTACCTGTCCTCAACCTATAACCTACCTGTCCTCTGCCTGTCCTCTGCCTGTCCTCAGCCTATAATCTACCTGTCCTTACTTGGAAAATTGACTATGTGTCAAATTTGATTTTGATATTTTCTTTTATGTGTCTGATTTATGTGGTCAGAAATACTCAGTACATCAACATGTTTACATAACATAACGTGTAGCAATAACATTCATTTAGTAATTGGTTAACATTTAGCAGTTTGCTATGTGGAGTTAAATTGATCTGTCATGTGTGCTTTCTTTTATCCGTGCTGCTTCCATCATTGTAGCACACTGGATGGATGGATGGACACCGGTTGGCAAAACAAAGTAAAAAAAAAAAAAAAAAACTATGATTGACAAATGCCGCATAAGACCGGCAAAGACTCCTGATTTACGAATGTGGCACATGAGCCAAAAAAGCCCACATACATAAATGCTGCTCAAAGACTGTAGTAGCTTTTTTTTTTTTAGCATTTTTAAGTTTCCTTCATATATGTGTGTGTGTGAGTGTGTGTGAGTGTGTGCGTCTGTGTGTGTGCGCATGTGTGCGTGCACCTGCATGTGTGTGTCTCCACAATTGCTCTAGTATTGCTCATTTTTGTTTCCAAATGAGAAATAAATGAGACATCTCAGTTAGGTCTCAAGTATGGCTCCTGTCTTACTTATTGCTCCATTGAATTTTAGGAGAAACAAAAGAGAAACATAGCAGATAAAACAGAAACCAACATGAGGCTGAAATGAGCATCTCAATTTTGTCTCCTGAGCGGTAGAAGAGCAACCTTTGAGCAGTAAAACTTTTATCTGGGCACCAGCCATTAACATCTTGAGTCTTTCTTTAATGGCCACCATATGACAACTATGGCAGTTACTTACTTGGCTGAGCTGAGAGATTTTTTTCTTTCCTTCTGCAAACATGCCACCGACATTACCCATGATGCAAAACTAACTGCCACAGTAAAGACTGAGACTTTATGCTAATAGCAGCTAATGTAGCCTCCAGCAGCAAAGCCTGAAGCAGAGATGGGGAGCAGGCTATGGAGGTTTGGTAAGCTCACTTCTTTCAACTCCACACCCACAGATTTATTTTTCAGGTTGCTAGTCTTCGGCCTCAATCAGTGGAATTCCTCTTTAACAAACATATTGTCAAAAACCATGGACACTGTCGCTAGGATACTGTATTGTTTACCATCCATAAGGTTACCGCTCCTCAGCTGCTGTCAGGTCTCCCACAGTACCTAAAGTCACCACGGTACATCAAGTGTCAGCTGCTGTGGAGAAATGGCTGAAGTCAAAGGTCAATGGTGAGGTCAGGAAGGAAGAAAGTGTTCAGGAGCCTCTGATGTCTTATGCTGAAATATTTATTGAAGCTTGATCAAGGAGAATTAGAGACACTCTCAAAGTTCATCAGAAGTGTCTGAGTCAGTCTCACATTCAGCCCAACTCATCCTGGTGGATCAACTCTAAACCCCAAGATATCACACAAATACTACACGCCCAGAATTAGTCAAAGAGAGTGTTTTTATTCATACAGGTGTTATTGTCAGTATATTCTAGTCTGGAGACACAGATTGGAACGTCAACAGCAGCTATTATGACTAAGAGGGTAGCAATAGGCCTCTTCAACCCTGGCCACCACAGTGTGGAGATAGACTGGCACCTACTGTTCTTAACCAAAGCCAAACAACTAATACTGCCGAGGACCACAAGGCCCACACGTGACTTTTGTGTAACCTAAGGATAGAAAATTCTATACCATCAGCTATGCACATAAAGCAGCCTGCAGCACACTTCAAATTAAATAAGTTCAAATGTTCACACTAAGGAGAATGGACACACACTATTTCTAAAAAAAAATAGAACTATTCTAAGCCCTTTTTCTTTTTTTCATTTCTGTTTTCAAAAAGGTTGTTACAGATAAAATATTTTCAGAGCCATAGTCTGCCTGCCACAGTTCATATGAGCAGAATCTGTTATGTAAAGCTCATGCATGCACAAGAAAGATACACACATGTACGCCAGGTGGACAGACACACACTGTCGTCTTCCCACTTCCTGCTGCCCAGCGGTTTTGTATTGTCCTTGTTTTTGCTTGTGATGCCTCCTTCCACCTGTACTTTGCGGTGGTAATGACCGTCATGTTGGAAATGTGTCCAGCAGGGCCTCGTAAACCATTACCCCCATGTCTAGGAAACCCCATTAATCTTTCTGAGAGGTGTTTGACCTTTCAAACTCATTAACCACAGCCGGTGTGCAGACAGACGTACACACACACACACACACACACACACAAACCTCAGATGTACTCTTTTTCTCTCACACACATACATGCCAACATGTGCACACAAACACACACACAGGTGAGGTTTGAATGCACCAGTGTGTTAAACTGCCAATATCACTGTCACCGGTTTGCCATCGAAGCTGTGCTCTCTCTCTCTCTCTCTCTCCCTCTCTCTCTCTCTTTCTCCTCTCCTCTCCTCTCCTCTCCTCTCCTCTCCTCTCCATCCCTTCGCTTCCTCACCGTGTGGGTTTGGTCAGTGACCTGGAAAATTGCCCGACCTTTTAATACGCAGCTTCCTTGCTGATGAATAAATACATAAATCGCCCAGCTCCGGCTCAGTCACTTTTATGATACCCCGCCCTACCCCCAGTCTTACCTCCCGTACACCTCATCGCACCCAGTCATCTGCACCTCTTCACACTGACACAGAAGAGGGTAGAAGGGTGTCTTTGAAGTGATAGCCCCCCACGGAGAAGACTATCCATAATGAAAGGTTGGTAGTGACTGGGCTAGGGCGAGAGAGTGTTAGTGTGAGCAGTATAGATGGCGAAGGATCTAATGGGGTGAGTGGGTGAGGCAGGTTAACACGCCAGCATGGAACCTGCTCTTCTCAGTTTATCAGAAGGCGAAGGCGGGAGTGAGAGAGCTTTGTAGGTGCCAGAGGATGTAATGTGGCGAGTGGCGAGGAAGGTTAACATAGCAGCATGGGATCTGATCTGCTCAGTTTATCAAAAGTGCAAGGGAGAGCTGTAAAAGGCTAAGTGGTGGGGAGGGAAGGGATGAAACTTATTCTGCTCAGTTTACTGGAGGTCCAAACGAGGGACGGAAATGAAGCATAGAGAGAATATGGAGGAGGCTGAAAAGGAACAGAGGAAAAGAAAAAAGGACATGATGTGAAAAAAAAGGAAAGAGTGTGCAGACGTGGTGAGGAAGGCAGATTGCTACGCTGACCTGCAAGTTTCGCACGGACCTCACTTCACCAACCTCAATCTCATTCAGCAATATTTCTCAGGTCTGAAAGTCAATAATTCAATGCTGGGACGAAATATCTGAAAGGCAGACACAGTCTGCTGTATTGAATGTTCTTGGAACATTAAAGGTAAAGGGAGTCCACAAGAGCATTCATGCTACAGAAAAACACAATGTTTGACCCCCAGAAGGCAGAAAGCAGCCTATCAGAGCAGAACAGCTTGTCTTTTTACTGTGCTGTTTGACTTTCTTCATCAGTAAATATGTACTTTCTGTAAATATGTACACTGAACACCGCTGCTGTTATAAGTGAATTTCCCCGTTGTGGGATCAATAAAGTATTATCTTATCTTAGTAACCTCTTCACTTTGGCTCTTTTTAGGATAACAGTATTGCCTATTGGAACTGTACAGTACTGTATGTATACTGCTACCGTTTGTCTTCTATACTGTGTGTGCACACTGTATACACTGTTCCTGTTGACTTTGTGCATTTGAACTCTTTGCTACTTCTAATGCACATCATTATACAGGCCATAAGCACATTTCTGAATATGTGTATGTGCCTGGTTGTGATTGCAATCAGTGTCATCAGTGCAGGATGGTTGGGTGGAGTGTGCTCCTGTTGTTTTTTAGCTTCCTTTGAGCTATAAATACAAATGAAAAAGTCAGTTAGCCTGCCAACCAATCAACGTACCGACCAGTTAACCAGCATTTAGTCATGTAACATGGCAACCACTAAAACAGCAAGCCACAAAGCCATTTACACTAGTAAATCAGAACACTAGTCAGCTCAAGTCAGGTGGATGCCCATTGTTGTTCTATCATTCCGTTCTGGTCTGTCAGCCAATCAGAGAGCTTTGCATTTGATTAATCAGTCATTCCAGAGAGCATCTAGTGATTGTCAACAAAACAGCATGAACACCAAAGGCATTTGTTCCTGTGCTGTGTCTACAACAGGTTCATACAGTGAGATCTCACTGAACTCTAATCTTGTCACTCTGAACCTTCACAATGTGTAATCATGCCCTAAAGCGTCAATCAATTCTCACTGGCACGTCAAAGGATGAAAAACATCATTCCTCAGGCAACATACAGATTCAGTAAAGCGAGTGAATCTGGCTTGTTTTGCATCACAGGTGCCAGAAGCCCGACTACAGTAAGACTTTAGAGGCTTTGTTTGCAAAGAAAATATGCAAATGGAGTTGTAGCACCAACAGCCAACAAAAGAGCACAGCACAAGCAAAATAAAAAAAAAATAAAAATAAACTAGAAAATTTCTAAAGAAATTTTGAGTGTGCCTGACTCTGGCCCTGTCGCCCCCATGCATTATTACTGACACTGCTCAGCAAATTCAGTACTAGAAAAGAAATTTTGGAAGTGACGAGTGGGCTGTTGCCGGGGTTCTGTGTTTAAAAAGCACACCTCAAATAGTCATTGTTAACATGTATATTTAGACACATTTATAACAGAGACAGCTTCAACAGTGTTATCAGTGGGTGTGTGTGTGTGTGTGTGTAACCCTTCTGAAGCAGAAAAGTATTAGTAATGATAATAATAACTTTAACTAATGGCCAGAATAAGAAACAGAAGATTTAAATTCGACTACGGAGCCCAGGTGTAACCAACTGATGCACAAGAACGACACGACACTGTGGCTCTTTTTGTTAATGAGAACAATGCTCCCCTATTTTAATATGAAGCTGGGGAGAATAATAAAACACATAAAATACATACAACAGCCTTACCCGGGTAGGTATAGAGAATAACAAACAAAATAAAGGTTTTCGCAGCTGCGTGTGGTTTTTCTTATTGTTCTGTTCACTTCACTATATGTGCACCCTTTAGGTGTCAGTCCAGCCACACGGTTGTGTGGGTGTGTGTGTATGTGTAAAAGTGAGCAAAAGGATTCAATTCACGGTGTACGTCTAAGATCCTCCAGGGTCCGGCTCGCCATCAACGTCTCTCTCTGGCTCCGTCCTCCAGACAGGCTCTATCCAAATCCAAGGGTTCCTCAAAAACCTGACCTACAATAAGTAGGATCAGAACATATTTCTTCAATTTCTCAGATCTTAAATTATGAATTATTGTACATAAATCACTTTAAATTGTCTCTATATTATGTAGAGGATAAGTGCTTTAACTAACTTGTATTGCAAAATAAGATCACAATTTCTCAGTAGCAAAAGGTGAATAATTCAAAGTATATTATGATACCAAATGATTATTTTTCGAACAGTACCATCACATATATATATATATATGCTATTAACATAGCAATTAACATATTAATTATCACAAATAACCAAAATGTAAACTCTTGTAATGTTCACAGTAAGAAACCATAACTTAATGTGCTTAAAATAAACAAATATGTTCACAGTCACACACATGGCACACCATAACTCAAGTAAAAGCTAGACAAAATTGTTACATCAGAGCTTGGTGTGACTGGCAGTGCTGATAAGCCCCGGAGCTAGCGCTCCGGTATTAGCATTGAGCTAGTACTTAGCTCACGGAGTTAGCCGTTTAGCTTGTAGAATTAGCGTTTTAGCACTTAGCATTAGCACAGCAGGACGATCTCTCACCGCTGCGATTCTCCACCCGAGCGAATCCTCCAACTGCACTCCTGCAGATCGTGGTCGTCCGGGGAGTTTATCCACTTTTATGTTTTCTCCGTCCTGACATTAAGACCGTGTCCAGAACATGCTTCCTCTTGCTCCTTCTAGAGGCTACGGCGAAATGTGAACCTGCGTCAGGTGGGATTACAGACCGCGTCTGCTCCTCCGACTGTATGACAGATCGGGACCACAACTCATCCCTTTCAAATTAAAGTTCCCCTAGTTTTTCTACAAGAATAACCACAAATAGTCTTTTCTTCATGAATTTGACAGTCTTTTAACTCACATATTCTCTCTCTCTTTTAGATATAAAATATACCTTTTTAATACACATGTTTTTTTTTCTGGGTTACATGTGTGTCTATGTTACTGTGTGTGTGTGTGTGTGTGTGCGTGTGTGTGCGCCCCCCCCCCCCCCCCTCCTCCTCAAGCAGGGTGAGCTGCAGGTCTCATTAATTAGACACAGGTGTTCATGCAGCATGTCTGTCTCACTGAAATGCACAGTATATGTCTGAATGATCCCCCTGGAAAAGGGGCCAAAAAACCCTCAAGGTATGCCTGGAAACCAAAATCTGAAATGACCAGAAGAATGCTCATCGTGTGTATAATGTCTGTGCCAAGTTTCAGGCGAAAATTGTATAAACTTTGGCCTCGAGAGTCAGAGCAAGCACAGGTGCGCCCTGCTCCTTCCGGTAAATTCTCTGCTTCAAAAACCATGGGAGTGAATGAGGCTGTGGATGGGAGTAGTCGATCAATTAACGTGTAGGGACCCAAAACTATACGAGCGACAGCTACAACAGTGGTATCAGTGCGATTACCTCGAATTTTCCTACGTTTTATGTATACTTGGTGTCTGTAGTGGGGCATTTGAGCCCACGGTAGTGAAATACGTTTTATTTTTTCACAGATTTTTCTCCCTGCTCCTCACTCTAGCTGATGATGTCATCCACTCTAGCAAAAACATTCCGCCACATACACACCCATTATAAACCCAGAAATTTGACTAAAAACCTGCTCAACTTTGAGCCTTGATAGTTTAAAAACGGTAAAAGCTGTCGATGAGTGTAGTGAATCCATGAAGAGAAGGCAAGCATACCTCCGTTTTTAGTTTTTAAATGAAGTCTCTCGGTGAAAGTATGCCAGAGCAGTTCATTGTTGAAAATGTCTGTTGAAATTTATTTTTCTTCGGGCCTCCCCATTCATTCTTTATGGGAAATTATTCTCAGTTTTTCGCGAATAAATTCGCGAAAAACACGTGAATCTCTTAGAAAAGACATAGCACACGATTCCCGGCCGAGCCGGTCGTTTTGATACCCGTTTTGTGTGTGTGTGACAAAAACTCTGGGAGGAGAAGCGAGCCAAAAAAAGGGCGTAAGAATAATAATAATAATAAGAAGAATAAGCGCGGTGGATAACATATAGTGTGCACTTTCAGGCACACTCAAAAACCTTCACCAACTGTTGCAAGTACAAATTGTGTGCCTCAGCTGGAAGGTTAATCCACATTGTGGCTTCCAGCACCTTAAAGTAGCCCTTCTAACTGGGCCACTCTCTGATCTGATTTTGACTCTGACTTTTAGATTCTTGGATATAAAACCTTCTCATCTGATTTAATGCTCATGATTTTCATTTATAGAAAACATTCCGCGCTTTCTGCCAAACAGAACAAGCTCCAAGTTAGACCACGCAACATAGTGTTGTATATTTGGTGGTGATGCAGTTGAAGATGTTTAAAGAGAAACGCCGACGACATGCAAAAACCTAAACTTTTGGCGTAAGCAAAAGAAGAGCTGCTGCAACAAATATCCAACACACTTCTGGAGTTCAAACATCTACTTCTGCTTTAACTCACTTGCTAACAAAAAAAGCCTCACTCCACTCCTTAAGTGGCATAAACTGGTGGTTTAATCCCCGGCTCTTCCTCTGTATGTCTAAGTGTCTGTGGGCAAGATACTGAACACCAAATTTCTCCCATAAGCTGTGCCATAAGCGTGTGAATGTGGGTGAATGAATTAGCTCCCGACTGATGAGCAGTTGGCACCTTTCAAAGGAGTCAGTGCTGTCAGTTTATGAATGGGTGAATGGGACGTGTAGTGTGCCTTGAGTGGTCAGAAGGCTTGCGGGCACTATATAAGTACAGTGAATTCCCTATTTACCAGTAATCTGGTGAATTTAAAGATGTTAAATCTTCATTTGATTCAGGCACACAGAGGGGATGTGCCAGCCTGAGAACAAAACCCAACTGGAAGAGGCTAAAAGCTGATTCTATGAGCTGCAGCAGGTTTAGAACGATGAGTAATTTAATTCAATGTTAATATTAAAATATGAATAATTATAAAATGACCTATACTAAGTTAAGTTCTACTTTACTGGCTCACTTGCTCTTCTTCCCCGTCCTATTTTCTGCTTGTTTCTTTGTTTCTGTTTTTCTCTAAGAGAGGCATTTACATTAATGTGATTTAAACATCAATAACATGACACAAAAACACAAAATAGCTTTTTTCTACCTATCTATCTCCCCTGTAATTCATGCATGCAGGCTTGTGTTAATGTTGTTTTGGCCATAAGTGCTCACCACTAACACACATTGCACTTTGTGGTACACCACATACATTTACACCATGAGCACATACTCCATTTTCAGCTTGCAGGATAAATATGACATGTAATAATAATAAAAATGAATGTTTGATATCAAATATTGAAAAGCTTTTCTTTTCCTCTGCAGCTTAAGCTCTGAAATTATTACACGCTTTTTCAGTATCTCCCCTTGGTCCAGCCTGTAGCTGAACGTTAGCTATGGTTATTATAGTTCTGCTGAGATGGACTGAGTGTATGGTATTGTGTGTGTGTGTGTGTGTTTTAGCAAAAATTGGTTTATGTTCTGTAATTGGTTTGCCCTCGTATTTAATACATTTGCCATGTGTGGTTGGTGTGTCTTGCCTCTGTTTTTCTGTTTTCGTGTGTGTGTGTGTGTGTGCATGTGTGTGTGTGTGTGTTAGGTGCACCTTCCCTGGGTGAATTGATTTTAATGGGGTTACAAAGGGTTATTATGAGGGTGAGTGTGATGTAGCGTTTCCTCCAGTTTTCTGTTGTGTGCTTGCACGGTGGTGTTGTTGGTGTACTTGCATGTCCAGTTTCTTTGCACTTGAATTTGCATGTGGACACATCACAAACAAAACTGCTGTGTTGTTTGTTCTGTGAAGTCATTTGCGGTATTTTTTTTTGCGAGGATTATGTGTGCATTAATTAACATGCAAAGTGCAAGCGAGTCATCTCTATGTGAATATATATCTCTGTGGTGATTCATGCTGGAGTGGTCAGATGGTCCGACTGGTATGGAGCTGGGGTGACTGGGATACTCTCTCCAGGGCAGATGGGAAGGGATGCTTTTGCACAGGAAGTGGCAGAATAAAGTGCCTTCCTGCCTCTTGTCCTTTTTCTCACTCACTCTGTCACTCTCTCTCAATTTCTCTTTCCATCTGTCTTTCCCTCCCTCTTTCTCTCGTTCTCTTTCGTATTCTCTGTCCAAACTCGCTCGCACGATTGAAGTTGGCAGTGTTTCAGGGATTGAGTGGCTCGAGTTAATGGCAAATTACCTGCCTCTCTGAAGTCTTCAGTGTGTGTGTGTGTGTGTGTGTTTGGAGGAAGGTAAAGCAATGGACTTTCTGGAAGGTCATTTGAAGGGGCCTGCCACTAAATCACTAAATGCCACTAAAGCATTCAATGGAGCCTCTTGATTGGCCAGGACTGTGCAGATTTACATGTGACTCTAAGCCAGTTTTTGAATGTAATTATTTTCCAGCACACAGACTACAGAACTGGCCCTTAACTTTAATTATGCTGAGAGCTACTTTTATCTTTTTACAGTCACCTTTAGCATGCTTACATTTTGTTTGTGTATACAACATAGTCAAGTTGTGCGCACTGGCGTTGATGTGTGCCCTTGTAGAAACTTAGGGGGTGTTAATAATGACACAGAGTGGCAGTAGCAATTGTTAATTGTTCCAACAAGCCATGCAAAACGCACAAAATAATTCAATATACCACAATATTTACCATGTAAATCTTTTCCTCTAATGAAAGATAAGATAATTTTATGTTACAAATATTTCAACTTTCCTCTTTCTGCTGTCCCACTTTTCATTTCTATTTTTCTATTCCCTCTCCACCATCATTCTCTTCACATCTCACCCAGCCTGCTCTGGCACTGAAAAGTAGCCAAGAGCTCAGAAAAAGTCCAACAGCAGAGTCAACATTAATAGTGAATATATTTCCATGTCTCCACAAGTTTCTTTCTCTCTTTTTCATATTCTTTTTTTCCAAATTATCTTTTTATTTATTTTTAACATTTCAGTAACATAACACACATTCAAGGAAATAAGGGAAGAAAAAACAAACAACAACAAAAAATACAGCAAATGCAATTAAATCAGTCCATGTTCACAATTCACAGCTCATCCTTTATGAATGTTATGTAAGCATGCCAAACCCTATTATGACACTGTAGTGTCAGAGGTCCATAAGCGGTCACATATCCTCTGGAAGGCATCCCCCTTATTCTTTAGGGCGTATGTGCATTGTTCCAGTCTTAAATTTTCATTTAGGATTTGTTTAAACAGATGAAATGATGGGCGTCTTTGTTGATTCTAATTGAGCAGGATGCACTTCTTTGGTATATAGGACATTATGATAATCCTCTTCCTGCGTGTGGTATCTAGTGTCTTGTCCAATGCCGTACCAAAGAGGTACCATGTTCGTGTAATGTCCTCAACAGTTAGAGTTCCAGAAATGTTTTAATTCCCTGCATTCCAAAAAAAAACATGCATAATTGATGCTTTACATCGTTTACACCGATGACATCTTTGGGCTGGGTGAGGAAGCATTTTACTTAGCGGAGCAGATTAGGGTGCATCCTGTGCATGAATTTATAATTTTGTTTGATTCTTTTATTACAGGACAGAGGAAAAAACATTCTGACACTGATCTTCATCAAAAACACATCCCATATCCTTCTGCCATATGTTCCTAAGTGGGGTCAAGAAAGAGCTGTAATGGTCCAACAAAGTACTATACATTGCAGAGATTTTTCCTTTTAATGATGTGGATTTCAGCAAAATCTCCTCATCAGCCTCAAAGACAGGCGTTTTTTCCCCATTCAGGGTGTTTATTAAAATCTGAGTCTGACTCGCAATTTACTCCACAAAATATAATGTCACAAAGAGGTTTAATTTGATTTGTGTCCGATGATTAGAGAGCGAGCGAGCAAGCAAACGAGAGAGCGAGAGAGAGACAGACGACAATAACCGGCCTCAATAAAGCTGTTATTAATCAGAGAAATAAAAAGTTATTTCCTGATTGTTTCACAGCGGTTACATTCAGCAGGTATAGACACGCCCACAGAAACACACCACCAACCTAGCCTTTATTATTATTTTGGTGATAGATTTAGAGTCAAAAAGATTAAGATTGAATGAATTGGTGTAATTTTTATCGTTACCGTGATAAATACCCGGATAAGTGTATTTAATCCATATCGCCCATCACTATATGGCATTGTTCCAAATTGATTAACTCTTTCTTAAGTTGTTCTGTTTGTTTAATACAGTAATATAATTTTTACTTGCAGAGGTGTAAGAAATCAACTGGCCCCTAATTACTGCTTTAGCTGCATTCCACATCACTAACAGGGGAGGACGCATTGTCCTGTCTGTACTGCTCTATTTTCTAATAGTATTACAAACTGTAATGTCTGTGAGGAGTGAGGCATTGAATCTCCATTGTTTGGTTTGATTTGTTTGCTGGGGGAGGGATAACCGCAGATAGACTGGTGAGTGGTCTGATGTAAGAATGGGCCCTATATCACATGAAACTATGGATAAGAGATGATCCTGAGGTATAAAAAAATGATTTATGATTAAAAATATGATTTGTGTCTAGCCGGATAGAAAGTGTAGTCTTTCCTTTTTAGGATTAAGTTCTCTTAACATCGACCAGGCCTACATCCGCCAAGGCTAACCTCAGACTCTTAGAAGCATTGGGGTTAGACAGCGTGGTTGAGGATTTATCTAAGTTACTATCCATACAACAAATGAAATCTCCAGCAACTATTCCAAAGTCTGTATTTTATTGATTAAATGGGGTGATCCTAGTCTTATAAAACAATAAAAGACCAACAGACTAGTAAAAGAAAATGTAACATAGGTAGAGCATGATGATGTAGAGCAACAATGCTGTTAATTGTTCATATTTCCCACTATTAAGGAGCAAATTGTGGCCACCACCGAGCCCAAGGATGGGCCTAATTCCCTGCACATAGCTAGTGCACTCACCCCTCTCCATGTATGAGAAACGATCCAAACCTGGTCATGTGTAGGCTATTTGGCGGAGATTTTGCGGTAGAATTCCTCAGCCTCTTGTGGGGAGGAACCATCTGGATCTTCCCATTGTGACGCACTCCCAGCCTGCATGGTTGGGAGTGCTTCACCCACATATTCCCCCATATATTCTGAAAAAACTGTGAAAGATACCAAGCCAAAAAGAAAAAAATATCCTCATTTACCATACACATGTGACGTGCCTGCAGATGCACATTTGCTGCTTCAGGAGTCATTGTTGTTTCTTGTTTTTTTTCCTACATAAATACACATGCACAGCATGAGGGCACAGTGAAAACTTGCTTTTAGCTGACCACCCCCTGAGAACGGAAGCTGATGAAAAATTCAGCTCAGTTAGTCAAAGAGTGGCTTAAAGGAAAGGCTGTTTGGTTAAGTTCCTCTCTTTTTCCTACTTTTTATCATCTGCCTGTCATTTAATGTGTCTGCCTGTCATTGGTTCTGCTCTCATTTTCTTTTTGTTTTGCATTTCCACTTTTATTTTCCATCCTCTCCCCGAGTGGTTACAACACTTTACTGTATCTGTCTGATTAATGGAAATTGCTTGTGATTCTGCCATGACACAAACAGTGTAACCATTGGTCACTGGGCAGCGCTTTATGGTCAACATTTGCCCTCCACTTGGCTTGAAGTACAAACCTTCTGCTCACTAGGACCATGTGACCACAGTGGTTAAATATGTTTCTGACCCTGTGACTTGGAAAGGTTTGAATTCACATAGTGATGTGGTGGCTTTGTAGCAAATAACAGGCTAAACTAGAATCTGTCAACAATGAAACACTGTGCTCTTAAAAGCTGATTTGTGCTGGCTGGTAAAATCGTTCCTCTCTGTGCTCAACCTTCTGATGTAAGGTGCAAAAAATGAAGTTGAATCTTTAAATTTTGTGAGTGTCACAACTTGTCAATTAAAAAACTCTAATCAGTTTTACTTTCAGTATTTTTTTTTATAATCTCCTGTTTTGATATTCCTTCCGTGATGTTCACCAGGTCGAAGCCTGATGAGGTCTTTTGAAATAGCTGGCGCACACAAGGGCAGGGTGAACGGCGGTGGGGATGACGATTGAAATGCAGCTCGGAGAGGACAATACTGAATCTAATCTGTTTATACAACCTCACCTCCAGTCTCCCTCCTGTCTCTTCTCATTTCAAACTTGACAAACAAACAAATATACACACTTGTGCATAAACACACACTAACAAACACGCGCACACTCATGCACACACATCCACTTTATGAAAGAAACAGAGGCCCTGCGCTTATCTTGCAGGTGAAATCTGGAAAAATGGAAGTGTTGCATTTGCATTTTAATTTGCCCTCAATCAGGCATTGTGTTTGGTGTTGAAGTGAAATTGCCTGGTGTTTGCTCCTCGTCCCTATTTATAGGTGCTCAATGAGAGACGGGCCCTAAATTCAAATCTGCCTGCTATCACAGTGTATGGAGATGAGTCCTTTTTGTCTCCTCTCTTTGTCTTCTGCTCTCTTCCTCTGTCACTCATTCTCTGCCTGTCTGTCCGTCTCCATCTTCCTTCATTTTTTTCCCATCACTCTACCTCCATCTTTAATTATTTCTCCTTACCTCTTCCCCACACACTTCCTTTTTACAGTTTTTTTTTAATTCTCTTCCATTGCTCCCTCCACCTTCGTCCCCTCATCCCGCCCTACCCATTCCTCATTGCTTGGAGAGTGAATGCACAGATTTCATTAGCGATGCCGTGTGCCACACCATACTCGGCTCTGAAGGGCTCCAGCAGTCACGGAATCACGATCCTGCTCTGCCCTCATCATCTGTCATCCCAACCCCCGCCCCCCAACGACACCTCTGTCCCCCCTTTGATATTTTCTGCCCTCCCTCCATCCGTTCTTTCCGCTCTAGCCGTCTATAACATGGCCATAATCTGTCTGTGGCAGATGAAGGACCTCTTTCACACAGCTAACTGCTCCCTGGAGTCCAAAGCAGTGGAAGTTAAATCCAGTAGTAGTAGACACAGTAAACTTTGCCTAACTGTGGTTTCACTGGGACAATGTAAGAAGAACAACACAACACACTCCATTTTTGTTTAAACCTTCATACATGACCATCAGACAGCGCCTGAGGTCTTCTCTATATCGACAGTCAGGAAAAATGCCTGAAGGCTTTCTGGTTGTGTGGAGAATATGCATACATTTGACCAAATCCCCCTACAAGCCCCTCCAGGTGCCGATTGGTTCCCGTACCACTTGGCCGCATCAACGTGACCCTTCAATCGATAGGCTGAGGCCTCCGGGGACATGACCTTTGACCTCTGCGCTGTGCTGGTACAAGGTCTCAGGGAGGACTTTAGAGGTCAAGACAGATGACCTTTCCCTTTGAAACCTCAGGGATCAGTAAGTCAACCACTAGGCTTGAAGCTATCAGTGTGCCATGTGGGTCTGTGTGTCATCATTTATGTTCAGGAAGTGTGTGTGTTTGAAATGTAGTGGGGCAGAAAGAACCAAATGTACTGGTGGTTTCAGCCTGCAGCTTGTAGGGCTATTTACTGCTGTTGTGTTGGTCGCGGCTCATTGACCTTTTCTATTTAAACATCTGACTTTAAGCGGTGTAGATGTTAAATAACAAGACTTTTTATCAAAAAGTCAAAACGTTCATGCCCTTAAACACTGCTCTTGAGTGATAAATGGGTTGCGTTTAGTTGCAAGCGCAAACCTGTCTTTGTTAAATGTGTGTTAATGGGCTGGTGAAATGCTGGAAACGACAACTCAGATATTGAACTTTCTACAGTATAAAAAAAAATGGTACTTTGATTAAATTTATAATGAAATCAACTTCCAATCCCAGTATCAGTATTATGTTCTGTGTAAAACATGCAAAGTTAGGCTATGTAAATGGTGTTTTTTCAACGTTAATTCTTTTGAGTATCCTGTTATACTGCAAAAGACAGAATTGAGAAAAAAAACAACCTTGCTAACTTTTTTATTTCAAAGTAAAGTCTGTTTAACAGGCCAACATCTCTGCCTAATTAGTCAGGGCTAATTATGAAAATACTGTTTTTGAGGCAATATTGCAAGCGTGTGTATTAATGGCATGATTAGTGAGAGCTGAATTGTCATGTTGATGAACTATAATTACCTAAGGCCCCATCTGCAGAATTTATCATGCAACATGTTGCTTCTCTTTCTCACTACACGTCTGTCTGGAGGATATGGTGTTGGCTCGATTCCCACACACATCCACGCATTAGTAAACGAACACATGCACAGTCAGAAAGACGCAGCTGTGCCCTGAGTTACACAAGCATGCGTGTCGCAGGTTTCCACGGTGACTTGTTGAAGTGGCTTTCAATGGTGTGACTGCGTGCGAGCACCGCAGCAAAGTTGCATGGGAAAATGTGAGTAGGTGTGTTTGTAGTAATGACATAATGTAGTAGCATAAATAATGAAGTTAGTGTTTGTATTAGTCTGTAATGTTCTACATACATGCATGTTTTAATCTTCAAATTTCTGCCTGGTATGGACGCCCCTATGGATATATGGATATCTCCTCGTGTAGGCATTTACAAGTGGACGCTGGTGTAGAAACAGATAATAAATGCCAATATAGTACACACACTCACATCACCATACCCGGTATATTAATGACCATGTCCTCATGTCTACATTCTAAACCATTTATTACATGTCCATGTTCTGCTTAATAATGATAATTAGGGAGACTTAAAGTAACATTTACCAATGAGTTTGGATTAGAGCAGAGACAAGTCTGCTAGTCCAGTATGTAGGATTTAGTTGCATCTAGTGGTCTAATCGCTGCATTGCAATCTCTTCAAGGCCAACTCACACCGGACGCGGAACAGAAGCGGCACGGTACCGCCGCAGTCACTGTAGCAAATAGAAGCCATTCTAGTCAATGAGAGCACTCACACAGGGCGCGGTCCAGAAGCGTCTCAGAAGCGGCTCGCCGCACCACGGCGCGACCTTTTCGTTTAATTTCTATTTTTACCGCAAGCTGCGGCTGAACCTCGTAAATTTCAACAGAGCACTGCACACCAGACAGGAAATCCGACACAGAATCAACATAATAAACTTCCGCCCCCTTTCAAAATAAAACACAATGCGCAGTTCATGTAGCTTTTTACAACTTCACATCAACGTTACGTCATGACCGGTGGCACCAGGTGATCAAAGATCAATCAAAGGGTCGGAGAAGCAAAGTCAGCTGTTTATTGTTGTTTTCTTTATACACTGTTTGTCTCAGGGTCTCGCTTACGTCCAGGATTCTCACGTAAAAACTGCCGGCTCGCTCCGCTGCCGTTCCGCGGCTAAAAAGCGTCCAGTGTGAGTTGACACCGGGCAAAGGACCGCAGCACTACCGTTCCGCTGCTGTTCCGCCTCCTGTGTGAGTCCCGTGTCACATCACCCTCACCTTCCTAGTATAAAGGAGAAACCACACTTTAAGGTCCCTGTCTACAGTCAGTATTTAGTTTGTCTGTTCTGGGCTACTGTAGAAACACGGTGTTTCAACGTGTAACAGATATATAAAGATTCTTATTTTCAGGTGATTATACATGTATGAAAATATAGTTATGAGTATTATATTCCATGTCTGCCTTATTATGAAAATAAAGGGCCCAAATCTTACGCCTGCGCCTTTAAAGATAATTTTGTTGACATTTCTGCCTTCATTTCATAGTTTACAGTATTGGATCAGACAGGAAATGTGGAATATGAGATAGCGGTCAGTGACAATGTATAGGATGATGCAACAGAGGTCCTGCAGCCACGTCAAAATTGGTGATATTTGACTAGGTCAACTAGGTGACTCTGTGACGGGATGGCCACAGATTCTGCAGACACACACCGTTTTGTTGAAACCAGACACACAGACACAGCAAAGTCATAAACCCTGACTCTGACAGACTGATCATTTAGAATGGCAAGCTGAGAAAAGACACCCTTGTTTACTGTAGCGTTCTCTAACACGTGGTCCTTCCCATGAAACCAGAGACTGCCTCAGGCATTAGCACCCAGGGAAGTAGCAACAGCAGTGACGGCCCTGTGGTTAACTGTTAGAGGAAAACAAGTAATTAGCCACAATAATTAAATCCTCCAGTCATCCCGCCAGCCGGCTGTGTAGAACCGGTCCTGCTTTTCTGCCCATTTACATAAACAGTACAATTGGTCTGTTCAAAAATGAGGAATTAGCAGATTAATTCTGTTCTATTATCTGCCTGCGATAAGCAAATAAACAATTGGCTGTGGAGAAATGAAATGGGATAATGACCCATTGGTGGGAGGATGAGGAGGAGGTGGGTGTGGAAGATGGGGTTGTGGTGCTTAGCAGCCACTGGTACAAATGAGGAGCATGAGCTGGCTGTGCTGTCTCACAGGGCTGCAAAGATTTTGTTCATTTGTGTTTGAGACTAAACTGTGTTTGTCTCTCTGCTCGTGTGTTTGTAACTTTACGCTTCACAGTGTGTGTTCCCACATCAGTGTGTGTGTGTGAGTGTTTGTCATTGCCTGATATTGCATTCTGTCCTATTGGGTTCCTGATTTACCTGGCGAGTGGTTGGAGGATCATCGGTAAGGGAAGTGCTCTTTGTCTCTCATTAGAGCAGCTCTTTGATTTCATTAATTACTGACCTACTGCTGCTGGGGTTTGGCTCAATATGGCATTCTAACCACTCACAGTGTACCGCCGCTGCTGCCCTCTGCATTATTTATTTAGCACCTTAGCTTGATAATTAATAACCATGATTTCCCAGTGAGACTGTGTGTGTGTGTGTGTGTGTGTGTGTGTGTGTGTGTGTGTGTGTGTGTGTGTGTGTGTGTGTGTGTGTGTGTGCATTTGTTTGCTTATCAAGAATGGATCATTTACTGAGGAGCTAAGTGTAACAGCGTCTTGGTTTGTCTGATGAGCTCCAATCGGAATCTAATATGACCAGATGCATGACCAGATCATCAAGGGTCACCTGACATGGTATCAATGGCACTATTCTACTACAGAAACTTAACGGATAAAACTAGTAGTTTTATAAAGCAAACTTTGAGAACTCTCCTCACACACACTCTTTGACAGGTTAACTCAACTTCTGATTGAATTTTTTGGTGTTTCTGGTCTTGTTTATCTCCAAGGTCCTCATGATTCTTTTATTGGCCTGTAGTCAAGATCAACATGTAGACAACAGCACAGTTTTGGAAAGACTTTCTTGTTTTCATGATGCTTTCTAAAGACACAAATCAACCACAAGTCTTCTAAAATTAAACAAAACACATACATACTTTCTAAATGTATTTCTTATTTGACACAGCTATCAGTCATTCATCAGTGTCGTCCAGAACTAGTTTCTGATCTGACGCAGGCATGCTAGGGTTTGGTGAGGTTTTAGAACAATCTACATCCTGATTAAAGAAACTCCTTTGAGCTGGACACAGGAAGCGGTCCATCCCAACCTCTCTCCTCTACAACCTCTGTGGCTCAAGAACTACGTCACACAGTCCTTTGCTCTTGATTGACAAACTTTTCTTCAAATAAATGCGTCCAAACACAACATTAAATCTTTTAAATCACTCCTTATCGGTCAATTTCATCTAACCCATGTTCTCTTTCTATTACCATTACCCTTCACTCCTCTGCCATTGTTTTTCATGCCATTTATACTGGACTTGTGTCTGAGCGGACAGGCGGTCTGTTTTTCTGGCCTATTGACTACTATGACCAGGCCGTCTTTTCTCCTCCCTCTCTCCTCTCTGTCCCTGCCTAGCAGAGCTAGTTATGGAGCCTATTGACTGATTGGCTGTCAGCCCACATCGATCCCCAAGGTCGCACTGCTGGCTATTGACGAATGGTCCTACAATGCCTTCTCCCCCTCGCTCCATCATCTTCTCTGTTCTTCATCTCTCTTGTATTTTCTCTCCTCTCAATCCCCCTTGCTTAATTTGTCACTCACCTCATTTCATTTTCAGTTCCCCTTTCGCCATCCACTTTCTGCAACTCATCCATCCTCCCATCCGTCTGTCTGTTCCTTTTTCCTTCCATCTCTTCTGCTTCTACTGCTGCTATCGTTTATCGATGCTCCAGAGATCAACGCAGGGGTTAATGGGTGCTGGACAAAGGTTGTACGGGTGCTCAGACGCAGTGCTGACATGACTCAGATGATAGGAAGAGGGAGTAAAGATGAATTTATGGTGTGTGTAGTAAGGTGGTGATGCCACTCAAGGTAAAAAAAAAAGGAAGAGAGAGAAACAGGACAAAGAGAGACACAGAGAGAGAATCAAAGAGGAGACGTAGGATGAGGAGTGTAATGCCTGAGGGCAGCTATGAGACACAGGGTCGGAAGAGACGAGAGAGGAAGAGATGAGGAAAGAGAGAGGTGGAGGATCCTGAAGCTGGCAAAATGCTGACTTTATTTTGTCACTGAATTAGATAGAAGTGTTGACTTTGTCCAGAGCTATATTATATATCACTGATGTTATAATATATTGAGGATTTATTAAGGATCATCTAGCACTGTTATAAAGCTTAAAGGATTAGTCCACCCAAATGACAGAACTCCATTATTCTCCTGTGTCTGTAGGTATTGAGCCATTCATTTAGTTTTTTTTTTTTTTAGGCATTATAATATTTTTGTTTTTAGGTGAATACTTTTTTTGTTTGTGGTGCTGAAAACATAAAAAAATGATAATAGGATCATCCACATCCGGAGGCTGGGCAGTGTTTATTCAAATGGGAACTGAGCATTTAAATGTTTAAATTTCATTTAAGAGTAATTGTCAGATTTCCTGTCACAGACAGTTTGACATCCTAAAATAGGCTTGAGCATAAAGTTAAGTGGGTTTAAAGATGAGGGCGGTTCTCATCTCATTCTTAAATGTGAAATAATCCACTCTCACTGACATGCTCACCAGATAGCTAATGCGTATGTATTGATCTAGTTTAACTGTTGCTTTTTCAAAACATTATACTGATGTCATGGCCCAAAGATGGAGGTTATTTGAAATGAGCTGATGTGAGATTGCTATAGGATGGAAAGCAGAAGGCAGGAGCAAAATGTCTTTTTATGTTGTTTGCCACGGAGGGGGTGGGTGGGTGGGGGGGGGGGGGGGGTAAGGGTGAGACACGAGTTTTAGAGCAAGGTAATGATGCACAGTGGGTGCCTATACAGTTTCTGTGTACTGTCTCCATGCATGCAAATATGTACCTATGGCTTTCTCCCCCGAGGGGAACTGTCAATCAGGGTGCTAAATGCCTCAGATTGAAGGTGGTGAGCAGAAGCACAAATAGCAATCACACCCAGGGAGGTTTTCTGAGTCAAGCACGGCTATGTGATTGGTGGGATTTCACATAGAATCGCCTGGTAACGTGACATGAAGGCCAGTCACATGGGCATGGACAGATGAGTATCTCCGCGTGACAGATTTGAAGCCAGTTTGTGAGCAGAAAAAAAAAATCTATGAATGATGAATATTTGTGAATATCTGCATTATTATTATTCTTGCATAATACTCTAAGCATAAAAATGCAAAATGTGAATTAATATAAAGTGGACAAGAAAACATGGGACTCTTTCCTCCTCAGGCAGTGGGTGTTCTCTGCCTATATTTAATACGGGGAAAGTTTACAAGCATCCTGTAAACCCTACATTCCACCAGGCACAGCTTTTGTTCGAACATGTGTACACATGTCTTCATACTTCACTAGGAGGATTTATGAGTCAAGCATTTCACTTCATCAACTTGCTCAGATTTGGCCATTTTTCTTTCCTTTTCTACTATGAGTAGCTATGAAGTTACATTGTTTTTGTTGTTTTATCATGAGTCTGTACTGTTTTTACTTTGAAAATTGACCATATTCTCTATGCTGTTTATAAGTCTGACTTCCAGCCAGCTCAATTTGCTCTATGCTGGCATCTGTCAAAGATCATGCATGTTCTCTGCAGAGCACAGACTTGTTCTGGGACACTTCTGAAATGAGTTGTGGCGTTTCTGCTGGATTCACCAGATGTAGAAGCCGTCCCCGGTGGAATTTAGGGGTAAAAGACAAGTGTCACTATGAGCCTGTGTATCCTCTACTAATTGTATTTTTCATTATAAACTATATATCATGGTTTCCTGCAGCATTTACAGTGAATGAACTCTGCCTAGCTTGAAATATTGTGTGTCTCTACTCAGCGGAAGAAAGTATTATGACTATATCAAATATCAGTCAAGCTGGGTTTTTGTTTTGTCTTGTCATTCCCTGTTTTATTTTGAAAAGTAACTCTGCTCTTCTTTCAGGTCACTTGCCCTTTCTCATGTGTCACCAGTCAGCTTCTTCCCTGTTCCTGATTGTGTGCACCTGTTTCCCATTGCCCCCATGTGTCTTATAGGCTGTGTCCGAAATCACTCCCTAACCACTATAGAGTGACGACGCCATTTTGTAGTGGTGTCCAAATGTTTAGTGTCCACTATATAGTGCACTGCATGTATCCCACAATTCACCTGCGAAATGTAGTGAACATCCGATGGTCACTAACCGGAGCAAGATGTCCCATCATGCATTGCCAGAAGTTCTCTGGGCACGGAAAGGAACATAAATATGGCAGATGGACGGGGAGTCAGCAGGGGGTGTAGTTTGATGGAGGATGGTTCATTGAATTAATTAAAGAAAATGATATGTACTCTAATTAAAAAGGCGCTAATTTGACGACGTCTTGCTAGTCTTAGAAGAGCAGCGCATCTTCTCCTCTCTCTCTCTCTCTCTCTCACTATTCTAGTTCTCCTCCTGATCATCAATAACTGAATTATTGATAAAACACAAACAGCCAGACGGCATTTCTATAGCGCTACGGGAGTTTTCTAGAATAACGGTGTGTGAATAAGTGTTTTTTTCGGCGGATGGATGAGAGGATGAGAGGTGCGAAACAAATTCATGAGTTGTGGAGCAGTACAACAGTTACGAGGCCAGTTTATTCTATTGTTTATTTTATTACACATTTCAAAACTAGGCAAAATGGCTTTCTACATTCATTAAAAAAAAGTGTAAAACGAACAGTATATAATTAAACATTTGCATGTGCAAATATAGAAAACAAAACACGAAAATAAAACGTACAGGACAGTAATCAAAAGACTGTAATTTAATAAAAATGCAGTAGTAAATGGACAAGTATTACGTGAGACGACATTAATGTGGTACGTTTTAATTATGCGACAGCAATGACGTAATTACCGGCGCCAAGAGAAGTGTCCGAAAGTGTCCGAACATTTCTTCTGTTAAGCTCACTTTTTAGTCCACTACATTTATTTCCCTATGTAGGGAGTAGGGAATGAGTGAGTGATTTCGGACACAGCCATAGTCTGTGTCTCCCTTTGTCCTGTGCCAAAGTGTTTCGTCGCTTGTTCGTTAACCCAAGCCAGCTCTGTAGTCTCGATCGTAGTCCCCCGTGTGTATGTTTGTGAGTTTTTTGCCTCGAAAGAGGCCACCCACGAAGGCTTGAAAAATATGTTTCAACAATGAGTGTCATTCTTTAAACACAATCTTTGTGTATGTTATTAACATACATACAAACATACATTTAACATATGTGTGTTTTTAAACATATTTAAATACATTTTTGTTAAAAAAAAATCTTCACTTTTCAACTTCACATAATTTAACTTTTCAGCTGATTTTTTAAACATGTTCATTATCAGACGTTTGCAGGCCGAGTCGCCCCAAAAGCTATCGCACCTTATTGGCAGGACCCAAGCCTGGCCCCGTCTCTGCCATACTAATAATGAACATGTCTTCACCAGTGTGGTCATTTTTCATAGTGGCAGAAGATAACAACAGCATTGCTGTTTGCAAAAGTTGTTCAGCGACGATTCTGAGAGGAGGAAAGAAGACTTCGAGTTTTAATACAACGCGATGTTTGAAACAAGCGGTATTAAAAGAATATGAAGCAGCTGCGGTGCTACTAACGCTAAAACAACGCAGAGTGTGGGTGATTGACATCTGTCACCTGTCGACCAATCAGAGTCAGGAGAATCGATTAGTACCGCCCACATTCACCTTTGACCAACCAATGACGATCCAGAATGAAGTAAACCCAAAGGTGGTATATCGCACCAAGAGGTCTCACTTCACTGTCAAAGCGTCTTTGTCTTTATAACAACCAGGCACTTCGTGACTGATTCAAACTAAAGCAGAGACAGAGCAGGAGACATTAGCAGCGTGCTCTAGCGAGTTTTCATCGCACAGTGATGGGACACATATCTTATCTAAGATATATTTTTATTTTTGGATGTAGATAAGTTCGGCGGGCCGTATTGCAACTCCTAACGGGCCGTATACAGCCTGCGGGCCGTAGTTTGCCCATGTCTGGTCTAAACTAAGACACAGCTGAACAGATAGGCTGGGGTGAGCGGATCAGTTGATAGGAAGAAAAAAAAGTTGTAATAAGATAACACGGCAGCGCTGCAGCCGCTCGTATCTGCAACTCTATGTCACGCACAACAACAACATGCCAACATAAACGTTTTATTAAAGAAAACTCCGCTCGTAACGTCCGTTTTTAAGTATATTTTTGGGCCTTTTATGGATATGACAGCTGAAGAGAGACAGGAAGGAGGGGGCAGAGATATGGAAGAATTATCCTATCTTTATTCAAGAGCGCACATTTTCAGTTTGAGAGCATGATTTCTCCTTCTCGTGCTCAGATTTATTGTCCTCGTGCTCACATTTTATGTTCACACTCAAAACGTATGTGCTCGCGCTCAAAACATGTCGTGCGCGCTCAGATTTTTTCTGCTCGCGCTCAAAACTTGTGCTCTGCGCTCTCAAATTTTTTCTGCTCTCGCACAAAACAGCACGTCCTCTCAGGTTGAGGTGTCTGCACAGACTGAAGGATGTCCCGCCCTGCGCTTAAATTAGTGCTTTTCACCAGCCAATGGGGAGACAGCTAGAGTCTTGGCTGTGTTCCTTATGAGCACTTTGCAGGGGCGGGTATATTACATTACATTACATTACATTACATTGCATTTAGCAGACGCTTTTATCCAAAGCGACTTACAGAGGAGGACATAAGCTGAGAAAGGTGTAAAGGAGCACAGAGTAGTTGTTAGTTTTGTTAGGCAGGGAAGCATTCTTGAAAGAGAAAGGTTTTTAGAAGATTTTTAAAGGTAGAAAGGGATATTGCAGTTCTTGTAGCCGTTGGTAGGTCATTCCACCATTTGGTGACGACCACAGAGAAGAGTTTAGAGTGACCTCGCTTTCCGAGAGGCGAGGGTACGACTAGACGGTTTGTATGAGCGGAGCGTAACGCCCTGGTCGGGACGTGAGCCTTGATTAAGACGCTGAGATAGCCAGGGGCAGATCCTGAGATGGTTTTGTAGGCTAGCGTCAGAGCTTTGTGTTTAACTCTGGCAGCTACAGGCAGCCAGTGCAGGTCGCTGAAGAGGGGGGTGGCATGAGACCTTTTAGGTTGATTGAAAACCAGTCGCGCTGCAGCATTCTGGACCATTTGCAAAGGTTTGATCGCGCAAGCAGGTAGGCCAACCAAGAGCGAGTTGCAGTAATCAAGGCGGGAGATGACTGTAGCCTGAATCAGGAGCTGAGCGGCATATTGGGTCAGGTACGGTCTGATTTTTCTAATATTGTACAGAGCATAGCGACATGACCTCGCTACGGAGAAAAAGTGCTCAGAGAGAAAAAGACGATCATCTAGTACCACGCCCAGGTTTTTAGCAGCATGGTTAGGGGTAATAGTGACAGTACCAATTTTCAGGTTGAAGTCATGGCAGAGTGACTCATGGGCAGGGATGACCAGGAGTTCGGTTTTTGACAGATTAGGCTGTAGATGGTGGTCTTTCATCCAAGTTGACAGATCAGAGAGACAGGCGGAGATGCGTGCGGAGACCGTGGTGTCGTCCGGCTGGAACGACAGGTATAACTGTGTCGTCGGCGTAGCAGTGGTAGGAGAGGTATATGGATATGGTCTGTTTGTAAAACTGCCTTTCTTAAAAATACACCAATTTACCATACTTGCCAGCTATTTGAATCGTCACCTATTTAAGACGCCAGTTTATTTATGTATAATTAATCTTAAATAATCCTAAAAAGAGTTATCGTCGTTTAGACACCGTATGATTCCATTTATCATAGATTGTTTCTAATTTTATATCAGCGGGATGTTTTATATATTATACATACACTTGAAAACATACCTGTGTTATGGTAGCTGAGTGGTTAAGCACACTACCTCCTGTTGCATTTTGAACCATGGGACGCCGGTTCGCATCCCGGCCGTTGCACTCTTGCTGCATGTCATATTATGATTTTGAAAATTATGTGGTGACTGTTACCGTAACATAATCCATGTAATTCTCTTATTGTAACGTTCAACAAGAGATGGTGGGTGAATAGGCTAGGCTACGTGATTAAAAACGTATAATATAAAATACTATGATGATAATGACTTGAGGATAACATTGGTAGCCTATTTACGACGTACGATTCAGCGCTCAATGCGTCTACATATATATGTCTATGATTACACTAATTTAAGCGCAGGGTGGGACATCCTTCAGTCTGTGCAGACACCTCAACCTGAGAGGATGTGCTGTTTTGTGCGAGAGCAGAAATAATTTGAGAGCGCAGAGCACATGTTTTGAGCGCGAGCAGAAAAAATCTGAGCGCGCACGACATGTTTTGAGCGCGAGCACATAAGTTTTGAGTGTGAGCATAAAATGTGAGGACGAGGACAATAAATCTGAGCAGGAGAAGGAGAAATCATGCTCTCAAACTGAAAATGTGCGCTCTTGAATAAAGATAGGATAATTCTTCCATATAGAGAGACAGGGAATGACACGCAGTGAAGGGCCGTCTAATGCGGGATTCGACCTGGGGCCAGCTGCAGCGAGGACTGTAGCCTGTACACACGGGCGCCTGCACAACCCACCACACTACCAGCCATAGGCTAAATATGTCAAGTATGTTTGGTTTTAATAAAGTTTGCAGTATAAGCTTACGAAACCATCAAAAATATATTTAGGCATTCCATTAAAGACTTTATTCGCAAGGAGGCTAGGCCAGGCACAAAACAGGAGCTCGTCGAGGACATACAGACGTTTTGGCAAACGGGAGTCACCGTGGACTTTTGCAACAGACTTATCTCTGAACTTTCAAAAGCTGTGCGGTGTATTATTATAATGGAGGGGGGTATAGTGGAAAATAAACAGTGGTGTCCATGTAGAATAAAAACATAACATATATACTGCAAAATGTATTAAAACCAAACATACTTGACTTATTTCATACATATTCTTTCCATTTACGCTTTACACCATTTAGCCTATGGAATGGACAAAAATGAAAAGGAGTCATTCATGTTCATAAGCACACTCAAATCACAAGGCTACTGTATACAGTACTCAAACCAGCTGCATTCTCCGCTCTGTGATCTGTGTGACACTGGGAGACCAAAAAGCCCACCAAGTGCAAACAATGATAATGCTAATGAGGGGTTTGTATGGTTTACCTGGCCTAAAGTGTGCACTACAGTAAATACCTGCATAACAAAGGGCTCTATGTCGTGCACAACAACAATGAGCCCTCCCCTCCAAATAAACTGTTAATTAAAAAAACCTCTCGCTTGTATCTGCAGGTCTGACACAGGCCTGGCAGCCCTGTGACGTCCGAACCGTTTTTTTGTAACTTTTTTAAGGGTTAGTTTGTTGTTTACATGCAGATGAGCGAGAGAGAGGCGCAAGCACAAGAGAAGAGACGCTTCAGTAATTATGCAAAGACTAGTGGTGGCCATAGATTAATGCGCCAATCGAAAAGCTGATTGCGCCAATGCTGGCCAGCATTAGCGCATTTAAAAAACAACACCAAGAAAAACCACAAGAAAAACACGACAAAAGCACAAAACTCTCTAAATTGCTATAGAGATCAGGACTCCACGAAGTTACAGTGAAGAAAACAAAAACGAACAAAAGAAAAAAAAGTAAAAAAGCGTCCTGAGAGGCTGGAACAGCTTTGCGAATATATTAACAGTGATACTTTTTTTATCGCCCGATAAGAGTCTCATGTTAACGCAGCACGTTAATGCTGATAACGGCCATTAGTAAAGACAGAACAGCCTAGATGTTGTTGATTTGGTGAATGCTGACATGTTGGATATAAACACCTTCAATTTAATTTCAATTCATGAACATGCTCGAATCATACAACTACTGTATAGTATGCAGTACTCAAACCAGCTGCATTTTCCGCTCTGTGATCTGTGACACTGGGAGACCAAAAAGCCCATTACTGTAAGTGGAACTTTTAAGTTGCTACTACTGTATGCAGCCGTTCTGCATGCGGCTGCATACAGTAGTAGCAGCCGTTCTGCATGCAGTGTATTTTCGGGGTTGTTCTAGTAGAGATTTAAGTTAATGTTTTGCAGCCTCTGTATAGAGGTCAGGAGTGGGGTTTTTGGTTTTGTTTTTTGTTTGTTTACTTTGGTTAAGGTTAGTTTTTCATAGCCTTTCGTGTTGCATCACTCTGTGGCTTTTGTTTTCTACAAATAAATCTGCTCACTGACACCTCAGCTTCTGGGTCCTGTTTGAGTTCCGGCCTGACAATTCATGGACCACACATTTAATGAGTGTTGATTGTTTAAACTGTCATAGTAGAGATTCTTCAGGTTTTGTCTGAATCAGCTCAGCAGGTGATTGATCACATCATTTGTTCACGTTGCAGTAATTAATCAGAGCAGCAAGTCTTCACGACAAACTCTGGAAAAGTAGAGACAATCAGACACAATCAGGTGCTGATGTGTGAGGGGAAACCACCAGACTGAGGTTTGTGTGGCTCCACCACCACTAATCAATACTTTAAGGGAAACCCTGCATATGTAACATTCAAACTGAAACCATGTTACATTTCTCACTGTGGTGGCTTCTGATAGAGAAACCAGCAACCAACAGAGGGAGCACACTCAGCTTGTCCAGAGTGGGAAGAAGTCATCATCAATAAATACTATTTGTTGGTGTCTGCTCAGTTTATTTGTGTCTTTTGATAGAAGGACTGTTATTCACACTAATGACACGTTGCTGTCTCTGAGAGCTGTTGATGTTTCTTCAGTCCTGAGTTGAATTTGACACATCACCTCTCACCACTTTGAAATCAATTTATGTGTCCTGAATGTTCCAGTTGCACCAGAAGTGCTCTGTGAGCGAGAGCACTGCCACACTGCAGAAATGATTTTGTGGGGTGAATTGCTGGTTCACTCACTTTTTTCATGCCAAGGTTTTTACACGCTACATGTTTTTAAGACATTCATCTCACTCTAAATCTGTTTTTGAAGGCTAAATTTCCATGAAACGGCGTTGTTCGGGTGTCTGCTTTTCAGTGACTGGATGGTGTTTTATTTACCTCTGCACAGTGGGATGTTTGCTTTGCGGTGCATTGTGGAAAGATAGCAGAGAGAAAACACTAAGTGTCTGCTTATTTATTTCTTTAGTTTTGTGGACTTCTTGAACCCTGGGGTGAGTGCCGTATATATGCAGGAGGAAAACAATAAGAGTATAAAGTATGTTTGGAATGATATTGATTGTATTGTATGCATCAAATAATTCACGGCGCGCAGACAATTTTTCTGTGTATGGTTGTATATGCATGGTGACTCTCCCAGCCCTGTATACATCCGACCCGCTGCAGGTACTTCTCCTTCTTTGAGCTGTCAGGGAATAAAAGAGAGGACGGAATAGAGCAAAGCCGGGAGAGGGAGAATGAAAGAGACGAGGAGAGGTGAATGTAGAAGAAGACGACCTAATTTAATCTAAAGTGGTTCTCAAATTGAACCAGAGGGAAAACAAAGTCAGCACAAAACCTTGGAGCTCCTCTGCACTTATGTAACCGCTCTGCCCTCCCCTCCCCTCTCCCCTCTCACTTATGAATAAGAGAGGGAGGAATGTAGGGAAGCAGGGAGAGTAAATGGAAAGAGGGGGGCAGAAAGAAGAAGGTGAAGGCAGGTAAGTAGGAGGGAACAGAAGGAGAATGGGGATGCAGAGAGGAGAGGATAAAAGTGATGGAAGGATGAACATGACAAGAGAAGATGACAAACAAAAACGTTGACTTCTCTTCTTCTCTTCTGCCATCCTGTCTCTTTGTCTTGTCATGTTTCCTTTCGTTCTCAATTGCACTGACATCAAACTATATAAGGCCCTGGCAGGCTCTATTCAAGACAGTGGACTGAATAAGTGTCTAGTTAAATAATGCAGTCTGCTGGCTGCCTAGCTGGCTGGACTGAGGACAGACTAAGGGAGAAGATGGGAGAAGTAGTGGCACAGTGCAAAGATACAGACTTCTATTATTTAACAGTCCTCTGAAAGGCTTGTGAGCGAGGCATTCCCAGAATTAAAACCAGTTCTCAGTGTGTGTACGTGGGGATTTAAACACAGAGGCAGGGAGCTCACACACACTCACATCCCTACGTATATCCAATAAATGCTGGCATTTAAAGTTTCATACCTAATCATGCATGACATGCACTGATGCAGGAGCACTTGTATTATGCATGGACAAATTCAGTTTGCGTGTGCAAACAGGAATGCATGCATGCCACTTCAGCTTGGCGCTCTGTGTTTTTATGACATTTGAAACAGTTTCCTGCACTCGAAATAGGTTAACGTTGGAGCCTGTCACTGCAACAAGAGAGCATAATTATGTGTTTGTGAGTGAGCGTCATTCTGAGAGAAACTTTCATTTACATTTTCCAGTCTAGTTTTTTTTAGATTTACTTGCAAGCAAGTGTTTGATTTGTGTAGTAGAAGAATCATACTGCACAACACAGCCTAATTCAACTTGTTTCCATCTTCAGACATGTCTGTAATAATCTGTAACATGCAGTCCATGTGCACTCTTTCTTCATGTGTGGCCGTGAACTCTGTGAGCCCTGTGTTATGCAAGCACATCTGAAGCCGGCTCACTGAACACCACACATATATACACTCACTCAGTTGGTTAGCAGAAATTTCCAAACGATGTAGTCCAGTAAATAGGGCAAGACATAATGTAATGTAACATATGGAGATCTGTTTGCCAGAGGAAATCCAAGTCATGCTCTTGATTTAATGAAAACACGCTGAAACAGGTTGCTGCTTGTTAAATTCCAGTGTTAAATGGGAGCTGTTTGGGAACAGAGCTATAGCTCTGAAGCACTAAGCTCAGTTCAAAGCCTGTTGTTTCTCCAAAAGACTCATTTTATTGGCCTTCTCAAAGTTGGAATAAAAACATTTTGTCACTGCTCGATTTGAAAAATTGCAGATTGGATTGATTACTTTAGCAAGGTTGCACTTTTGGAATGAAGAGTTAATGGAAAGGAGATTGCAGATGAATTGTGTTGTGTTTTGTGAACTCTGTGTGTGCCGTAAACCTGCATTACGAAGCCTTTGAACTGAACTCGTTCTGAAGTAACGTCTGAATTTGAGTGCTGCACAGTAGGTGAGAATGTAGGATATCGTACAGGAACAGCTGTCAGTGAATGAAGCCCTTTCGGAGCTCCACATTGCTTGCTCCATTACAATGACTGATGCTGCACAAATTGTTTTTTTAGAAGTTAATTATTTGTGTCACGTATAATGCTTTAAATGCTAAAGAAGCAACGAAATAATGAACTGTCAGTCCCTCTTTCAACTTGTTTTTTTTAAGTCAACCCAAAAATATTCATTGAGCATAAATTCAGTCCATCTCTGTAACTGATGTGTTCATTGTTTCGCAGAGCCTTTCAGACTTGTGGATTATTTTGCACTCATTAGCCCATGAACCCAAACACAGAGTCTCTCTACGTCTCTCTCTGTCTATATTTGACTCTGACATATCTGTCTTGTCATCTTTTATCCTCTTGCTGGTCTTTTCTTTTTATGTCTATATCTACGAGTCTCTTTCACCGGCATGGAGTATTCTAGACTTTTTGCTTTTAGTGCTGGGCTGTTCCTGGAGTGGTTTCTACATTTGTCCCTTCGCTTACCACTCTGTCCATCCTTTAAATAGTTCTACTTACACAGTCCACTCGTTCCTTTAAACGTCTCTTTACTAGAAACCAGTGTTGGAGTGGCTCGCCTGAACCTCAGTCACAGAACAAGTCACAGAAGAGATGAAGGTATTTTGGATGTCTGTGTCCTGATTATAACCAGATGAATTTTTTGATAAGTGACTTTAAAGGTAAAGCTTTTCATAATCTTTCTTTTCTTTTTTAAAGTCAGGTTGCTGTGTATGTCACCTTGACCTGCTATGCAGAAGTTGGTCTTTCTGTCGAGCTGCCAGTAAAGCACTGTTCTTATTCCTCTACCTGTGAGCCACTCTGTAGTAACAATGAGACCTGACAGAGCTCCCACCGCTCTCAATATATCAATCCAGACAACCAATTACAACCTTTTACAAGGCCCTACAAATGAAAATAAGTTCCTTTGGCCTCTGGCCTCTCTCTCTCTCTCTGTCTTTTGCTCTGTCTCTTGCTTCATTCCATCTGCATGTTTCTTCCTTTAGTTATTGATCTTTCTATTGTCATTCTCGTTTGAGTATTAGAAATAAAAAGGAGGGTATATCTTTCCTCTAAGCTTGGAACATACTGTGATACAAATGCCTTGTAGGTGTGTATTTATTCAGTAACAGGAGGTATGACTTGAATAGCATCTCTTTTTCTTCCTCGGGTGCCTGATTTTCATTTTTTTTTTGTTTTACAGTCAGCCCTCACTCTTTGCCTGAATTTTCCCTTTTCCTCCGCTCCTCTCCATTTTTGATCTCAAACACAGTCTCTTTGCCTTCACTGCCTCTTTGACTCACTCAATGACTCTTTTCTTTCATGCCCTCGAGCACACATAAACATGCATACACAGACACTCGCTTTATTCCCCTGAAAGGCGATTTGTCTTAACAGGTGGTCATTCAGATTCAAGACTGGCACTGCAGGAGAGGTAGAAAGAAGGAAACAGGCAGGAAAAAGTAGGAATTGGAGGAGGAGGAGATAAGGAAGACGAGGTGGACATGTCATTAGAAAAAGAAATTATGTGCTGGGAACATAGAGGGTCATCATGTACTATGCAGTGTACTGTGCCTCACCTCTAAGATTGAAATCACAGAGGTTGTTACTGTCATCAAGGTGCTGCAAAGCAGCAACAGTGTTTTCTGTACAGCTCCTGTTATCTTCTATTGTTTTTCTTGATAGCTTTCTCTAAAATGGATTCTGTACTCTCCTTGCTGATGTTTCCCTGTACTTCTTTTTTCTTGGCTTAGCCCAAGTTTGCGACAAAAAAAAAAATCTGTACTTTATTCTACTGCAAAGAAGCAGGATTTCTACATTTTACCATATCATATAAGGAAGATTAGCATCCTGATCATCAGCCAACAGGATATACGTCCTGACCCATCAAACTTATAAACCAGCTGTTACTTTTTCACCACCCACTGTATTGGCTGGCAACAAGAGTTTAGTAAAATATTATTTTCAAAAATTAAATGATTTGAGTTTTATTCTGTTTCATTAATTCACATTTTGTTGCAAATGGTCATGCTTTCTGCACCGCCATCATTTGTTTCCTCCATTTTCAGGGTATACGCAAGTATACATATACCTGCTTAGTTCAGTCTGTACTGGGTACTTCCATACTGATCCACAATTCTCAAAATGCATAATTAGTTCTTGTAGTGTTGGATGAACCAGCCAGCTCAGCATTAAGAGCACTAATTAAGTGGTTGTCTCACCCGTTTGTTGTTCCAGTATTTATTGTTAAATAAATGCACCTCTTCTCAGCTGATGATGATTTCAGAATCATCCTTATTCCCTGAAGTTAAAGGACAATGTGTAACACAGGGCATTTATCATGGTGGATGGACACTTAAAAAAATAAATGACTTATAGTTCACACTGTTTAGAACTTATTTCAGCATGGGTGTACAGATGAGAGACACGTGTATTGTACCATGATAGCATTTAACTATCCACCCCATTGTCAGCCCTCATGTGGGTCACTGCATCATGGGCTTTAGAAAGAGGACAGCCGAGTCCATTTACAGTTTGTCACATTACCAAAGCTGAAAGTTTAATGACTCTGTTAAAAGGAGAGCCACATTTAAAGTTAATGTGCTCTGGTGTTAGAACTGCTGTTATGGTACTGGCTGGCTATCTGAGTGTGTGTGTGTGTGTGTGTCTGTATATCAGGGACAAAGTGAGTTCCCTGACACCATTTGTCTCAGAAGGTGGTGCGTATGTGTGTGTGTGTTTGTCCCTGATTTGTGTATGTGTTCGTTTATACACAGCATTTATCTTTTATATGCCAGTTTGTGTTTTTATGTGACATTCATATCCCCACACATTTATCTTTTTTTATCTGTTGTACAGCAGTATTACTGTATTGCTTCTGTCCAACTATATATTACCTTCCCTCCCACATCTTTGAGCAGCGGGGTGGTGTAGCAAACAGGAAGACCATTCTTCATATGAATTCTGTGATTCAGGCTCTCCAGCTCCCATGTTCTCACCCTGCTGTAGAGTCCTCGAGCAAGACTGTAAATCCCAACCAGCCTCAAGGGTGCTTCTGCTTCAATAATTCTGTTTAGGGGGAACGTGAAGAAGTCTCTCTCCTTAGGGATCAACAAACTACACCCTGTGAAACCTCTCGTGTACAGATGTGTATGTAACTATGTATTTTACATTTGATATGTACTCAATCTTTTTTTTTTAGCTCTTGGATACCTATTTACATTTCACATCTGTCACCCAGGGTGATTTATTTCATAGCTACTGCATATACAGCAGTATTTTTTTGATACATCAGCACTGTTTTTGAATCTTTTTGGGCAAAATCCAAGTCCAGTCTCAAGTCATTATGTGTCTAGTCCAGGGGTGGGCAAACTTTTTGACTTGTGGGCCACATTGGGTTCTAAAATTTGACAGAGGGGCCGGGCCATTTAACTTTTCAGCTGATTTTTTAAACATGTTCATTATCAGACGTTTGCAGGCCGAGTCGCCCCAAAAGCTATCGCACCTTATTGGCAGGACCCAAGCCTGGCCCCGTCTCTGCCATACTAATAATGAACATGTCTTCACCAGTGTGGTCATTTTTCATAGTGGCAGAAGATAACAACAGCATTGCTGTTTGCAAAAGTTGTTCAGCTACGATTCTGAGAGGAGGAAAGAAGACTTCGAGTTTTAATACAACGCAATGTTTTAAAGAAGCGGTATTAAAAGAATATGAAGCAGCTGCGGTGCTACTAAAGCTAAAACAACACAGAGTGTGGATGATTGACACCTGTCACCTGTCGACCAATCAGAGTCAGGAGAATCAATTAGTACCGCCCACATTCACCTTTGACCAACCAATGACGATCCAGAATGAAGTAAACCCAAAGGTGGTATATCGCACCAAGAGGTCTCACTTCACTGTCAAAGCCTCTTTGTCTTTATAACAACCAGGCACTTCGTAACTGATTCAAACTAAAGCAGAGACAGAGCAGGAGACATTAGCAGCGTGCGCTCGCTGAGTTTTCATTGCACAGTGATGGGACACATATCTTATCTAAGATATATTTTTATTTTTGGATGTAGATAAGTTCAGCCGTATACGGCCCGCGGGCCGTAGTTTGCCTATGTCTGGTCTAGTCTGTCATAGCAAGTCTTAGTGCACCTTCAGACCAGCACTGTTTGGTCCGGACCAGAGTTTGTTTCCTTGGACAGTCCGCTTTGTTTGGGCAGGTGTGAAAGCTCATCCAAACTCTGGTGCAGTCCAAAGAAGTGAACTCTGGTCCGACTGAAAACGTGGGTCTCAGTTTGCTTGCAAGTAAACCCTGGTTCACTTACAGTAGGGAAAAGCAAAGACTATACAGCGAACCGAACAGCAGTGTCACAGCAGCACGTCGTTGTCTCTCGCTCTCCTTTCTCTGTCTCATGTAAAGAGCAACATGCTAGGTTGCAATGCCTCGTCTTTGAAAAAAACAATTAGGTTTGAACACCAAAGTAAAAACAGAAACCCAAGACTGCATACATCTGGTGTTGCTTCATTATTTTTTACTGAAGAGCCCAAGTCACAGACAGAAGTCATGTTTTAAGTCTGCCAGAGGTCTCAATCATTGATAGGATCAGATTGGTCTCTTAAGTCAGTCTTTAGTCATGTCATAAATCAGAGAAACAAGTCGAATCTGTCAAAGCAAGTCTTAAGTCACTGAGGCGCATCCTAGTCAAGTCTCAGTTTATAAATACCAGTCCTGTCTTAAGTGTTAAGTTGTTCAAAGCAAGTCTCAGTTCATTGAGATGAACCTGAGTCAAATCTAGATGTGCTGAGACATATCCACGCAAAATCTGTCAAAGCCTCATGTCAAGGCTCAGATCATTTTGGGCAAGTCCAAGTTAAGTCAAGTCTCTAGTCTGTGAACAAAGTCACATGTTGTAGGTACCCACAAGTAATTTGGTGCAGGTCCTTCAGGTCTGTATTGTACATTTTCTTTTCAAAGCTGTAAAAAAAAGAGTTTCCCACAGAGGTGAGATCAAGTTTTAAATGCTTAGGAAATTTTAGGTGTGTGTGCATAGCTGTGCCAGGTTCTGTCTTGTTTATTTTTTTATTGTTATCAGATTTTAGCGGATACAAACCTGAGGCTTTACTTTAGTTCTGGCATGTTTAGCGTCTGAGTTTCTCCTCTTCTCTCCTGTTGTATACGAAGGATAATTACTAGACAATAGTTGTCCCAGGGCAGCGTGTGCTTGTCCCTGTCCCTGTGCTCTCTCCCTGGGCAGGTTGAGTGCTGTGGTCTTGGTGTAGGCTGGCTGATAAGCAGTCCACAGGTCGTAGTTAGGACAGAGCTAATCCTGCCATGAAACTACAGAACAATACCAAGAATTATTATGAAGCGAGCTTTTTTCACTGGGACGGATTTAAATTTCATTTAAAACATCTTTGTTTCTTTGATGAAACTTGAATCTATTCAGCAGAGACGGCTCTCTCTGTCTGTCACAGTCTCAGGTGAAACAAGCAATATTAACTTTGTTTTTTTAGGTATATAGGGCATCATGCTACATTTCTTTTTGTTCTCTCTTTGTGCTCTTTTTTACTCTGCTGTCATAATAAATACTTGGCCTTGGAAGTCCTCCCTTAGTCAGTTCAAGAGGTGCACAGATGTAGTTCTAGAAAAAAGAATGAGAGCCCTTGACATTGGAAGCCCTTGAAATTGGCCTCTGTGATAGAGCTGTCTTCCTGTACTGCCTAATCCTTTCAAGTTTTCTTCTTTGAGGCAGTTGAGGTTAGGGTGCAGAGTTACCGACACACGTTTTAGTAAGCACGCGCGGAGACGACGCTCATCCAAGTCATTTATTGAACATAAATCTCCGGTTGACTTTCAAAACTTATAAAACAAAATAAATGAGTAACTTAACGAGCAAGTTTCAAAAACATTTCGGCATGAGTGTGTGTGGTCGGAAAACTTTAACACTCCGCCCATAACCACTCCAAAACATTCATTGATAAAATTAAATAGCCACCTGTCTGTGGGAGGCGCATTACAGACGTCACCATCAGGTTGAAATAAAATAAACATTTCTCACCTTTATAAATTTCAAACTAGGATAGCTTAGATAATTTCCTTCATAATTAATTTCTTTTATAAATAAAAATACAATTAACTGAAACCAAGTTTATATATTTTCTTATTATAGCTCCAGGATTCAATATGGCTCCAACATACCGGCCCCTAATTGTAGACGCCATAGCTAAACAATTACAGCAATAATATCTAAATGGAGCCAGAAAACTTAGTACAGATATCTATAAAAACAGAATATGCATGCCAAAATATCTGACCTCACATTTAACATCTCACATCTTTCAATCATCATGTCAACATACATTTGATGAATACGCTATCCCACTTTCATAAGCCCCATGTAGGCTCCCCCCAAAGTCCATTTTGCATAAATGTCCATGGTGGCATATCTGCCCCATACAGTCTATTAAGTAGGAAAGTCCAAAGAGTGTAAATGTGGTGCTGGTAATGTAGATGTATGAAAGGGTTGGTGTGTATTTAAGGGCATGTGCTTGATTGTGTGCATACTGTTCAGGGCAGTGGAACTTTGGCATTGACATTGTCCTTTTAAGCTCAATTTTCACCTTCCAAAAGTAGGCAGAGCTTATCGATGGGTCTTTGCCAGATGCCTGTCTTAGTTTGAACTAAAACATTCCGGACAAGACCTTTGGCTCCTGACAAAGTCTTCACCACCCTGCCTAGGGGCCACGAGTTCCTAGGTGCAGTATTATCTACTATGATTACTACGTCGTCGACTCCCAAATTCCTTCTTGTTTTGGTCCACTTTTGTCTTTGTTGCATGAGTGACAGATACTCCTTAGTCCACCTTTGCCAGAACAGGTTTGCGAGGTATTGCACTTGCTTCCATCTCTTTCTGGAATAGAGGTCATCTTTACAAAAGAGTCCAGGTGGCAAAAGGGGTTTAGAGTTTAACTGCAGCAGATGGTTTGGTGTTAGGGGCTCTAAATCATTAGGGTCTGTTGAAACAGTTGTGATTGGCCTATCATTAAGAATGCATTCAACTTCACATAGAGCTGTCTGTAGTGTGTCGTCATCCATGGTTTGTTGTTTCAAAACCGAGGAGAGTACCTTTTTTACAAGACTGATCAATCTTTCCCACACTCCTCCAAAGTGGGCTCCATGTGGAGAATTAAATATCCACTCTATTTGATTAGTCAACAGCGCATCGTGGATCCTTTGATGATCTAGCTGAGTCAAAGCAGCCCCCAACTCCCTTTGAGCGCCCACAAAATTTGTACCACAGTCAGTTCGGATAGTCTTTATAGGTCCTCTTCGACATAAAAAACGACGTATGGCGTTGATGCAGGAGTCTGTATCTAAGGTGCTTGCCACTTCCAGGTGAACAGCTCGACTCGCCAGACAAGTAAATATTACTCCCCATCGTTTCACGTGTGATCTCCCTCTTTTGACTTCTAGGGGTCCAAAGTAATCAACACCTACATGAGAGAAGGGCGGGAGATCTGGAGTTATACGGTCCTGTGGCAGGTCAGCCATTTTCTGCTCCCCAACTTTTGCCTGCACACGTCTGCAAAAAATACAAGCCTTAATGATTTTTCTGGCAGAGGAGTTGGCTGAAGGAAGCCAGAATTTCTGGCCTAGTCTGGAAAGCATATGGTTCCGTCCTGAGTGTCCCACCGACTGGTGGATATCACGTAAGATCAATTTAGACACATGAGAGTCTTTGGGGAGGATAATTGGGTTCTTTAGGTTAACTGGCATGGCCGCTTTGCTTAACCGTCCTCCGACCCTAAGGATGCCCTCTCTGTCAATAATTGGATCCACTTTGCTTATGGCACTGTCTATTTTAACTGGTTTGTCCTTTTTCAGGAGAGCCAGTTCTGATTCGAAGTAACGTCGTTGTTCGTAGCAAATTACTGACTTTTCAGCTTTTTCCAGGTCTTCTACAGACAGGGTTTGTGGTTGATGTGGCAGTTTGGAGCGAGTCCGAGCTGCTGTCTTTTGACATCTGAGCTGCAGAAGTGTTTTCAGTTTCAGCAACCATCCAACCGCTCTCTGTAATTTTCTCCATGAAGAATAGTAATCAATTAGGTTGCTGGTTGCAGCGTTGCCCAATTTCAAGCAGTTTACAGTGATTTTTTTTTTCACCTCTGGATCATTCAAAGGGATTATGCCAAGATCCTCTGGTACTTTAGGCCATTCAGTTTCCTCTCCTGACAAAAAGTCAGGGCCTTTTAACCATCTGGTGGAACTCAAGAATGATTTTATATGCAATCCACGTGAGGCGTCGTCTGCTGGATTGTCTCTGGAACATACATGCTTCCATTGATTTTCTTGAGATAAGTTCTGGATCACTGCAATTCTATTAGCAACATAAGTATGGAATCGCTTTGTTTGATTGTGGATGTATTTCAGTACTGATGTACTGTCTGTCCAGAAGGTAGAATTCTTCAGTTTCATCTGTAGTTCTCTTTGTAGCATTCTATCCACTTTCACAGCCAATGTAGCTGCTGCAAGCTCGAGCCTTGGAATTGTGATCTGTTTTAGTGGAGTTACTCTGGATTTCCCCAGAACAAATACAACGTGAGCATCTCCCTTGTAGTTTGTGAACCTGAGATAGCTTACAGTTCCATATCCAGACTCACTCGCATCACAGAAGTGATGCAGCTCAGCAGTCTTTACAGCCCCAAAACTTTGAGGCTTCATGCATCTTTTTACCTCAAACCTACTTAGCTGACTCAGATCTGTGATCCATCTTTGCCAGAGCTTTGATATTTCCTCTGGGATAATTTCATCCCATCCACATTTTTGGATACAAAGCTCCTGTAGGATCTGTTTGGCTTTGAGGATGAATGGAGAAAGGAAGCCCAACGGATCATAGATAGAACTTACTGTGGAGAGGATTGCTCGTCTTGTAGGAGCTCTGCTTTTGACTGTCACCGTGAAGGTAAAGGTGTCTCTGTGGATATTCCATTGGATGCCTAATACTCTTTCAAGAGGTGGGTTCTCTCTGTCCAGGTCAAGTTGTTTCACTAGTTTGGCTCTGTGACTTTCAGGAACAGTTGTGAGTACTTCAAGGCTGTTGCTTAACCATTTGGTGAGAGTAAAGCCTCCTAGAGCGCATGCTTCCCTGAGGCCCTTAATAAGCTTGACTGCCTGCTTGGTGGAAGGCACCGACTTAAGACAATCATCCACATAAAAGCTTAGCTTAATTGTATCAAGTACATCCATACTAAATTTGTCCCAGTTGTCCCTTCCTGTTTGCTGCAGAGCAAAGTTAGCAATACTAGGAGATGATACTGCACCGAAGAGATGAACATTCATCTGATACACTTCCAATGGCTTAGTAACATCCCCTTGTGGCCACCATAGGAACCTAAGGAAGTCCCGGTGCTCTTCAGGTACTCGTACTTGGTAGTACATTGCTTCAATGTCAGCCATTATGGCAATTTGTTCCTGACGGAACCTAAGCAAAATACCTAAGAGTGGGTTGGCCAGATCCGGACCTTGAAGTAGCTCTCCATTGAGAGATTTGCCTCTGTAGGATGAGGAACAGTCAAACACAACTCTCAACTTTTTCTTTTGTTTATGATACACACCATGATGAGGTATATACCACACATGGCCATCATTCCTTTGGAGCCGCTCTTGAGGCACCTTTTGTGCATAGCCTTTGCTCAATACGTCATCCATAAATATTTTGTATTCTGCAGCATAAGCAGTATCCCTTTTGAATTTCTTGGCAAGGTTCAATATACGTTGAGCTGCCGCCTCATAGTTGTTAGGCAAAACCACATTTTTGTCTCGAAAAGGCAAAGGTAAGTGGTAGTGTCCATTTCTGAAAACAATTGAACCTGTTGCCAGGTCCATAAATTTCCTGTCTTCACCTGACATCTCCCTTCTTTCTTCATATTCCTTTTCCGGAAAGTCCTGGTTGTATTGTCGGACAAGCAGATCTCTCAGGTTGTCCATTGAAATGCGATTGACTGACACTGACGTTCCAGATTCCTCCATAGCAGAATTGAGTGGGCCATTGACCACCCATCCTAATATTGTTTTAACTGCGTATGGTCCATTCCCTCGACTGTTGATCACTTGCCAGGGTTCCATTGCTTTAGGAACGTCCATTCCTATTAAGATTTCAATGTCAGCGTTGATCTCTTCCAGTTGGATCCCACTGAGATGAGGCCATTTTTCCAAATCAGCTTTGGTAAGTAGATTTTCCTTTGAAACAGGAATCTTAGCTTGAGTAAATATTTTAGGCAAGTCAACATATCCACTTCCATCCAGGTTGCTAACCTGTAATCCTGTGAGCTCATAACTTTTGACAGGTCGTTCCTGTCCCATTGTTCGCAGAAGAATTTCTGTCTTGCGTCCCTTAGCATTTAGCTGCTCCATTAGGTTCTCAGTGCAAAATGTTGCAGAGCTGCCGGGATCTAGAAAGGCATAAGTTAAGAGAAACTTGTCACCTTTTGCAACCTTAACTTGAACCGGAACAATCGCTAGCGCGCATTCCTTACCGGCCCCTGTTACTTTGTCAGCTGAAACTAGTGCACTATTGATGGGTGTTTCCGTTGGTTCTGTAGGAATAAGAGTTGGTGGAGCTTCCTGTTTTAAACTCTTACCGTCAATGTGCAGCAGTGTAGGGTGTTTTCGATGACATATTTGACAGTCCAGTCTTCTCTTGCAATCTCTGCTCATGTGACCTCTTTTTAAGCATCCAAAACAATAACCATTTCTTTTCAGACATTCAACCTTTTTTTCCTGTGGCTCTGATTTAAGTCTTAAGCAATCCACTAGTGCATGTTTGCCTTGACAGAAGCTACATAGGGCTGGAATAACAAGATGAGTGTCAGGTTGTTGCTGCTCTCTTGCTGCTTGTGATTTGGTGTTCCATTCTTCAGCCGCTTTTACCGTGGTGACAAAGCTACTGCCCCTTTTTGGTGTTCTGAAGTTTGAGATAATTTTTTTAGTGGGGGTTGGTTCTTTTATATCTCCAAACACTGGGTGTAGTAAGATGTTAGATTGTGATTCTATGAAATCCACAAGATGCTTGAATCGTGCTCGTGTGTTTGTCTTTTGAAATGCTTCATAGGCTGTAGTCCGCCATCTTTCTCTGAGCTTATATGGAAGCTTGGATACTATGAGTTTTAAGTTAGATGTAACATCCAGCTCGTCCATGTATTCCAGGTCATGCATGGCATTGCAACATTCTTTTAGGTACAGAGCATATGCATGCAGTGATTTCCCATCGTCTGCTTTAATGACTGTCCAGTTCAGCGCCTTATCCAGATATGCATTTGCAATTTTCATTTCATCACCAAAATGTTTTTTCAAAAGTTGCATGGCTTCTGAATATCCTTTACGTGCATCCATGTGCAAACAGCTACGAACCAAATCTTTGGCCTGACCTGCTGTGAACTGTTCAAGAAAGTAGAGCCTATCCTGGCAGCTACTAGTCTTATCCTCTATTAAATACTTAAATGCATGCATAAAGGATTGATAGGACAGGGGATTTCCATCATATACTGGGACCTCTCTTTTCGGTAACAAGGATAGATTTTGTTGCAAGATCACAAGGTCGGCAATTTCCTTTTGTGTTTGCACCAGAGTGCCAAGGTTATCATGAGAGGTGTTGGTTTCATGAATTCCCAGTTGTGGACTAGAGGCCTTTGTGGTCCTCTGAGAGTCCCTTTCAAAGTGTCCAACTGCTCTCTGAAGTGGAGTTTTAGGTACAGCAGCTACTTGAATAAATTCCAAAGCAGAGGTCTCAGTAAATGTGGGCTCCACCGGCTTGCTTGTTTCCTCATAATATTCATTCATAGCATCCCCATATGGTTCCTCCCCCTCATTGCTTAGGAGTACTTTCAATTTTGCATCCGCTGCTGCTATTTGTGCATCCAGTTCCACCTTTTCCATTTTTGATTTTATGATGGTTTCCTCCAGCTGTAGAGCGTGTATGTCCTTTAAAGCAGCAGATCGGGCCTGCAGAGCTGCCTTCTCAGCAGATGCTAATTTAGCAGCAGAAGAGGCCTTAGATGATGTTGATGATGATTTTGAGCCCTTTGAAACATTAGAGATGCTGTCCAGTGGTTGAACTCCTAATTGTGTACATTGTTCTCTTTTCCATATTTCAACCTCCTTAAGAAAATAGCTGAAATTCATCATCCTGGGCTCATACCAATCCGCATGGTCATCTAATTTTTCATCCTCTGACAAAAGTTTTTGTACAGATTGATGCACCTTGGTAAATTCACCAACAGCTTGTTTAAATATGTCCACACATTCAATAACATGATCCACATTGCCACCCTCCACAAGCAGAGCCTTTATTTCATTCAACTTTCTTGTGCATGATCCAAGTTTCCCTCTGCGTGATGCAGTCAGTGATTTTAAAAGATTCTCAGCCTCAACAGCAGTCTCAGGCTGTCGGATCATTTTGAGTTTTTTTTGGATTTCCTCTTAATACGATTGAATCGTTATTTTACTTCTTGACACATCCTCATTTGCTTTTCATGGGTTTAATTACACATATCCTTCAAATATTTTACTTCCATTCCTTAATAACCGTGCGTAACGTTGCGCGTAAGGGCACTTTCATTTGCAGTTTCATTCACTAGTTTGCAAGCACGTTCATTCATTCCTTTGTTTACTCACGACAGCGGCCACGCGCTCGCATTAGCGTCTGCGTCCTCCCATAAGCGCAGCATCTTTCTTCCTTTCGTCAGTCCGTTGTGGAGTTTTCCGACTAATGTACTGCCTAATCCTTTCAAGTTTTCTTCTTTGAGGCAGTTGAGGTTAGGGTGCAGAGTTACCGACACACGTTTTAGTAAGCACGCGCGGAGACGACGCTCATCCAAGTCATTTATTGAACATAAATCTCCGGTTGACTTTCAAAACTTATAAAACAAAATAAATGAGTAACTTAACGAGCAAGTTTCAAAAACATTTCGGCATGAGTGTGTGTGGTCGGAAAACTTTAACACTCCGCCCATAACCACTCCAAAACATTCATTGATAAAATTAAATAGCCACCTGTCTGTGGGAGGCGCATTACAGACGTCACCATCAGGTTGAAATAAAATAAACATTTCTCACCTTTATAAATTTCAAACTAGGATAGCTTAGATAATTTCCTTCATAATTAATTTCTTTTATAAATAAAAATACAATTAACTGAAACCAAGTTTATATATTTTCTTATTATAGCTCCAGGATTCAATATGGCTCCAACACTTCCTGTTGCCATAAAAAAATACCTGTGCAAGAGCTTGCTACACACTCAACAAACGGCACTTTTTAGTGTTTGCCTCTTCTATTGGTACACCAAAACTTGCTTTCTTTTAAGTACTTGACCTCAGTGTTGTCTCTCTACAGCTGGCACTTTCTGCACTGCTCACTTTGTATCTGTGACTGTCTCATCTTTGTGTGTCAGCAAGGCTGAACAGCTCAATTAATACATCACACAAACAAGAGAAGAGATGAAAAGAGTGGTTGAGGCGAGAGAGAGAGAGAGAGAGAGAGAGAGAGAGAGAGAGAGAGAGAGAGAGAGAGAGAGAGAGAGAGAGAGCAAGTTAGAAAGATATGCTTACACTTTAGATACACTTTTAATGAAATCCCTCGAAACGGAAAACGAAGAAAGCAACGGAAAACCTTCCACCTACGCACTCACGCATGCTCAGGCACACGCATGAAGGCGACCACACGCATGATCTCAAAATCTACAGTTTCAAGCAAACACTCCAATCGTCCCATAACACATCCTGCAGCCTTCACGAAGCTCTCATTTCTCCGAGAAGAACAGAGAAGACTTTTTTCACTTTGAAGTGCATAAAACGTTCTACTCAGCATGGCTGTTGTATGCCTCTCATCAAAAAGAGTGCTTCACATTGCCTGAGAGTTTGCTAAAATGAAGGGCAGCAAGATAGCCTTTGCTCCATGATGGGGGCAGTTTCTCTGCACTCTTGTGGTGGCTTAAGTGTGTCCGAGTTTTTAAAAAATGTTTCTGTAGTCCACTCTTTCAGATTCTCTGATGAAAGCTCTTTGGTGCTCTTGTGTCCTCCCCTTTAATTCCACATTCAAACGTTCTTCTCCTTCCTGAAATAAAGCGCGCTGTCCTTATTTAAGCTCTTCACATAATGCGGCAGATACAGAATGTTAGTCTTTGTCTATCTGCCATCTGGCTGTGACTGTTTTATCTATTGGTGATGAAAGTCAGCCTCCTTTTGTGTGTCCTTAATAGGACAAAAAAAAAAGCAAAATTGGCTCACAGATCCACATTGTGCTGATAATGGCGGGCAATTATTGATGAAACAACCATTGAAATTGGGTAACAGAGAGGGACAGCTTTTGTTTCTTTGTCACAGGTTCTTTTTTTTCCTATCTCCTTCTTTTACTGACCCTCATTTCTCCTGCTTACCAAACTTTCCTCCCTCTCTCTTTCTCTTATCTGTCTCTCTGTATTTCTCCTGCCTCTAAAGGCCCATTAGTCTGTCTAACTAGGCTGTGATTACAGGACTCATGTATTCAGTGTGATCATAGTGCCACCTTTATCCTCTGAGTCTCACTTACTGACTGACTGACGGACTTCTCTCTGAGTATTCATTTATTTGCACTTCATGTTCTCCTTTTCCTCTTTCTTTCTTTTTCAGTCTCTCCTGGTGACTTTTTTTGTCATTTACTCTGGCTCTCTTCTTTTTTCTTCTCTTCACTCTGATTATTTTCTCTCATCATCTGTCCTTGCCTTCCGCCTCAGCCTTCCACTGTGTCTCTACACCACCCTTTGCCTCGCTCGCTCTAATCTCTTCCAAATGCCTCTATGTTATCAGCTAACTACAGAACCACGCTTTGGGCACCCAGTGGAGTTAACCCCAAAACAATAAAGTTAAGTGTTGAGTAAAGGATCTCTCGTGGTCCAACACGGCTTGCCTGCACTCTTGCCAAGGCACCACTGTCTTCTTTTCAAGCAAAAGCAAGAGCAAAGCAAAAAAGTAGTCACTCTGATCAGCCTCTAAGGGTTTTGGCTATCCAGACCGTTATGACACTGAAAAGCATGTCTTTTAACATTTTTTTATGAATTTCAAATAGTGTTTATGTAACCTTGTATTAATATCCTTCCCCTGAGCAGATGAAGTCATGGCCCTGAGACTGAAAAATACACCCCTCCTTAGAAAATGTTTTTTTTTAGCTGAAAGTAGAAATCTGCAGGTTTGTTCCAGTGTATTGACGGGTGTATTTTTAAAGCTAAACTTGTTACTTGGTGCAGATGTACAACTTTAGAAATCATTCTTTTTCTACATCAGCACATCTTTGTGTCAGAGTCCACAGCCTCCTTCGAGGAGCATGAGTCACAAGATTACAGGTCTTGAATTGGCACATCTTACAAGGCCTCCAGCATGAGTCAGACTGCGTAGGCCTCTACTCTTTGTTCACGTGGAAGTCCGTGTACACAGTTGTTAATGTCTGTATGGCTGAATATGTGTCATGTAGCAGCGGGTATCAGATTAAAGTCATTTCAAGAACGACAGAATAGCTTGGCATGAAGAGAAATGGTTACTTGTCAACTTCCTACTCTACACTGTGTCATGCAGGTTGTTTTTGACAGCCTATATGAGGCTCCTGAAGTGGTTGAAAGTCAGAGCAGAAAACAAAAGTCAAAATCAAATAACAGACTGAAGTACAAGAGTGAAGAAACACTTTCTGAAGGTGAAAAATGGCTGTCTTTGCACAGGGTGGCTTTGTCTGATTGTCAGAGCTCATATTGCCCCAAGGCTGTAGGTGTGTGTGTGTGTGTGTGTGTGTGTGTGTGTGTGTGTGTGTGTGTGTGTGTGTGTGTGTGTGTGTGTGCACTTGTAAGAGTGGCGGTGATGGTGCGGGGGGGACAAGCTTAAAGCATGGGTAACTTTAATATCAGCATAAATCCTTTCAAAACGAGGCGATAATGCAGCTCACCATATGTCACTACAGATGTTGATATTATGTTATAGATGAAGATGAATGTGCTGATGATGACTTTCATGTACGCCTGCTGCATACTACTGAGTATGAAACAATGGTCATTCTCACTTTGCTCAAAGGCATCATGATTAGTGAACTTGTGGCGTCTCGGTTGGTATGGCAATAAGTTCTGGACTACTTTGTCGATATTTACTCCTGTTATCATAGATTGGGTTGTATGTATGTTGTATGTCAAAACAAGGAATTTCAGCCCTTCAGGCCTTATTTAAAAGTTATTTTAAATTGTGTATACTCTAAGTAAAAGTATGTTAGAGGAAGATGTTTTAGCAACAAATTGTACTTACTTGTGCTCTTTTTTTTACATATAAAATGTTAATCTAGAATGTTTTTTTTAAACTATAACTTCCAGCTATAACTGTTAGATAATTGTAATACAGTACGTCCTCAAAAACATAGTAAAGTACTTTACTATGTTTACTTTACTTTAGTACAACATTTTGCACAAGGCAGCAAAAGAGTAAATATAGTTCTGTACCTCTGCTGACAGTGTAGTGATGTCACTTCTAAAAAATAAAAACAATGTTTAGCTCTACTCTTATATTATTATATGTTCTTTTTCTGAAGCGTTACCTTGCTGTGTGGCCTTTGTTTAAGCAGCCGATGCTAAATAAGCAGAAATCATAGGCTGTCTGGCTTCACGCCGTGCAGCTGTCCGTGGTCCTGAAGCACATTCAAAGTTTGCTCTTGCTCCCTGTCCGTGGTTCTGAAAGGAAAACACTCAGAAGTCAGGCTTACGAGCACAGAGTTTCTCTGCTGCGCCACTGAAAACTAACTGAGGGTACTCTTTGTCTTTTAAAAGTTCCATCTTAAATCCTAAACAGATGTTGGAGGTGCACTTATCAGAGGATATTTGAACCCTCACCAATTTGACAAGCCTGTTAGATGTTAATGTCTATCTTTCTTTATTCCAGACATTGTTTTCTTTATCTGTCTTTCATCATATTTTGTTGTTGCACACTGATGATGAACTTATTTATTCTGACAAGAAGAAAAAATAATCTCTTAATCCCTTAATCTCTTAATGACCTCCTACCTTTGTCTGTTTTTCCTTTTTGTTTCCTGCAGTGGTGCTGCTGAATTCTAAAGAGACTCAGGCAGAGCTGGGCTGGACATCATATCCCCCCAATGGCGTAAGTATGCCTACTTGCATTTTTCACTGTCTGTATGCTTTCCTTTACTTGTCCGCTTACTAGGCTCCACAACACAGCTGCTTGTTTAACAGCAGGCCCATACCTCCTTTTTTTTATCTCTCCCTTTTCTTTGGTAATGCCGTTTCTACCTTTCTTCTTATTCCCTCTCTTTCTCACACCTTCTCTCCCAGTGCAGAGCGCATCATTATCATGAATCGATGGTGCTAATCTGGACTAGGATACCGCAGTGTCTAAACCAGCCACACAGATATGCTGCCACAGATAAATGCCTCCCCCTCAGTATCGATCGATTTAGCACTAAGTTATGACTGCAAGACAAATGCAGGAGCTCTTTTTCAAGAATGTGCCACTGCTGAAGCAGTTTGTCACTCCCTCTCTTCCCATCTAGAGGTTGGCATTTCTGTGGACAACACTCACGGCATGTCTGCTGTATAAACAGCATGTTTTGGGGAATTGTGCATGTATTGATATATACAGCACTGCTCACACATGTGGAGAGTGCGTTTTCACCTTGAGGTGGCTGTTGGACCTCATGCAAAGCTAAAGCTAAGATTAATGGACTCACCTACCAGCCCCAATAGAACCGAGACAGAAAACACTGCATACACTTTGATTTAGTCACCTTGGCAGTGGTGCAGTATATCACATTACCATCACAGATAATCTATTTTCACTCTCTGGTCTGCTCTGTGTGTGTGTGTGTGTGTGTGTGTGTGTGTGTGTGTGTGTGTGTGTGTGTGTGTGTGTGTGTGTGTGTGTGTGAGTGATAGATCCACATTTGGTGCTCAGTTTGCTTTCAGTTTTATCAAGTCAAAGTGTTTCGGTAATTCAGAGAGTGACATGGAGTTGTAATCATTCATCCACTGGACAAATAATACTGCTGATGAATTTTATTCTCACTTTTGTGTTGCTGCAGTTTTTTTTCTCGGAAAGGAACCTAAAAGTAGAGTGGTGAGAGAGGATGCAAGGTCTTCTCCATCATTAAGACATAATTTGCGACACACACACACACACAACATAATTACAGTGTTGTATGTATTAGATTAGTAGATTAGTACATGTATTAGATGAATGATTACAACACATTTTACAAAAACATAAATCTAATAGAAATGTTGAAAGACTCGTCCACTCCCAGAGAAAGAAAAAAATGTGAAGCCCTCACCACACCTCCTAATCATTTGTGTACAGTCCCTTAACTGATGGGTTAATCTAAAAGGAACTCTTTAAACTTTGCATGAATCATTTTAGTCTGAACGGCTTTAATATGTTTTACTTTCAACATTTTTTGTCAGCAGATGGACCAATGATTATCAATCATATGCTTCAATAAAAGAAAAAAAATCTCAACCACCAAGAATAATAGTTATTAGTATTTTAATACCAAGTTGAGACTAAATGTAAACAAAAGAAACTGTGAAAAGGTCAAATTTACACTTTAGGATCTTAAATACGGTGAGTTACAGATATATTTAACAGTCATAAATGCCATCATGTTCAGTACCAAATGCAAGAAGAGATCAAAAAGCAACTGGCTGAAAAAGTGACTAAGATCTGTTTCAGAAACACGTCTCAAGGCTGATGACTGATGTCAAAGATGCTAATGACTGTGCAGTTTGTCATTTTCTCTGTGACATTGTTAAAGAATGGGTGTCAAAGCTTTTTCAGACACCCACTCATGAGATTATGTCATTAACCTGAATTATTCTTTCTCTGTCCTTTGACTTTGTTTCTCATTATCTCTATTGGCTACCGCCCACATCACTTTTCTTTGTTTTCCTTCTTTTAATTCTTTCATATTATCACATATTTTGTATTTTAACTATACCTTTGCCTGTCTTTTCCACCTGCCTCCATCTCTCCAGTGGGAGGAGATAAGTGGTGTTGATGAGAAGTACAAGCCAATCCGAACTTACCAGGTGTGCAACGTGATGGAGCCCACGCAGCAGAACAACTGGCTACAGACGGGTTGGGTAGCACGCCGAGGCGGCCAGCGCATTTTCGTGGAGCTCCAGTTCACTCTGCGCGACTGCAACAGCATCCCCGGAGTGGCGGGCACCTGCAAGGAGACCTTTAATCTCCTCTACGTCGAGACGGATAGGGACCTCGGGGGTGTGACACGAGAGGATCGCTACACCAAAATCGACACCATCGCTGCTGATGAGAGCTTCACGCAGGGTGACCTCGGTGAGAGAAAGATGAAGCTGAACACTGAGGTGCGTGAGATCGGCCACCTCAACCGCAAGGGCTTTCACCTGGCTTTCCAGGATGTGGGTGCCTGCGTGGCCCTGGTGGCTGTGCGAGTATACTACAAACGCTGCCTTGCAACCGTCCAGAACCTGGCAGTGTTTCCCGATACAGTGGCTGAGGCGGCCTTTGCCACGCTGGTAGAGGTGCGCGGCAGCTGCGTCAACAACTCTGAGATTGACACAGACAGCCCACCCAGGATGCATTGCAGCGCTGAGGGGGAATGGCTAGTGCCCATTGGGAAGTGCAGCTGCAGCGCCGGCTACGAGGAGGGACACAGCAGCTGTGAAGGTAGGGAATAAATAAATAGACGGTGGACGCACAGACAGATGAAAGAGGACAGAAAACAAAGAAAGAACAAAAGAAACAAGAAGGGATTGTGTGAGGAGAAAAAAAAAGAGAGCAAAAGAACCGAATAAAAGAACAAGACAGAGAAATGTTTGCAAAGCAGATGTGAAGGGAGGAGAAGAAGCAGGGATGTTGATTTGATTGATTCATCTACTGTGGATGTTTTTCAGTCCTTTGACAGAGTAACAGAGTCTACCAGCACAGTGTAAATATTTCTGTTTTCACTACAGTTCAGCTGTTTTTTATTCAGTATGGTAAAAGAGGTCCAAATAAAATCATAATAACTGCATTTTAATTCACATTTGATTTGTTATTGAAACTGATTAATCATGGTGGAACACACACTGATGTTTTCATGTGTTGGTGGAGTTAACACTGCACTCATGTAACATTTAAAGTCAAAGTTGATGCAGCAGAACAAAAGAGATCATCTCTTTTGTTCCACATCTTCTTTCTTTTTTGTGCCTCTAGCATAAATGAATGAATAATTTGGATGGGATTAGTATATTAAACCTGCAAACAGACTAAGATTTGTAGAATTGGTGGATTTCCCCTTTAAGAAAAGAAGACTCACTGACAGACAGAACTGACCGAATGAAGAGTTTTGCAGGGGAACAGACAAGAGTGTAACAGTTGAGGAGAGAGAGCAGAAGATGGAGATGAGAAGTCAGGGTGTTCATATTGTGGAGAATAGAAGAGCAGGTTAAAAGAACAGGAGGAGGATGAGAGCATTGATCTGTATGAAAAGAGGCACAGGATGCTGTCGTAAAGGAGAAAAGTAGAAATAATTGCATGTGAGCGCAAGGAATGCAATGAGAAATCAAAGAGAAAGAAGTTAACAAGGGCTGAGACAAAGACAAGGATAGAGTGGACATGATTTTGAAGAGACAGACAATCGAAGCACAGAAAAGACTTTCTTACTCGATTTCCTCTTTTGTTCGACACTGACGATGGCGTCGATGCTGAGGGCCTTGATGTAGTGATCATATTACCTCGTTTGGTGTGTTCGTGTTGGCTGTTTTCACACATATCGACATGTGAGTCGTGGTATGTCAACCATAAGGACTCAGTGGCTTTGTGTGTGTGTGTGAGTGTGAACACAATGACTAATGTCCTTTTTCTTCATCAGGCAGTGTCCTATTGAGTTTAACACCACCACACACACACACACTTGCATGAAGCATTGTGTGATGCTGGTGGGTGGCGTAGGGTGTTGCACTCTGACGTAAACACAGAGGGACAGTATTGGAATCTTTTGTCACAACCCATTGCTCAAACAGCAGCAGCAGTTTGAGCACCTGACTGTCGCTGTTAGCTTTCACACTCCATCTTGCACTGTTGTTACAATGCAATGTGGGTGTTGTAGTCAGCAGACAGCAGACTGTTTGCATTTTAATAGCAGCGTAATTAAGTAAGAGTGCTGAAGTTGATGGTTGGATTTGATCGCTATCAAATGAACATCTTCTGCTTTGTGTGTTTTCGTAGCTTTTCAAAGCTGTGTTTTTCTTATCTAGGTGAGATATTCATTGTGTTTTTAACCTTGAGCTCAATGTGCCAGTAAATGTTAAGGTGTTTGAGCTACATAAAAATACTGACAAGGAAATAACAGAAAATCTGAACTGTTGTTTCTGTTGACTTCCCCTGTCGAAACGATAATTCAAAAGAAGTGAAGAAAGGAAGAGCTCGATAGAGGCAATGAAGTACCAATCAGTGCTGGAGGAGAATAGATGTGATAATGGAGGAAAAGAAGTGTGGTGGAAGATGGCAGATGGAGAGCAACAGACAGAAGGACAGCAGGATGCAGGACACACTGCTTCATATTAGTTATCATTCTTTTTATTTACATTGGAGGCATTGTGTCATTTCTCTGTGCTCATAATTCCTTTTTTTCTTTTAATTGTCTCCTTTTATTTTTTTTGATGACTATGCTCTGAAGTACTGAGTAACTGAGTACTGATGTGGGATGACTGAGATATCACAACAGATGATGGTTAATAGTTACATGTGATATGTGTAATAATGATGTGGGTAGTGTGAATGGCCACAGCAGGGCGACGTGACAGCTGCTCTGGCATTGTTAGAGAGCTACAAACAGTGTGGCACAATTGATACAGTTGTGCCTTTTCTTACTGTTGCTCTAATGATTAGTGAACCTGGCAGAAGTACTGATGTGAAAACATGTGCCAGTGGAATCTAACATCAGTGTATGCAGATGTAGAGCGGTAGAAGTTGTAGGATTTCATGCCCATGTTTGTGTTTTTAAAAATACAGCACAACAAAGGAAAGAACAGGTGTTAAAGAAACACATTGGAGCAAACTTCTAAGAACAGTTGCGTTCATGCTGTTCGTGTTTTACCTGCCTGTGTCCTTTTGAACATCAGGGCGAGTTAATGAAGAGCTTAGTATTAACAGCATGTTGTCTTCTCCCAACACACTGCACCTCTTTCTAAATAATAAACTCGTCCCTTTGGAGAAAGCAATAGGTCGGTTACAAAAATCCAAGTGAAAATGTAAAAAAAAAGTATCAACTATGCTGATCATAAATCTTACAGAACTTTGGTCATGCTGCAGAATTTCTGGTCCTCCAGTAAATGTTTGACAGCTGGAGATAAGTACTGCTCACTGATATTGGCAGTTGGTCTGTGCACAAACAAAGTATGTGTCGCTTGACCTGTTTTTTGTAATTACCACTTAAAATCAATCAAATCTGACGAACCAGCAGAGACTGAGAGCAGAGTCAGGAAACACCGGAGACGAAGGTGAGGAGAGTATGGGATTTCTGACAGAGGCTGGAGAATAAAAAGTTTTGAAGAAAAAACTGAAGGAAAGGGTGAGCCAGGCGTGCTGCCAGAGCAGCGAGCAGACAGCAGTCCATTGACAGCACCAGTGAAACAGGGAGATGCTGTATCTTTGGTGCTCAACCTTCCCTTGGTACAGTTTAGCGAGAAACAGTGTGGTCTACTCTGTGACAGGACCTGTCATTCTCCCTAAGAGCCATCTACCCATACACACACACACACACACACACACACACACACACACACACACACACACACACACACACACACACACACACACACACACACACACACACACACTGCCTCTGTAGTGCCTAATTTATCAGTTCAGTCGTAATGGTATGAATATGCACCCCCAACCTCGACATCTCCCACTGCACCAGAGCTATTGATCAGCTGTAATGCTCCACTAAACTGAGGAATTGTGCCGGGACTGCTCAACACACTTATACAGTAGCAAGGACACACGCACACACATTCAGTGGTATACGTGCAACAACTATACAGCTGTTTGTGTTGATGTCTGTGTGTGTGTGTGTGTGTGTGTGTGTCTGATAGAAATGGATAGCATGACTACAGCAGTGTGTGTTTGTGTGTTGAGACAACATGCATTACTGACTGCTGTGAAACTTCATATAATAAATGCCAAACAGGCCATCAGGTAAACATAATGTTCACCTAATCTCCGTGTTTGTTTGTTTGTCCGCCCCTCGGACAGGTTCTGTTACTACGTCTCATTTACTCCTGGGTCTGTTTGTGTGATTGAGTGAGTGCAAATACACCAAGCGTCTCAGTGCAGGTCAATAATATTGAATAGCCAGTGAGTAGCTACTGATAATGGTGTAAGCAGATAGTGTTCTGCGGTAGAGAAGAGGATTATTACCAACGTGCAAGGAAAGTAGCCTTGTCTAGCCAGACCAGACAAGACTGGATTATTTTACATTAGAGCATCTGTTGTCATAATGTTCCTTCTCTAACTTTTTCTGCTGTTTTAATGCTGGTTAAACTGTTTAACCAGCAATATGTGTCATGTTTTTTTAACAAGAAGATACAGCAGGCAGTTAGACCAGTGTCGTCTAAAAATATTTTTCTGTAAGATTCTAGGCTGTAAATATTTTTAGGATGTTCATATGTTTTTATGTTTTTACACTCATTCTATATATCGTGTTGAGCTTGGATGCACATAAAGAATAAGGGAAATATTTGCATCCACTCAATTAGAATGTCTTTCTTCTTTGTGCATAATATTTAATTGTAGTAAAGCTGAAACAAGAAAATATACCTGGTGTTAAAATTCTATTCTCAGTCCTCATTTCTTGAATTGTCCCTTAAATTTCATTTACCACAAATAAACTATAGAGTGAGGGAATGAATGAATAAAATCCAGACATCTAAAGTAAATTAGAAACACTTAATCCCCAATTGCTCAGAGGACTGGAAGGCTGTGATGGCACTTGACCAACATCTAGTAGTGAATGTGAAGGAGGATGTTATTGAAAATTAGAATTTGTGCCCAGTCAGCTTCCTCTTCTGTAATAGAGGTTGAGAAGAAGAAAAAGAAGAAGAAAAAAAAGGAATTAAAAACAGAGCAGTTAGGAATGATATACAAAGGTATGCTTTGCTCTCTGTCAGCATCTGCACACACATACACACACACATTGTTACTGTATATCTTGACCCTGCATGCATTCATGAATTTGCATGACTTAATTGTAGCGATGAGCACATGCATGTTCTCCAATCTCATTATGAAATGCTACCAGCAGGAACAGACCGAGGGGAAAAATAAATTACGTAATAATTCACCTCACAAATGCTGCGTCTCATATGCATGTGTATTTGTGTGTTTCTGTGTGTGTTTCTGTCACACTCATGAGCTCCATCCTGTTCTAATTAAGGCAGGCTGCTCTTTCTATATAATTACTGAGTGTGGCACATGCCTTCAGCAGATTCTCTTATTATCTCTGTTGTTTGCTGCTCCACAATCCGGCTCTAGGCACATTCACCACCCTGCTATTCCTTCCCATTGCTCTCCTTCCCTCTGTAATTTACTACACGCCTTCCTTCTCCTCCCCTTTCCCCCTTTTGCGTCTTTACTTCCCTCACCCATTTACCCCCCATGCGCTCCCTATGTCGCCAAAGAAGTGTGCACTTAATTTCTATCCCACTGATCTCAGCGGTGCTTCACGACTTCCTCTAAAACCTCTGTAGTTTGCTTTCTTTCTGCAGTCCTCTACCTCCTCATTTTCTCTGTTGCCCTCTGTATTTTTCTCCCTCTCTTTGCTTTTCTGTCTTCATTTCCACCCCCTTCTTTTCAATATTCTCCCCAACATGCTGTTTCTGTCTCTCCAAACCTCTCCCCCTGCCCCCTGTGGGGACCATGTGGCATGGCAAGATGGGGTGAGGCAGGGTGAGTCAGGTTAACAGGCTGAAATCTGCTGGAGAAGCTTGGAGGTTTATCTGATGTGTGTATGCGTTAGAGAGAGAACGTGTGTGTGTGTATGTGTGCGTTCATTTGTGCTCATAATTTGGCACCAGAGCCCAGTCATATGTTTCTGAAGTCGCTCCCTCGGTTGTATCATCTTCCCCTCTGTCTGTTGTCACTTCTTGTCATGTCCTCATCAACCCTCCCTAAGTCTTTTTGCCTCAGACAGAAGTCGCCTTGTGTTTTCTTCTGTTCCTGAGCCTTCCTTTTCCTCTCTTCCCTCTGATTGATTTGTGCCTTACACAAAAGCCCCCTCTCAAAGCTGCTATCACTTACCACCCCCACATTCCCTCTCGAGCTTCTGACTCTTGTTTCATTCCTCTACTCTCTTTTAACACACTTCTTTTTACCCCTTTTCTTTTTACCAGCTCTCCCTGGCTCAGTGCCACCCATGCCCATCTGGTCCTCCCCCTTTCCTCCATCCTTCGCCATCTTTCTCCTCTCCAGCCACGACAGCCGCTACTGTTAGTCATCTCTCTCCCCAGCTTTCATGTTAAATAATTCACATTCTCCTGGGAGAAAGACAAATGTGTTACTTTGAGCCCAGCATCTGATGTATTTATTAAGTTGGCCAGCCTTACAACAAGTGGACAGGTTGTTTTCAAAGACATGCAATGGGAATGAGAGAGAAGAGAGATGAGGAGGAAAACAGAGTGTTGGATGAGGGTAAAGATAAGTAGGCAAAGCATAAAAAAAAGTGTGGAGTAAAGTTGGTGTGGAAGAAAGGGAAAAGTGCAGGTCAAAGAGGGGCAATGATAAGTAGAAGAGACTAAAGAGGGGCAGATAAAAAGACTGCCATGGGCAGAATCAGTCGGAAAATGTGATAAACCCACAAATTACAACATGTTACCTCCACCCTGCTCCTCTCCTCTCTGCCTCCACTTACCACTTCCAATCCTTCACACCGGACTCATGAATTAAATACAACCGACATGAATGCATCAAAGTTAGAAAAGGTTGACATCCACCTTAATTATGTTGCTAACTCCACTGACATGATAGCCTCATTTCTCCCTGCCTCACTCATGACCACTGAGCTGAAACAGACATTCAGTTAAGCAGGGAAATATAAACGACAGGCATGGTGTTAGTAAGGCATAAAACCAGATTATGAAGACAAATACGACAGTCTTATTTATTGTCGCTCTGGTTCCTTCTTTCCTTCCTTCCTCTGTTTTCTTTATTTACGCTATCGTTGTAGAATAACTCCAGTAGATTATTACCGGACACGACACAATAGTGCTTGTTTATAATATTTTTCACTCTATGAGCTCAAATTTGTTGCTCTCATTTTAAGTTGCTCATGATTAAATCAACAGGTAAGAACCTAATATGTAAACCTACCATGGTGAGAGATTCAATAGATCCCTGTTGGGCTATTCAGTAACAAATACAGATTCTATACAGCTGTGACAAGAAATAAATAAGAAATCAAAATGGAAAATTGAAGGAAGATGAACAGTGCAGACGTTAAGTGCAGCAGCATTTTTTTTTTCCTCACAGTAGACACATTTAGCTGACTGTCGGTGTAAGCAGTATGTTGTTTTTACATTATTGTGCATATTTTTACCAAATGAAAACATTGCATCTCCGATTTCGGTGACTGTGAATTGTTTGAAAATTCTTTAGTGAAATAAACCATTAAGAAAGCTGAAAATGAAGCCTTTTTTCTCAGCTCATAAAAAGTTGAAATTTCATCCAAAACCAGGATGAAAACTTGTATGGAACAATATGTGGAATGTTTATAGTAAAAATAACAGATGAATAAGTCATATATCAGGAAATAATAAACAGAAAGAGAAAGTGTTGAGTCAAATGACTGCTGCCCAAGGGTCGTTCACACTGATGATGAGGTTCAAAGTGTAAATCCTTGGTGAAACACTTAACAAGGTTGGGTGAGGACAGACTGCTTCTTAGCCTGAAGATAAGTCTGATTATGTAAGACTAAGTCTGTGCATCCTGAAGTGACACAGCAGTGGGCTGCTAGTGCCAGCTTACATGTGTTTCCGTGTTATTGTGAACATGCTTGTGTGTCATGTCGGGACAGGTTTAAGAAGAAGTCAATAAGTTCTTTTCCTTTAGCTGCAGGGGACAGAGTAGGGAGACTGATATACACATATGCATGCAACACGGCTTCCATTCATGTGTACCCCCCCCTTCTGTTAAAAATGATATATTGTAGGTGAGGAGGCACTGTCAAGCAATTGCCCTGCTGTCCCCCAATCATCTCTTTCCATCCCCATTCGACCTCCACTAATAACTTTCCATCTGTTCAAAATTGATGTGAGATCAGTCTATAGATCTGCCTGACCCCCCCCCCCCCCCCCCCCCCACACACACACACACACACACACACACACACACACACACACACATATTCATAGTAATATTCAAGTAAGACTTAACCTGAATCGCATTAAGGCAGTAATTATTTTTAGCACATGGGTCTTACTGTGGTCACAGAAGTGAAATGAAAAAAATTATTTTAAATCTATCTAGAAGTGGGAAGTCAGAATTTCTTGGAGTCACTCAAACAGCTGAATCAGTTCTGTTTATTGGCGAGTTGTCAGAAGGTTAAAGGGGACATATATACATATTATTCCAGCTCTTCTATACTAATATCTTTGGATTCAGGGTGCATCAACTCTAGGTAAACTCTATATGAACAGTTTTGTGTGCTTTCAGTGTTTAATATGTAACATGATAACAAGTAACAAACGGATTAACCTGGATGCAATGTAAGATAGAGGGGACAGTATTTTATTGTACTTTAATCCTTATTAATTTATATTACAATAGTAACAGACTACTTTTATGCATAAAAGAATTTACTGCCGTATTCCCTTCAGACATAGAGGCCCATATTCTCCTCTGTAGATAGATTACACACAGGTTCAAGGCAGGCTAGGGTGGTCAACCATGCATGTTGGTGGGCTGGAACCTGCTGTAGTCTTCTTGTAACCTAGTACACAGGAAACGGTTAATTATTAAGTACACAGGTTACAGAATGCAACAATTTATTCAATATGTCAATAAGTACATATTATCAATGCCTCAATATCTGGTAAACATACATGTTATGAGGTTTCAGACAGACTAACAGTGCCTGCTCGGGCGAAGCTCACTCCAGTCACCTCATTTGTATCCAACAGACTACTATGCATAAAATACTTACTGCTCTATTCTCTTTAGACATAAAGGCCCATATTCTGCTCTGCCAAATGTCTGTAATGAAGTAACGTGGCTAATAGAGTTCAGACAAAACAATGACTTACTAATAAGTAAAAAATGAATTCTCCACCTGTACAGTTGTAGAGCAAACACGCTGGCTAAGCTTGTATATTACTGGTGTAAGGGGAACAGCTGAGTAATGTTACGTACGTTACTTGCAATTAATCACTTTTATCTACGTAGCTTTCCAAAAGCCAGTACATAAACACACTTCAGGGTAGCACCATTAGCCTGGCGCTACCTAGTTAGCCAGAGTTCAAACATATGAAAAGATATAAAAACACATTACATAAACTTACCAATCAGAAATATCCTTTCTCTCCTCACTGTTTGGACTTGTTGGGTTCTGGTGCCTGGTGACAGGATACAGAGAGGGCTGCTGTGATTGATCCGTGAGGACTTTTGACCAAAGGATTTCACAGACATGTCATTAAGGTGCTAGGACCTGTGTGAACTGGTGGAAAAGGGGTATAATTGTTCTCCTTTAAAGGCTTTTCATTGTTAACATGTTGAAGTCACACAAATGAATAGAAATATGATGGGAAAACAAGTGCCCTGGAAGAGATATCGAAATGGAATTGCAAGCACTTGCTGTGCAATCTCAATATCCCACCATGGATGAGCCTCTAACTACACTACACCTAACCACTCCATATGTGGCAATCATCACGTGGCATTTACATGTGGTTGATCAAAAAAGGTTTAGAAATGCCTGAGAACTCTGCACCAGTCACAAAAAATCTCTGGAGAGTGGCAAAACATCCTCAAGACGAAAGCCTAAAACCCCTTCCATCTGCACCTTGGCCACCACAGCTGATTGCACCGATTCTAGATAATGCTTGTGATTCCACCAGAAGTGCCGCGACACGTTTCAGATGCATCCCTCCGCTCTGCTCAGCCAAGAATAAAAACTGCTCAGAGCAGATCCAGCTGGCCAGAAATTAAACGCAAAAATGACACAGAGAATTTATTTTCTAAATCAAACGTTTTCCTCATCATGTTCATCTGCACAAAGGTTTATGTGTGTGTTTGCATGTGACGGGCCATGATGCCATGACTGTTTGTGGCTACTCTGCGTATGGAACTGTGTGTGTGTTTGTTTGTGTGTGTGTGTAGGTGTGTGTGTGTGTGTGTTTGTATGTGCCGGCTGTTGTCTCTGTATTCACAGCTCTGCTGAGGGGCCTGCAGTGAGGACAGAGTGTCCGCCCCCCCTGGCTGCACAGGGGGCCTGGCATGGCAGCCTGTGCCAGCTTGGCTTTCCATCCCCCTGCCTTCCTCATTTTGTTGTCATTTGTCATCACCCTTTCTATCATGCACTCTCCATCGTACAGTGCACACTGATACACACTCAAAACAGCCCACATCCCAATGAAAATGGATGACATTTCCAGAGACACCTGCGCCCCCCTCCTTACAAGCACGCACAGAAATGTACACACCCACACATATGGGCATGAATGTACACCAGGATGGACATGTGCGTTTGCACATCCACACACAAACATGGCCACATGTATGCGCAGAAACAAACAACACCACATATGCGTGCTCAGACACTCCGTCAAAGGCTCATGTGTGTTATTTGTCCATAACCCACTCCATCTGTTTCTGTCTTCACGCCTAACCAAGGCCTGCCTTCCACTCAACACACACCCATACACACACATACACACACTGATTGTTTTGATGTATAATCATGCATAGTTCCTCAAACACCTGTAGTCATCTTATTAACTAGACAACGCATAATCCCCTTGGATAGACAAACTCATTAGCGCTCACACATCCCTGAGCAGAAAAACATAAATCTAGATTTAGACTTCCAGAGATGTGTGTGATTGTGCGCACACACTCTATCAATAATTGTTACATGGTCTTTTTACACACATGGATGTGTCCGTGGTCTCTCTCTCTGGTGCTTTCATTTTCTCTCACACTCGCACTCACACACACAAACACACACTCACAGTGGGGAGCAGTGTGAAGTGATTGGCATCCTGAAGCGAGTGTTATGGGTGACATTTCCACTGTACTGTGGTATAGAGTTGTCCTGCGGAGCCTCTGGTCCACTGGTGCACCGAGATACAGAGGGAGAGAGAGATGGTAGACATGGATTATTGCCAAAATGCATAAAATCAGTGCAGATCCACTTAAACTACACATGTAGCTTCAACCAAAGAGGAAAAATTACTTATCTTGAATGATTTTGTTATGTAAAATGGTGTAGTTTAATAGTATAATATAATAATAGTTTTATTCCTTCGGGTTTCTAAATCAATTTTCAAATGAACAACCAACAAGTGAGTGAAAGAGGTCACAAATACACATGGTTTTGTTTCAAGAGGACACAAGTCAAAAATACTCCTGACCGCAGCCAGCCTAAATAGAATCCCTGATGCTATATGAGACTTCTTTAGGGTTGTCTCAGGAATAGCAAAAGCAGGATCACCATCAGAAAACAGAAAAACTAAAAACTGAGAGATGACAGATTGAATGTCTTGGAGCTTTTTGAATCCCTGTGATGTCCTAACTCCACTGAGCCACACAGAGGAGAGCTGGACACATGATCTGATCTGAAAGTCAAATTTTTTCAGATGAGAAACAAAACAAACTTCCAGCTCTTTAATGTCTCTTTTATTTCTCTATTTGTTTATCATAATTGAACAACTATTCTTACTTTTTGTCTTTGTTCTGCTACATGAAGAACACATTGAAGCACATAACATTCAACAACAAATTACTATTAATTTCTTATGTCTCTTCTAAAAGTTAGTCTCACTTTATGGTTTAGCAGTATGGCTTTTGATGAAGTGACTTGGCTCAACCTAAATTCTGCACTTTGGACTAATTTGGATCTTCTGCATTTACTTAATCAAAGCTTCAGACATCTTAGAGGAAGTGAAAGTTAGTTAGCATCACCTCTTTAACCCATTAGTACTGAAACTATGTGTATGAACAAATACAAACCAACATATAAGCATTGGCCTGGTTACCTTCTTCTCTTTTTCACTGTGTCCCTCAGTGTGCTGTGTTGCTCGCCATCCAGAACAATGTAAATCTACTGTTGAATTAGTTATTTTCCCTCCCTATCATCCATCACACAGGACACACTGAGAGGGCGAAGTGCCGAGCAGTGAGTGTCTGTGTGGTGCAGTGAACCATCGCAGTGTTTGCACAGATTGAAAAATCAGACACAGGAAAACACGAGTGCACGCATGCCTGCCCATGCACATTCAACCAGGCAATGCACACACACACACACACACACACTTAATAAACACACTCATATATGTGCAGAAAGTCTTGCACGAGAAATTATTGGTTGACCTCCTCATGCGCAACATACAGTACACATTACACACACACACTGTACGCTACAGTGTTTGGTCTCTTTGCTGGTGTCTTCTTGTGTGCAAGTTCATAATGCATGTATAATATCTATATAGAAATATAAACACACACACAAGAACATGGTTAACACAGTTCCTTTTCATTACACATGGAAACAGTGTGTGTGTGTATAAGCACAGCTGCATGCTCACATTTCACATTGTGTCTACTGTATATATTGTGTTTGTGTTGACATGGCTCTGAAATGACACACACATACAAAATCAATGGTGTGCGTGTCATGTGGCCCTGCCAGCGGTGATGGATGGTGTTTTTATAAAGCCCCTTTCCGTGCTCTGGATCAAGGACTGCGGCATCATCTAGTCAGGCTGTAAGAGGGACGGGTGGATCAAGGGATGATGGAGGCAAGGATAGAGGGAAGGAAGGGGAGTGAGAAACAGGGCCGCCTGCTTGGACGGAAGGTCATAGTCAGCAGGGAGGGTTGGAGTCCTGCTGAGCCAGGTACATGTAGCATAAACGCACACACACAAACACACACAAGCGCGCGCATGGGACATTTTTTAAAGTCTGAAAATAGTCCCACATCTTCTGTCGCTCACTGATGAGCTTTAGTTACGTTTTCAGCATTTTTTAAACATGAAACACATGAAATAAATCACGAGCTGTCACCTCGTTATGAAGGCCTGTGATGGACATTCATTGTCTTACCAATTAAGCTGACAGCTCATACCTGTACCATGCTAATGCATGTGCACAAGCTTGCACACCCACAAGAACCCCCCCCCAAGTTATCTCATCTGTCCAGCCTCATCTATAAAGTGTCATTATTCTCATTTGGCACAAGGATAAATCTCATCCCAGTTTATGAGGCAGCAATTGTAAGCCAGATCGAGGTAGATGAAGCAGCCAATGAACTATTAGACGAAAAGACAGATGGGCCGAGGAAGGACAGACGGCAAAAACAAGCAGACTAGCTGCTAAACGGGAAGATGAATTAGCAGGCCGGGAGACTGTAAGACAGACAGACATTTGCTTGCTGTCAGATAGAACAGAGTTTTGGCTATACAATCATATCAAAGTAGAACTACTCTGGAGCTGAAGCCTTGAAATGGTTCAAAGATAGTTTGTCTATAAGGGATTGAGAGAAAGAAGAGAAGGGGATGACATGCAACAGAAGTACACACATAATACACCTAATCCCTGGCCACCAGTAGTTTGCAAGCCAAAAAAGTGATGTGTGTGGGAGTTGAGCTCAAATCCCATTCTGGCAGGCAGCAACAAAAGGCAGAGCTGCCTCTTGATTTCCTGAACAGCATACCTGCTAGCTTCACAGTCACAGTTTCCTTTCCTTTCAAAGGCCACTGCTCTGTGTGGAGTATCTGAGAGTGCGCTGGTCAGGGAGGCCTGCAGAAGGCTGTGCCGGAGCTGTAAGTGGCAATAAATGAACTGAGCGCTTCTACTTTCTCCTCTTTATATTTTTTCTTCATCCTCATGGTGCCAGGAATGGATGTCCGGCTGGGTTTAACTGTATTATCACCACATATGAGGAGAGCGCAATTCTGTTAAATATAAAATATGCTTTTATAATATACCATTTTTATACCATTGCCTTGAAGATAAATCATCTTTTGTCAGTTTTCCAAATAAAATTGTCTTTGCTGAGCTTGCTGCACTAATTTTGCCTTTAAAGCTTTTATATAAAAATATATCATTTGTATAAGTGGTTATCGTATTTCCCCTTAGTGACCGGTCATTTTCAGAATGAAAGAAATGATTGATTTCAGTGGAATTAAAGTGGTGCACCTGATTTTAGGCTTGCCTCATATTCACTCAATATTTGACAGCGCTATTAAAGAAAAGTGCTTCCAATCCCCCCATTCCGACTTGTTAATTTAAAAGAAATTGACCAGTGCTGCATGAATCAGTCAGTGCTGCTGCAGCAGATGCCTTCTCTGTGTCTGCCAACCTGGTCGGCTGTCATGGAGGTGATGTCCTCTATCAGGATAGGATAAATTGACCTGGCCCCCAGGGCTGCCTGAGGGGACACTGCTGACTGTTCCTATACCGTCTTTAGTGGCTGTCATCTGCAGAAAAAGCTCAGCCAGCACATCTTACTTAACCAACAAGGGAGAACACACTCAAGCACAGTTTACATTGAAATGTCAGGGAAGAGTACTCAGCATGTGGTTTATCTCCATAGAAATTGTAAAGTAGATAACTTATTTATGGCTCTTATACTTTATTAATAATAAAACCACTTCCTGGAAAGTAGTGGAGGAAAAAAAGAGATTTTATAAGACGTAATTTTGATAAAACACCAGGAAACCAGACAATGTTCAGTTTTTTAGTAGTTGCTGACTTCCAGTGGAGGTTCTGAGAATAGACTGAGGTCCTAGCTGCATGTTCAGCTGCTGTGTGGTGAATAAAACACTCCAGGTATAATTAATACCAAATAACACAGTCCGTCCTAAACACAAACAGTTTACTTTAAGGAAATTATTGGGAACTGTGAAGTATGTATAACGTAATCAAATCATTTTTTGTGTGTATTTGTCGCTGAACTAGTGGCTGTGGTAATGCCGCTAAAAGCATGCTGCAGTATTTAGTATGTGTCTCAGAGCGCAGACAGTTTTAGTGTCATAGTTGTATGTGTATTTGTGCGCGTGTCTTGAGGGAGTCGTGTTAGTGGCAGGCCTGCTTTGGCGTGCCCTCCATCTGTGTGCTTTGTGCTATGGTTCCCCGGAGGCCCTTACACACTCTCTGATGGAACATCAGAAGCCTCCACCTGTAAACACCAGCATCAATAATCTCTCTCTCTTTCTCGCTCTCCTTCTCTCTTTCCACTGGCTGACTGTTGTTTATGTGCCTGTAAAATTCAATTAGGCTGCAGGGGAGCGGGCCGGCCTGCATTACTGCCTGCCAGGGTGACATTTCATTTGCAATGAATCATGGGCCAGAGGAGGACCGGGCCGGCGAGCAAAACAACACTTCTCCTCCTATCTGTCCCCTTCTTCTCTTCTCTTTTTTTCCTCCTCTGCTTCTTCGCTTACTTTACACCCTCTCGCTGTTCCTCTGGTGCATAAACCCGTCCCTTTATTTCCCGTCCAGAGTCCTGACGCCAAGAAAACCTCCTGGGTTCACTTTTGTTTACCATCTGCTGTCCACGAGAATGTAGCTGTGTATTCACCGGCTTTTATTTTCTCAATCTTTGTTTGTCTGCTTCTATTTCTGTTCCTGTCGTATCTCTTTTATCAGGACGTTTCAGGTCGCCTGATGTTTTTTCCCTTAGTTCCCGCTCTCTCTTTCGCATCTACCTTTTTAAAATGACATCATCTTCTTCCTGTCTTCCTCACTCATCTCCTTCTTCAACCTTTTTACCACTTATGTCAAGATTTGGTAGACCTGCCTCGTTTTGCCTAAATTTGATTGAGGGCATTTCAGCCCCACTACGGCTCCAACCACAACCCCCTTAAACAAACAAAGAAACCGTCTCATCAAATTTTAAAATGCATCACTTTGCCCAGTAAAACACTGTCAGGCCGCTGCCACCGCTGAAGGGGGCCGGCTTTGCCCGGGGACATTAAGCAGAATTAGACACAAGGTTTTCCAAGAGCAGGAGTGCAGGAGCTTGTAAGTCAGCAAATGATGGATTTATAGAGTTTCACACTCCATAACCATGTGAGTGTGCTGACTACATTCTTTTAGAATGGATTAAAAAGAAATTTCTGCTTAAGGCCACAGAGAGAAGTGTTCTGCTCGTGTGCTCATTAAAGCGATGTAAACAGAGAGAATGAATTAGGGAAGTATCGTGAAAGCACGCAATAATGCTCTAAATTAATGCATAAACTGTCTCTGATTACACAGTGAAGGGATTCTACATAAATCAAGGATAAACTGTGAATAATCTTACGCAACACCGTCCACGCTGAAGAGGTATTAGTGTCGCCCCTGGAAGCGTGCTCGTGAAAACATACCAGTACCTCTCGAAGAATTCAATCTACCAGAAACAGAACTGCGACTCGTTTTTGGGTTCTGGCCTGTAATTCAGGGAAACCCAGTGTACACTATTAATAATGCATGCTGAGTGCTCTGATTTAAGCTCTGCTTTGTTCTTTTGTTCTTTCTCTGAGTACAAAGTTTGGATGTTTTAGCCTGCCTCTGTTTGTTTGTTTGAGTCATGAGAGGAGTGCTTTTGGCATTTGGATGAGCTTTGTGTATTTGTGTGTCTGCGTGTGTTTCAGTGCATCTGCATACATTTATTAGAAGAATGTGTTGCTATAGTCCCCCTCTATTTGAAAGGTGCATTTTGCTTATTAAGCTCCTCTTTGCAGATATGTGCAGAGTCAATCATGGTGTAGTATGCATATAGTATGTAACTTCAACCTACAGTGAAGATAGATAGATAGATAGATAGATAGATAGATAGATAGATAGATAGATAGATAGATAGATAGATAGATAGATAGATAGATAGATAGATAGATAGATAGATAGATAGATAGATAGATAGATAGATAGATAGATAGATAGATAGATAGATAGATAGATAGATAGATAGATAGATAGATAGATAGATAGATTGTGTGGGGAGTGGGATGGTAAATTTACAGAGAGAAAGCGCTGTAGTAGAGGCAGGTTGACACCTCTGATAAAGCCAGTTCACGGACCAAACTGTAAATTCTTCACCGTCTTCCGTAACGCATCACAGTTCAGCGGGAGAGAGGTGCAGCTGACCTTCAGGTGTCAGTTTTTGCCTGTTATCAGGCATCTGTATGTGTGTGTTTGTGTTTGCACATTGTCTGAACTCAGCCAAATCTCATTTTATATTCCAATTGAGAAGTTATCACCTTGACACACACACACACACACATATACGTTAAATGTCCACAGTGAGTCCACCCCCGCTCCCAGTTTAGTGATGAGCCCCGTAGGGAAGGTGATCTTTATTTAAATCCAGTTGTCTGTGCTCACTGCTAATCTCCTCCCTCAGAAAGAAGGGATTTCTCTGCTCTGCTCCGCTCACTGATGTGATTTACACCAGGAGGGGAGCGGGAAAGGATGGAGGGATGAAGGGGCGGTGGTAAAAGTGAGGAAAGTGGGGAAATGTTATCTTTTTTTTGAAAAGGCTGTGTACATAAAGGAGAAAGACTGCAAATGAAAGATCACGGGAGGTGGCACTGTGAGAGAATACCACATAGTTGTGTATTTGTGTTGCTGTTAAACTTCTGGGGGTGAGTGTGTGTGTGTGTGTCATTGTGAACCTGCATTAAGTATGCTGAGGGGACAGCATCTCGATAAATTCATAGCACCCCACTGACGATAAAAATCACTTTCTTCCTTACTGACTAACTGGATCAGTTAACGCACAGACATTATACAAACAAATTCAACTTGCAGTTTGTCAGACAAAAAACACCCACCTGTTTCGAAATCAATTCTTTTTTAAAAGTCGGTGTCTGTGCATCTATTGTTGTTACAGTGCAACACAACATGCAAATAATAACATGTAAATTCAGCCAGTAAAAATTCAGGTTTAGTCCAACGCTCACTCAACAGGTGCAGTGTGTCCATATAAATAAGCTCACATGATCGTACTCTTTCAATACAATCCATAGTGTGAATGTCCCTCTGCAGGAGGTGGAGTAAGTTGTCCATTAATAGGCATTTACACTAAATGTGTAAATGAAGTGAGTAAAAGAGAGACTACAAAGTCTTCATGCTCTAGTTAAAAAGCAGCATTTAAGTTCAAATATAATGGATATGTCTTCAAGGTAGTGAAGGGTTCTGATTTTGACTAAAAGGAGAGCCGGAGTTTTGAGGAACTAAAGTTCACGGGTTCTGTCATGTCCCAGTTTTTGTCTGTTTACTTTGTTTGTGAAGATGTGCAGTGTAATATGGATTGGATCAGTTATTTGCACCTCGAGGGTTCTTCTGCATGCATGTGTTCTGCAGCTCTAATTAAAGTTTGACTGGCACTCTGGGTGACACACTCAGCGTGTTCTCCACTCTGCATTGCCCAGGCCTTCTGCATGGTCAAACAGCATTACACAGATAATTCCTAATACTCCTACCACCCAAACAGTTCTCCCCCTTGAGTCTCCTTTCAACTTTCTCTCTCTCTCTCCCTCTCTGTCCTTTGCCTGCTTGCTCGCTCACCCTTGCCCCAACTTTCTCTGTGTCTTCACCGCTCTTCTTCACCCTTCAGCCATTCTTTCTCAAAGACAAAAAGTTTTTCCGCCCCTGTCTGAAGGATTGGATCGATCCATACTCAGGCCTCCCGCCGATGCCCTCAACTGCTGGGCTGAACCATTAAACACTACATGGGGGGATTACGCCTCGTTCCTCTCTGTCTTCCCCTTGACTTGTCCTCCTCTGCTTCCCCATCGCTCCCCCATCCTTCTAACTGACACTTAGATACCACCTGATACTCTCTGTCTTGCTCTCCTTCGTTTACGCTCGCTTCTTCTCTTTGATCGATACCTTTGCTTCCTCTCCACTTTTCTCCCTGCTTGCCTGGTCTTCTCCCATGCCCCCGCGTCCTTCAGCTGTGTTGTGTGTGTGGTGTGTGTTTGTCCGTCCGAGGCCCTCCCTGCATCTCACAGGAGGAAGATGCCAATTAGTCCATGGACACGGGGTACTTTGGCTGCTAGCTGCTGTGTCTGTGTGCTCCATATGACTTTGTTTTTGTTTGATGAGTTCCTCATTGTGAACTGCAACAAACATACAAACAGAAAAGTTAGAAAAGATCAGAGTGTGCACGCATGTGTGTGTGTGTGTGTGTGTGTGTGTGTGTATGTGTGTGTGTGGTTGTGGTTCAACACTGCAACCCAGAAAAGCCCGGCCCCCTGATAGGATGAGTCAATACACAGTATGAGAAAGGCAATAACCCCCGGTGGCAAACCTCTTATCTCCTATCTGTTCCTCCCATTTTTACCTCTCTCTCTCTCTTTCGGTCTCTCCTTCACTCGCTGTCGCACTGTCCCACTCTCTCACCACCTCTCTCTCCATCTCTCCCCACTTCCTTTGTGTGTCGTTGACCCCGAGGGCGTGTTGTAAACACCCGTGGTAAGAGGAACCAAACAAAACACACAAAAAACGAGAAAGAGAGAGAGAGAGAGAGAAAGAGAGAGAGAAGAAGAAATCAATAAAGGGGAGGTTGACATGGTCGAGTTCCCAGGAGAGTTTGTTTGTGTGTGTGTATGCGTGTATGTGTGTAGATGTAAGTGTGTGTGGCTGAATGAGAGCGCTGTGTTGAATGCCGTTTGAGTCCATAGTGACATGTGCTGTCACCTCTCGATCACGTGTACTTTCAGATAACAGGATGTTCATACAGTGTGCCCGACCACCGTTCACTACCATCACTCACGCTGTGTCTTTACACACGCTCCCTGTCTGCTTGTGTGCATGTGGTGTTTGGGGATTCGTGTTTTCCTCTAACCCTGCAGAACTCTCAATTCCTGCTGTCCTGCTCCCCAAAGACACATTTGTCACTTTGTCATTTGTCATTCTGGAGTCCCCACGGCTGGCTGGCTGTCTGGCTTCAGTGTTTGTGTGTGTGTGTGTGTGTGTGTGTGTGTGTGTGTGTTCTGCTGGACATGGCACAGCTGCAGCACTCATTCTGGCCTCATTACTCCACACTTCACCCCTCTCCTCTCCTCCCAACTCCACATAATCTCCGTCTCCTCAGCTTCCTCTCTTCACTCCTCTGTGTGCTGCTGTCCTCTTGTCCATCTTAACTTTTTCTCACTCAAAATGTTTCCTTCACTGGAGTTTATATAGTTTTATTCTCAGGCTCTTGTCTTGCCCCATAATGCAAAATATAACCTGTAACTTTTCCGTTTGCAGTTGCCTGAAGAGCCCCGTGGGATTTCCAGCAAAGAGAGAAGTTAGAGAGTTAAAGACAGACTGGATAGGATAATGGGAAACATGGTGAATCTGTCAGTTCACTGGGTTCCGTTCACCCAAATTTGAAAAGATATACATTGATTTTCTCACTTGCTTCATGTTATCCAGCCATTCAGATAGATCTCTACTCACAAACTTATATTTAATCCACGTGTCACATTTTTTCTGGAAATTCTTTCTCTAGAAGAAATAGATAAACAGAAAGAGATAAAATTCAATTCAATTTTATTTATCCAGTGCCAAATCATAACAAAAGTTATCTCATGACACTTTCCAGAGCAGATCTACACTGTACTCTTTAAAATATTATTTACAGAGACCCTCTGTAGAGCGATAGAGAGACAGAGAGAGACACAGATGCACAGCAGCAGCAATTCAGTAACTAACTAATCCAGATTATAAATAAGAAAAAGACTAAGATATCATAAACAAGAGTTAGACCAAGGGTACTATATAAAATAAATTAGTATGTTAAACAAATTCACATAATTATAGACTAGCTGTCAAATTGGTTTAATTGTGTCTCATAGTTCACCCAAAATATGTCCCCAAAGGAAGTACAAAACAGTAAATAAGTCCACAAGAGTAAAATCAAAGAGAATAGTTAAATACATCATTTAGCCCAACAGTAAATGAACAGACTTCAACAACACGTTGTCCTCAGACAGCTTGTAGTATACGACGGCTGGCTTTGACTCATCACTAAATTCTCCTAAACCAGAAATCAACAATCACTAAATACCTGGAATAAAAAGAGCCCTACAGATAATCCACAGATCGCTGGTTTATATTTGCTTTGTCACAATGTTAAACTGCCTGATATCACTCCACGTAAGTGAGGCAACTTTTTAGTCATTTTGGTGAATGAGCGCTTTATTCCCCTCCTCTGTTTTTCAGTCTGTTTTCTCTGTCTTTCATTGTCTTACTCATTTTCTCTAATTCATTCCACCCCTTATCCTTTTTGCCCCCACCAGAGTAGATGACATATTTAATTTATCACTTCGTGTGTACGTGTTTGAACTTATGTAGAATTTATTGTATTAGTATGAGATAGGTGTGTGTGTGTGTGTGTGTGTGTGTGTGTGTGTGTGTGTGTGTGTGTGTGTGTGTGTGTGTGTGTGTGTGTGTGTGTGTGTGTGTGTGTGTGTGTGTGCAGCTTAAGGCTACCAGGAGTAGAAGAGGGAATCTGGGAATTGTAATAGAAGAATAAAGGAAAGGGCCAAGGCAACCCTGAAGAGCAGAGTCCCCAGTGGACACGCACACGCAAACATGTAACATCTTCCTAGATCTCCTCCTATAGCATCAAACTACCTAAAGGCAAAAGACGTACACATGTTCCACACTCTATGTAAGAGCTGAACTTTTCACACACACACACACACACACACACACACACACACACACACACACACACACACACACACACACACACACACACACACACACACACACACACACACACACAAAATAGCATGTGGCCTGTATGTTCGCTACAGATTATCATTCATGCATGTACTGGGAATCACCCCACCTCACCCCCATATTTCATATTCCATGGATATTCCAATTACCCAGTTATACACGAACACTCATACACATCTCTTTCTTCACGCATGTAGTCCCAAGCCAGTCATTGTGTATTCTCAGGGTTGTCATGCCGTCTTTATCTCAGCTGAAGCCTCTTCAGAGCCGTGTGTGGTGCCTGTCACAATCCCTTCACATCAGTGAAACCTTCCCAGGAAAAACACCATCATTAGCTCCTCCTTAAGGGGCGTCTCTGCAGGGGCACAATAAGTGGGTTTTTACATTAGTTAGACAGTGCACGAGCTGGAATTCCTGTTCCACTCAATTTGAGGAATAAAAACGTGCATCAAAGCTTATCACTGGGCTGAAGTTGTGTCTGAAGGGCTTTATTCTGTGTGTGATCTTCCCTGAATTGATTAAAGAAGCAGCATTATCATCGTTTCGCCTCCGAGCTTCTATTCTTGGCGATGAGACAACAAAAGGAATACCATCTTCTTTGAGATTTATTTCACACCTGTGACCGGCCATGCATTTTATCAGTAACCAAGAAATGGCTAGACCATTGCATCGAGCTGTCATGATGACAGCAGTGCCATTAGCGCTGGCTCCATACATGAATAAGCTTGGCTGTGTGTGTACGTGTGAGCGTGAGCGCAAGGTTTATAGACCATGCTAAATGTCCCTGGGATGTGAGCCATGTCGTATGGCCGCTGCCTGCCTGCCTGCCTGTCTGTCTGTCTGTCTGTCTGTCTGTCTGTCTGTCTGTCTGTCTGTCTGTCTGTCTGTCTGTCTGTCTGTCTGTCTCCTCTCTGCAGCACAGATCAGCACAGCACTGATAAAGCATGATAATAACAGTGGCACCAGTCAAGGACAGACTCTCTCTCTCTCTCTCTCTCTCTCTCTCTCTCTCTCTCTCTCTCTCTCTCTCTCTCTCTCTCTCTCTCTCTCTCTCTCTCTCTCTCTCTCTCGTACTTTGATGTTAGAAGTGAAAAGGTGAATACATAAGAAATAAAGTGGACCCTCACTCCTCCTCACTATCTGCTCTGGTATGATCAGTAGCGTATGGTGGCACATGTTTGCTTATGTAACCAACGATCCTTAGCTCTATAACTTTCTGGCTGTTTTAACATATGACAGAAATGAATGGACATTTGATGTGTCACTTATAATCACAACATTGTTTCTGTTCAGTAAAGAACACAGGAGGCTGCCTTCAAAGGAAATCTTAATGCTGTTGTAAACAATGATATTTTAATAAACGCGCACCTGGGGACAGCCAACTTGACAGTTCTTCTATGCACAAAGTAATGAGAGACAAATGTTTGTATACTGTAAATAAAGTGTTGCATGCAATGATCATAAAAGCAAAAAATCATTAGCTGTCCATGTTTCTATCTTCAGACACTTCATATAAACTGCTATGGATTGTATTGCAAGTGTGGTTTAGCAAGAGCTGTTGTACCGTATCGATCTCAAAAGGGGAAATTCTATTTTTGCAGCCCGACTCCACGGGGAGGTCAAAGGTCAGGGTCAGGCACTCACCAATAACAGAGCATTTTGTGTGTGAGGTGCAATCCACTCGTACCTACTTTGGGTTTAGGTAGAGTATTGACTCATGCATGCATGTGTTTTATTGTGCAAGCATTTCCCTGCGAGTGCTGTTAGTTAGACTGAAGTGTGTTTTGTCTCATGGGGAGGAAAACAAGCTCCCTGCTGCTCCAGACGAGAACAGCCTCTTTAATGGTATACTCTTTATTCATCAACACACACACACACACACACACACCTGTTTGTGCACAGGCTGCGCTTGAAATTAACCCTTTATTATGTGTTTTTTATGAGAAAACCAGGATGCATAGATGAAAGAGAGGAACATGAGTGCATATGTAACGCTCTGAGATGAAGGGCGAGAGGGAGGAGAACAGGGAAGAAGTGATGCCTTGGAAGAGTCATCTGACTTTTAAGTAGCTGTCAGACTGTGAAATATCTGTCCAGGCAGATCTGAGAGCCGAGCCAGGGTCATCGCTGTCGTCCGGGCATAAAAAGATTCTCTTTGCATCTCAGCCCCTCGTATTACCATATTACCAGATTTCCTGGTGGTTAGTGATGGACAACACAACTTCAGTGAAACACTCACGTCCACAGCGACTGATGTTCAGCTCTTAACGTGCCTTTAAAAGTAGTGCCCTGAAGTTCAGACAAAAGCCTGTTGCAGGGTGTCCAAACAATCACACGCACTCTGTCTCTTCCTCCTCATCTCTCTTTTTAATGTTAAAACGAAAAGCACTCGGCATCAGAGAGTGATTTGGAGGGCAGGGAGCTGTGAATTAACACGCTCGGACTGGAAAAAGAGAGGGAGAAATGGACAGAGATGATGATGGGGGGTGTGTAATGCCTACAGCTGCCAAAGTGCTTATCCTCCATTCCCTCCTTCCTTCCTCTCCTTTTCCTTCGCTCTGTCTCTTCTGCTCTGCCTGAGGCGCTTCCACTGGATCAGATCTGACTTGTCACAAGAGCACAGTAATCCCTCCATTACAAGTGACCTACCCACGGCGTGTGCGTGCGTATGTGTGTTAAAGTCAGTGTCTCAAGGGCTATGGCCTATATTGAATTATTCATGAAGCATTTTTATTCTTCTTTACTCCCGTTCTCTCTCATTTGCAACTCTCCATCCCTGCACCACCCCTCTATCCCCCATGTGTTCATCCCCTCTCTCCTTGTCTGACCCTGCTGCTTGGGTGCTAACCGACATTCAGTCTCACGCCATGTCAGCATGTTTTATGAATGCATGATGTACTATACACTGCATGTGTGCAGTACAGTATAGACCTGGTATGTGTCTGTGTGCATGCTCGGACATGTTGTGTGAGGGAGGTTGAGGACAGAAATCTTTATCTCTTGCTCTCAAGTGTGTGAGTAAGTCTAACAGACAGGTGTGTCAGCGGGGCGGCTCGCTAACTGCAGCTCTGCCTACACGCATAGACTGACATTAATGTGATGCAGACATACAGAGGAGACACACACACACACACACATGCAAAGTCAGGATGAACTAAGCTGACCCAAGAGTTCATTCAAGTTACACTCTCTGCCAAGACAGACAATGTCACACGTCAGAGAAGCAGTTTTTTTCATTTTTGGTACACTAAGGCTAGTTTTTTCATTTATCTGTTTTTATATAGTTGTAAATGTTAACTTTGTATTTTCAATTATTGATAAAACAAGGAAATCATTCTTAGAATTATAATAAACTCTTTATATACAGCCCCTCAAAACAATGTTGCAAAGTGCTTTTCCATGGCTGAACCACGATGAAAACATTTAGGTAATGAGGCGAATAAAAAACAAAATAATAAAAATATAGAACCAAATTTGATAATATACGATAAAAACAATGATAATAATAATAAACCCAAAAAGACAAACTAAACTGTGCTAAATTTCATGACAGTCACTGCTTTGGACAGACTATAAAAGCCCGTTCAGCTTTAGACTTGATCCGGGACATCAGAACAGCCAGCAGAGGCCTGTCTGAGGATCTGAGGCTGCACTCTGGGACACGGGGGAGCAGTAATTCAGAAATATAAATGGAAACAAAACCATGACACGGTTAAAAGGTAATCAGTGAATTGGTCTGATAGAATCTTGTCTTCTAGTATTTGTAGGAAGCTAAACAGCTGAGGCCATGAGATAAATGCTTGGCATCACCCTGACTGCAATGAATTACAATAATCTAACCTGAGATGACATTGTATTGACCACACGCCTCATTGATTGATCAAAAAGAAAAAAAAATCTCATCTCAATAAACGCTGTTCTTGAAGTGAGAGCAATATGTGTGTGTGTATGTGTGTTTATTAGCCTCCTCATAGGTGTGTATGAACACGTGTGGGTGCCGTGTGCTCTTATTGATCTGCAGCGACCTGCGATCAAACACAATTAGGTGTGAATTCTCCAGATTGTATATCGACATGTCTCCTTCTGCTGCTGCGCGTTTGTGTGCTCATACTGAAGCAATAGGTGCGCAGACACTTCACACACACTGTAGAGGTGTTGTTTTCACGCCAGGCTGCGCTCTGTACAGTAGTAAGAGCTTTTTTGCAGCCCGACTCCACGGGGAGGTCAAAGGTCAGGGTCAGGCACTCACCAATAACAGAGCATTTTGTGTGTGAGGTGCAATCCACTCGTACCTACTTTGGGTTTAGGTAGAGTATTGACTCATGCATGCGTGTGTTTTATTGTGCAAGCATTTCCCTGCGAGTGCTGTTAGTTAGACTGAAGTGTGTTTTGTCTCATGGGGAGGAAAACAAGCTCCCTGCTGCTCCAGACGAGCTTCCAAATGAAATGCAGGTGCTTGGTATCATAAGTGGCTGGCTTGCCCATTTGTAATATGGCTCATGCAGACATAAACACTCGCCCCTGAATGCACCATTTTGTATCTCCAGATCTGACCTCATGACTTTGGGGCTGAGCTTGTCTCTGCATTGATCGGAATAGGCTGTATCTCAATCCGTTATTGATTCACCACTCAGTGTGTGTGCATATGTGTGCGTGTGCATGTGTATGTGTCTACTACAGACTGATACCTCATACCTCTACCCGCAGTTAAAAAGGCAGAATGGAACTATCGGTGCCCCCCGCCTCCTCCTAGCCTCCCCTGCCAACTGTTGTCTTGGCAACCTTTGTTTACCCCTTCATTCCAAGATCGATCTAATTGGTAAGTTTGTCTGCTTCAGAACCCCCCGCCCTCCTCCCCCTCCTCACCACTCTCAGCTCTCACCCACTGCCAGCAGCCAATCACATTCAATCAATGAGAGGCAGGTATAAATAAAAGGGAGGATGGATGGAGGAGCGAATTGTTTTTGTCATCTATTGACCACTGTGTGTTATCCCTCCGCATGTTTTGGTCTTGTGTCTCACTGCATTTGTGTAAATGTGTGTGTGTGTGTGTGTGTGTGTGTGTGTGTGTGTGTGTGTAGGGAGTAGGCGGGGGGGTCTGAAATGAGGTTTTGCAGCCCAGCAAAGGTCATGCATTATTCGGCTGTGCCAGTGTGTCTTTCCTTTTTTGTGTGTGTGTGTGTGTGTGTGTTTGGTGTTCATTGGTGTGTGAGCATGGTGCAGCATGAAGCGCCTGGCTCTGTGCCAGCTGAAAAACAAGCAGGCTAATTCAGACAAAGGTACTATGCTTGTTGTATCCAATCACAGAGAGGCATGCCTTTCTTTGTTTGAATACTACCCAGCAGGCTTTGTGTCCATTTAGCTCACTAACTGTGAGTGCAGGGCGCATTTTGAGTCATCAGATCCCATTCTGGTCCAATTATACGGGCTCTCAGTGGTAGATATCATAGTAACACAACAAGTGTCTTTAGGAAATACTAATGAGCACTCTTCATAGACACAGTGGGGCTCACATATTCAAACACTTGCCCAAATACAAACCAACCGAGCAGAAATAAATATTTTGGTACACAGAGTAGCATAGCTGGGGAAGCCTGGCAAAGCTAATGCATTAAATTGAATTAGCTCCAGTTAACAACTCATTACATTGCGACAGCAGTTATGGAATTTATTCATCCAATAAAAGAACAATGAAAGCTCGACAAACAATACTAACAGTTAAAAGCTGTTTAATCATGTACAGTATCAGGATGATTATGTACATTTTTATGGTCTGCTCTCCTCTGTGGGTGTTTTTGAAGAGTTGGTCTATAATCACAATGTGCCGCTTGTAATCAGCCCACATCACTTGTGTTGTCTAAAGTAATTTGCTGTAACATGTTCAGCGAGCAGCACAGCTCATGTTAATTGTTTGTGTTTGTTGCCAGTTCCATTTACAGCTATGATATAAGATGCTGAAGCAGAGGACAGCATTTCTCCTGTGTAACTCACTTTCTTCAGTCCTGTAGCTGCTCAGAGTGGCAGTACGAGCTACCTCCAGTCCTGGTCCAGACCTGAACACCAACCTTTGGCCTCTGCTCTGCCCCTACCAGCTGCCTCTACTCCTTCCCATGCCCACAGTAATAGAACGGTCATCCCTCCATCCTCTAAGGACTGCAGTTGAACCCAATTCCCATCGAGGGTTGAAAAACGTATTCTTCTTTCTCACCGTTAAAATATGTGTGCGGAACGCCATACGTTTCAATGTTAGTCAGTGTGTCAGCTCACACAGTCTCCGGTCCCGGAACGACTGTGGCGACCGGCAGCCCTCCGCAACGCAGAGCTTCTATTTTTCACGGACGCCGGAGCACGGCGCATAAATTCAGCACAAAGCAGATTGTGCGGGGAAGGAAATCAGCTACAAAATACAAAATAAAACACCGGTTTATTTTCAAAATAAAATACTCTTTGTTCACCACGGATCGAGTTTCATTACAAAGGTTTCAGGTGTCTGTTCACCCCGTCAACCCCATGGATGAGGAGAACTTGATTCTGAAGGTCCAAAATCAACCTATCTTTTATGACACCTCACATCCTTTTTAGAAGGACACCAGAAAAAAAATGCGGCATGGAATGCCATTGCAGGAGTCAAAGAGACTACAGCCGGCAATATTGCACAATTATGCTCAAATCGCGAGATCTCAGCAGCTATATCAGATTATAAAACAGAGAAAAAGCTGCGTCTGTGCTCAACTCAATGAGAGCAGTGAGAATCAGTCAGAACAATAAGCTGAATGACACTATGACCTGTGGTATCAGGTGATTTTCTGTTAGTTTTACCCATTGTTCAAATAAAAACACTGATCAACAACAACAATATATAAAGATGTTGCTAAGTCATGCGCAGCATATGATAACGAGACAGCTGAGCTGGAACGACTTATGGGAAAGATTTAGCTGGCACAAAAAAACAAAAACAGAAAAAAACACATCTACAACACTTGAGAGTAAGCTAGGTTAACCATAGCATCGTTCCTTTTGCAGTCATTACATTATATGCATCTGCACCAACAAGCCCCACTCGCTACCTCACCAGACAACAGCCCATACTCACCTGACTTCAATGATCCACTGGAGTACATCAGTATTATATTCTTAAAACTCACAGTGAACATCACTCTTTTATCTGTACAGTAAATGCCACATACTGTATCTATCGTCGTGGTTTATGCTGTATTATGTTTGACTGGGAGAAGTCTTCAAATCATCAGCGCACATACATGACGACACAACTCGCTGAAATCCATCCGAGTCTGAATCTGCCTTGTGCCATGCTGTGTGCAGGAAATGATCCACTCATTTCCTCACTGATTCACAGAATGAATGAATCAGTGAATCTGGGTCACCTGGGTCTGCTGGATCAGCCATTCACGATTCTCTTGAGTCACCAGTGTTTCCGGCTCTATACAGATTTATTCTTGCAGGATGGATCTGTGGATCTGAATCTGAATCTGGCTCTGTGACTCTGAGTCTGCAGGAAGCTCCTCTGATCCACTGTGTCAGCTGATCTCTGTCCCGACTCTCGAAGCTATTGCTAACGTATGCAACAACTGCTTGTTGTCTATGATAATAGTGGGGTTTCAGGCAACTACTTAGGCAGATGGACTGGGATGTGTTGTAATGAGATTATTCAGGTTAAAAGGAGAGTAGTGAATGAGGCAATTATTGTTTTAATTTGAATATGTGGCCCAGTGTTAAGCAGGTGGTAAGGATTTGGGTTAATGGAGAGAACAGACTACTGATCCCAGGTCGGTAAGCCATGGGTTTTCCTGACGGGTGTCAAATGTTTCAAAATTGTTTTATAAACTAGAACATTTTTGAACATCTTCTACATTATTGTGTGGATGCACATATTGCAAGTCCAACTCTGCGTGTTAGTTGTGTGACAGAACTGACATCTTGTTGCGTCTCGTGTGTGTGTGTGCGTGTGTTTTGCATTGAGCAGAACTGGACTTGGCTGTGTATGCGATGTCTGTGCTGCTTCCTGTCTTGCTCATGTCACTTCCTCCCTAATAATCTGTCACAGTGTCTAATCTGCCCAGCTGGCACTTCAGAACGTGTCTGCATGAGATGGTGGACAGAGACGCAGTTAGTGTGTGTAGTTTTTTTCTTTAATAAATTAATTTTAGACTGTTCATCTGAAGACAAGGACAGATAAGAATATTGATTTTAAGGTTGCAGTAATAGTTAAATTGTTGAAGTCTTGTAAAAGCAGCAGCTCCACAGATTCAGACTACCTATGTATTTTTGAAGAGCAGTGCTAACAGAACAGAGTGAATTCTAATAACATCTTTCATCGAGCTGATGTGATACTCAATGCTGAAAGGATCATGTGATGCCAGTCTGCTATCAAGGGCTCAATTTGAGTCCAATATTTGCTGGAATCTCGTTCTTTCACTTATCAAAGCCCACACAGGCTATTTAGCTCAATTACAGTCTGCATTTGTGAGCACTTTGACGTTCATCATCTGAGTCCTGGTCCAAGTTTTAAACATTTGCTGGGAATCCAACCAACTTTTCAGGAATCAAAGTGAACACAAACTGTACAAACAGATCTCTCAGACTGCAATCTATTTTTGTGACTCTTTCTTTATAGAGCACTTCTAAATACAGGTTCACTCTCACTTCTTTAACATCCGTCAGCTGACTGACAATTAAAGCATGACTTGAAGCTGACTTCATGATTTTTCATTCTTCATGATCTGTGTTTTTTTTGCCTATGTATGTGTAGATCAGTTTATTAGAGAGTGAAATATTTGATTCAGTAAAGAAACAAACTACGTCAGCCACACACAGGGTTTTGGTTTCATTTCATTTCATACGTGACTTGGCCAGTGATGTAATTGTCACCGATTACGGTTCACAGCATTAATTGGTGGTGGGGAGTAAACAGCAGAAAACCTGAAATAGCAAGTTGATGGATGTATCTGTGGGTGGGTGCATGTTATGTAAATGAGGTCTGAAAAGTCCAATTTTTTTCAGCCAAATACTAGAAATGAAAAGTATCTAAAATGCAATATTCTTTTGATTTAATCTTTTCTAGTTTGCCACTTGTCATACATTATTCTGCTGGGGTTGCAATTTTTTGGGATGGGCAAACGTGTATGACTGCAACTTCAACAGCCTTACTGCTGTTTTAGCTCTGTCAGTCAGACACATTCAACTACATCAAAAGCAGACCCCTAAAGAGGAAGACGACAGTAAGACTTTTTTGAGTGCCTTCATAACTGACCCGTGAGCTACCACACATTTACTTCCTCTGACTTGCAGCAGAATATCTGCAAGAACTCTGTGTGTCTACAACCCACCTGAATACTTTACAAGCACAGTGTGTTTGTGTGTGTGTGTGTGTGTGTGTGTGTGTGTAAAACAAAACTTGGTGACAAAAACCTCTTGGCAGAGAAGAAACTAGACCTTTGTGTGAAAGTTGGCATTTTCCTGGTAGGAGGAACACTTGTTTCTGTGTCTTTGCTTTCACTGATATGTATAACAAAGAGATAAAATCCAAGAATGACAAAGAGAGAAAGGGAACATTAAATGCCATAAACCCTGCAGCCTAAACATTTAAACTGTCCAGAGGAACTCATGTAGTGTATCCTTACATCCTCACATCACCTAACCTCTCGTGCTAACCTCCAGCCACCCACCTCCTTGTCCCTACCACCCAAGTAGTTAAACTTGCTGACAGATTCAGTCCAAGCTGGCTTGATTGCCTTTGGTCATGTTGTGGTTGTATTGCATGACGCTCCAGTGACTCATGTCTAAGTCTCCGTCAGCATCCCTCTTTGAGTTGTTAACAACATTCAGCCTCTAGTCAGCACACAGCTGCCCTTACAAGTGTATATTCACCTGCAATGGATATCTGTGTGGGCTGGATCTTCACTTTTTATACAGCCACTTGTCCTTGAGGCTCCAGATAGGGTTTGTCCCTAAATGGTGCTGGTACACTTTGTTCTAACACAAAGTCAAGAGCTAAAACGCTTTGTTTTGTGACACTGAAGCTACAGTCCAACTATTGTATTGTACCATCCTAACCACTTCTTAGTCTTCCATGCTCTTGCCAGAAAAAAAAATCTCCAGTGTCAGAATAAAGTAGCCCAAAGGTACCAAATAAAGATGTTAATAACTGTTCTGCATAATTAGAGAAAGTGCAACTCTTTTTCAAAGAGTCGTCACTTCGTCAACTGCTGATTGTTGAAGACAAATGTCCATAAATGTGATCTTGCTTCAGAATAATCCAACCTCCTTTCTTCTTGCAGGCATACATGATTGCACTTAGCACAAAGCTCTCGCATTCCAGAAAGACTCTTTGACAGTCAGATCGAGTTCTGATGACCAATATATTCACCAAAAATGTGCAAAATTACTTCCACAAAACATATTCATCCCATATGCAAATAATAGAAGTCAAAATCCAACATGTCCTATTTAAATTATAATAATAAATATGGGAGCTTATGTTCTGTTAATATTCGTATATGTCTGAACCCATGGCACAGTCCTTTATCCATTCATATATAAATACGTGCTGCATCTTGAAAATATATCTCTATAATCTGACCTGTCATTAGTACAGGAGTGAGTACTGAGTATTTAAATGTATCTTGGAAATAAGAAAACCTGGCATATGGAGCCTATGGCATATCATATAATAATAAAGGGAGTAAAACATCCTTTGGTTCCGTGTTAATGTCAAGTGATGATCACTGGTAGTTAGCAGATGATTCCTTGTCCCCAGGACTTCTTTGGGCCCTTTAAATGATCTCAGTTTAAGGCTTGTAATCATCATCTTGTTGCAGTTTTACCCTCACACTCATTCTCTCATTACCATGGCAACAGCTCACTGCACTGCACTGTATACAATCCCCAAAGGTTCAACAGGGCTCATTATTCTTTTGCAACATGTGTAAAACTCCAATTTCAAAGTATATTATTTCTTATGACACCAAAGCATGCTGTGCATATGCTTATATCATCTAAACTGTAGGAAGAGACAGGCTGCAAGTTAGCAAAAAGGAAATGACATTAAGCAAAGTGCCAGCTCTGTGAATTTTCAGAGTTGCCAACAGGAAAGCTTGAAGCATATTTGGAGAAACCATGTAGATTATTAAGTAGTGGAAAAGAATGGTGGTGAGTGTTTCTGGATGACTGTGTGCGTGTGTGTGCGTTGGCTTCTGTGTGTGTGCACGGATGTTTTCATTTTAGACTTGGATCGCGGCTACTCCTCACAGAGTCAGAGGGATCCCACTCACTCTCTGCTCTGTCTTTGGGGCAAGGAGATAGTGAGAGGGTGGTGGGAGGAAAGAGAGTGAACGAGCATGGAGAAAACATGTTAGATGAATGGACAGAGGTGATGAAATGAGGGGGGCTGAAAGAGCGGGATGGGTGGATGGAGGAGAGTGGGTGGATGAGGTCAGCGAAGAGAGCAATGCAGATCAACAGTGGACAAGAAGAGGAGCAGAGGAGGTGGAGGAGAGGCTTGCATTCAGATGGGAAGGTATTTTGGCAAGCAACCCTGCCGACTGGTGCGCAACTGAAGCTGCTTGCAATGACCCATCTAGCCCCGCCAGAAAGCAATCCGAGATTCATCTCTTCTAATAAAATCGCTCTCACTCACTGTCTCTACAGCATCTTTGTTTCTTTTCTCCCTCCCGACCTCTCACAAGTAGTTTCAAATGGTTCTGTCTGCCCTCTAAAGCACTCATCTTTTGTCACTCTTTATTTATAATCAGGACAATCTGACCAACTGTTTAGGCCATGCATGACCTCCACAAGGAGAAGCAAGGGACTACATTTACAGTAAGCTACATGTGCTGAAAGCAAGAAAAAATAAGAAAATATCACACTCTCTGAGTATTTGCTGCCGCTGCATAAGATGGAGTTGTTGTGTACTCAAGTTGACCCTGTGTGCGAGGAACAATTGCCTGATGTGCCAAAGGCAGTATTGTAACAAGGACACGGCACAGCAGAGGGTAGGGAGAAGGCCTCGGCGTGTTTCTGAAGTGGGAGAGAGTGATAGATAGACACAGAATAAGTGTGTGTTAGTGACAGAGGTAGAGAAAGGCTGGCATAACCAGAACCCTGGTTTTGGAGACTTGTGCGCATAAAAGCCAGCTGTTGACCTTGAGATTATCGAATCAATTTTAGGACTAAAAGTTCCACATATGCTGACTATACTGTATCTATTATAAACATAGTTTTGAAATGTATCATCAGAAACAAGCAGATATTGAAAGTCAAAGTCAAAACAGACAACACACTGTTTGAGCCGTTGCTGAGCTACAATTCTGCTCTGTAACCTCATGAAGTACAGTCTGAAATCATTTTCATTTTGCCATTCTAAAAAAAATTATATTCGTAATGTGCAGTGATTCTTTAAGATTTGCATCTTCAGTAGGAATTAATGGGCTAATAGCCACTGACAGAATAGAGAAACTGGAGGGTACTGAAGAGGATCTGTTGACAAAAACCAAATTTGTCCTTTAAAAAAATCTGAACAATTCGAGCAGAATTCAGATGCTTTGTTTGTGACACTTGTTAAATAGTGAATGGACTGTACTTATATAACACGTTTCTAGTCTTCCAGCCACTCAAGGTGCTTGAACACTACATATCTCATTCACCACATTCATACACTGATGACATTAGGAGCAATTTGGGGTAGTTCTGTATCTTGTAGTGCAGTATCTTGCCCAAGGACACTTCAGCATGCGGGCAGGGGATTGAACCACCTATCATCTGAGTGGGAGATGAGACGCTCTTCCTTCTGAGCTACAGCCGCCCAAATCATAACTATAGTTATCTCAACCACTGTAATATGTAGCATGCCTTAAGCTAGGGAGAGGAACAACTCTCTGAAACAGCCTGTAACAGATCAGCATTAACATCAGAACAATTGCACAGCTTGAAGAAAAATGTTATTTTCCCTGCCCGAGTTCCACAAGTCTTTTTATTTAATCTCACTGTTCTTACAACAGTATAGAAACACTCAATAATGAGATTGTGTACTGCATTTATGATCCAGGTCTTTTGTACCACGTACAGAAATATCCTGAAGTAAATCATTGGGAAGCATGGTGTTGGATCAATACTGCATACAGTTTTGGTTGTATGGAGAACAAGGACTTGAACTGTATAGTAATCACTGTAGACTTTTTCTCACAGCAGTGCCCCCACAGTGAGGCTTAGTTATAAATACGGAGAGAGGGAGTTATATTGAACCTCTGTGCTTACACACACACACACACACACACACACACACTAGCAGTCCACTTCAGCTCGCCTCCCAGCAATAGAGAGCTCCAAGTGAGGAGGGCGCCAGCCAACAGGAAAGCAGGACTGAGTGAAAAGAAAGCACAACAAATGCAAAGGGAAGGATGGTGCTACAGCGCTTCAGGGAAAGGACAAATCGATACACTCGCACACATAACACTCCCACGCAACAGCTAAATAATGCGGCTAGTTTGTCTTCCCTTCTCCCTCCCTGACCTCTGTCATCTTTACAAGCTGTGTGGAAGAGTGTTCTTGTTTTGCAAAATTACAGAGTTTTAAACAATAGTTTCTGCAAATGTGTTTCCAAACTCCTGCTGTTTACTTTCCCGCTATTAAAAAGCTTTTTTATTAGCTTGGAAAGCACTTGAAGGACTTGATTTAATTTTTTCTGTGGCTGTAAAGCCTCTGTTGTCCCAAATCGACATTTCCAATGTGTTCAGTGCACACATGGTTTCCATTCAGCCATCAGTGGTGTGAGTATGATAAAGCTCGATTTACATGTTGAAGTGTTGCACAGTTTTGGCTCCAGTCGTAGCCGACGGCTTGTTGCTCAGTAACTTGACTCTGTGCCAGCATTTGTTTTGATAATTGGCCTTTTCCCTCACGGTGCCAGTAACAAGGCAGCGAGAGAAGATCTTTGAGCCTTTCAGCAGCTGTGTCTGCAGGAAGATTGAGGAAAATGTCCTATTCAAAGACTCGCTATATATAACCTTCTTTTGGCCAAATGTGGAGGACACAACAGAAGTGTCCTTTGAAGCACCCAGTATGTGCTTCAAAGGACACGGATATGTGCTTTAATGATACGTTCACCCAGCCCTTATTCATAAATGTATGAAATGAGTTTTCAGTCTTAAATTCATTTCATTCTGAAATGAATATGTCACACTGTCAATGGTTATTTACCTCACCGCAGGCTGTTAAACTTGTCATAAACTTTGCTGCATGTTCATGTTAGCTGCCTTGACACTGCAGTCACACAGTTACTGTAAGTAATGGAAGTTAAATGGCAGAATTGAGTTTTAATGTGGCATATTGCCAGTCAGTTATCTCCCACAGCACATAGTGTGTTATAGTTTCTGTTGCGTCAGTGTGTTGTATTTTGAGTTTTCAGGCACTGCAAGGTTTTTTCTTTTTGCTCCTCAGTGAAGCTGAATTCATTTAACATTTACTAGTAGCCACGACAGAGAAAGTAACACAGACATCATCTCTTAATAATGACATGAAGCTGAGGCAGAGGAAGAACGCTGGACCACCTCAGCAGTAACAGCTCAGTGTGGATGTGAAACAGGTCTGTTTAACTGGACCGCAGTGTCAGTGTGTCAGTGTTTGATTGTAACTGGTGCTGATGGGCGCTGTGCTGTGAATGTCTGCCTCTTCCACCCGAATTATGACAAGCAGTGTGGCTGTCTGTTCAGTAGATTTTAACATCAGCCACTGCCATTATGCCTCTGAGTAACTGACAAGTCTTATTTACCAGCAATTTATGTTTGACTCATGCTTAATATAGTAGCTGTGCTTGCCATCATGCTTTATATGCATAAATGACTAATTAGAAGCTAACGAGCCAGATAGTGTTTATCCATATTTATTATGGATCACCTGAAGGTTTTTTTGTGCTGGCACCAATAACAGAAATGAAGTCATGTATGATGAAATGGACCCCCCCCCAAAAAAAAAAACCCTCACTGAACCGATGACTGCTCCATCCAAAACACATCTACTTTCCTTTTTGAAGTGCCTCCACCATTTTAAAGTACAATCTGACTGTGCAGCGAGTCTCCGGCCACTTGTTTGTCTACTTCTCCTACCTGTTTCACACTGAAACTCAACACGGCTTCCTGCCTGTACTAGGCAATGGTTGGTGACAACATTAAGTGAGGCAATAAATAGCACAGTAAAGTGGGTCTCGGAACGTCTGTCGTGTCTGCTTGTGCAGCATGGTTCTTTTTAGTTGCCCTCTGCTCTGTTTGAGCGGTTGGTTTGGAGCATTAAGGCCTCTTTTAAACACAGATTGTTAGCATCACTCTGCTCTGTGAAAAGCTTGCTGTGTCGGATGCACTTTGCCTGCCTTAGACCCTCGTGGACAAGTGTACGCACACATGAACAATGTTGTATTCACACAGAAACGCACACATTTGACATAATGCTTCCTGAGTCACTTTATTCGATGAGTCACTGTCTGGTTCAGTCTGTCTCCACATGCTACAGCGTCTAGGCCGCAATTTCCAGCTAAGACCTTTGAAGAAGAGTATTCTGAGAGCCGTGTGTGTGTGTCTGTACATTCTCGCTTCCATGCCAGGAGGAAGAATGCATTTGTAGTGCCTAACAAAACTAACAACTACTCTGTGCTCCTTTACACCTTTGTCAGCTTATGTCCTCCTCTGTAAGTTGCTTTGGATAAAAGTGTCTGCTAAATGCAATGTAATATAATGTAATGTAATGTACAGTAAAGTAGTAGAGTGAAAATGCTTTCAAGCAGCAAACGAGAAACAGTCACTCATAGATTCACATGATAGATGACTGTAGACTCTCTGTAAACTTTTGAAGAAATGGTTGGAGGGTTCAGAGCAGAGGATGTGGCAGATTTGGTGAAAATAGAGGGTAAGGAAATGGACAAGAGCATTTTAAGGAATACTAGCAGTCGGTGCAGTAGACTGAGAATATGCAACAAAAAGAGGAAATGGGTACTCCATCCTTTCTCTTCTCCATCCTTTAATTGCTTGACTTCTATCTCTGACTCCTCGTGACGCCATCTTGCATGTCTTAATTAAACGACTGCTAAGAAGGAGGAAGGCGCTGAGTGAACGAGGGGCTGTGGGGGAGTGGGGAGGGATGGGCGGTGGGGATTAATGAAAGAAGAGTCTGTTAATTACACAACAAGGTCAAGGCCGCTTTACCTTCACAGCTTAATTGCAGCCCCTGATTGTGTTGCAAGGCCTCATTTTTAATTCAAACAGCAGGCGGACTAAACTATGTTAATTGTTGGTGTATGTATGCGTGTGCGTATGTGCATTTATGTTGATGTGCGTGTGTGTATAATGCATCGTCTGACCCTTGATGGTGTGATTTGAGGCCTGAGTTACATTGTTTAAAGAGAAATTCTGGTGAAAATGTGATTTTAGAAACTTCTTCTTTTTGAGCTTTCTTATGGAGACTCTGGTGCACAATCAGCGGCACATTCTCTTCACTTTGAAGCAATTTCTGAGCTGAGATTGTCGCAGACAGACCTTGTTGACTGTAAACTGTGGTGATCACTGTGTTTTCTCAGCAGGAACTAGTCATTTCTAGATGCTGGGAAATGTAAAGTCCTGCTGAAAATGAGTTTAAATAGATGCTCTTTTAAATAAAATTATTTTCACTAAAACTCAGTATAGCTGCAAATGTAGAGCCTCACACACACTTAATGCTTGTTGTCCATGTTTATGTATGTGTGTTTTGATCCCTGACACAGAGTTAAACCCAGGGGGGGTGGGAGGGATTGGACGATCGGCCCACTTCATCCATCTCCTTGATAGACCAACTGCTCCTCATCACATGGGGTCTTGTGCACGCACACACACACACAGAGTATACACGCAGTCAGCACACACTTCAAAAACATTTTAACTGTTGTATGCTGTGACCGTGACTCCCCCCTCCAGTGAAAACACTTAATCAGCCTTATGGTCCAAGTGACCCCCTACCACCATCTTCATCCATCTCTGAGCCCGTTCAGCTTTTTAATAACTTTGGATCAGGTCGCTGGATCTGAAACGTCGCAGGGGATGAGAGATGAACAGGGATTAGGTTTGCTTTGGTGGTCAGCTGAACACGGGACTTTGCAGTCAAGGAACTATACAAACTTATTGGACTTTAATGTTGTATAGCAGACGTGTTGTATAAAGAAGAGTGCCTGTAGCATCAGTAGCATCGGTTTAGATTATTCTATTCTTCCTATTTTATCATTTTTCAGGTTGAGAAAAGAATTATCCCCATCACATTAAGAATTTCCTTTTATCCACTTACTTTACTCCTGAGCCAGAGCAAATGCCTCTTTTTGATTTGAAGATCATATTGAATAAAAAATATCAATACAGGGGAGTTTACTACTATCACATATAAAGAAAATGTACCTATATGTTGGTAAATCAGGTCCAATAACGACTTGTTTGTGCATGCATGAAAATGAAAAAAACATTGATTCCTACTTTTCCCTGGAGACTAGATACCACTGAGAGTTGACCTTATGGCCTTGGTTCATACATACAGGTAAAATGTCAAGTGAGGATCATGCAGGTGAATCAATGAGACTTTCATCATGTTTGCTAGCATTTGCATGTGAGAAATATAAAGACAGGACAGAGCTGAGAAGCTTAAATTAAAGCTAAATTAACGTGATGAGAAAATTGCTTGCTGTAACACAACAAAATACAACAGGTCTAAATCAAATATGGCTTTAATTTGAAAATCTTCAGTTTAGTTGATGCTGGTTGTTTGTCAGGCGTTGTGCATTTTGAATCTGCAGTCTGTGTATTGGATGACATCATATTAAAAAAGTGATATTTAATCTGCTTTATTAACATATTTAGAAGCCAAAAACTATAGGAGCACCTTTCCAAACCAGCAGAAAATGATGGGCTAAACTGTTACCGCAGAGGTGCATCAACCACTTCCCTTGGAAAGTGTCAAAAAATACAGTTTCTAATGTTCACAGGGTTGTATTTCAAACACAGTTGTGGTATAGGAATTGATAACAATGTACAATTGTTACTATTATGAGCAGATGGTCGTTTCCTCTCAGTAGTCTGTCAGGAGACTAATGTTTACAACTAGAATATGCACCTCTAATCCTCTGGCTGCAATTCATGTACAAGCATGAACTTTTTTCATTCACTCACATTAGGCACTAATACGTTGTAAAAGATGCACATCACTCTCATAGACACACGTATACATAATTACACTGCATAAGCACACACAGATATGCACCTTTCTTTATCGCGTTCCCTTCTAAGTGAGTCTAATCGGTGTGTCTTCCAGGGTTGAGGAGCTATCTGATTACCCTTGACCTCCTCTCAGTACTAGATTGAATGAACTGCTCTACACTGCTGTTTTTTTCTCTTCTCCTTTCTCCTCTTCTCCCCTGTACTTAAAGATATGCAGCAGCACTCATCTATACACACTCTTTTATCAGGCAGATTTGTCTACATCTGGGTCAGAGGCTTTATGAAAATGGCTGATTTTGGATGAGGCAAATGAAAATGCAATGCCATTAGTAGGCGAGGCTCATTCAAGTTCACATCTCAGATTTGGATAGCTGATTCAAAAGAATCAAATGAAATTTCCGTGTCACAACAGACTGCACGCTGAAGATTATACTTAATTTCCATAACCAGGCCATATTCAACACATGAGAGGTCTGCAAGAAAACAAAAACTCTCTTCCACTCCAGATCCCTCCTAATGCTTCCACCAGTGAATGTGATTAGCTTCCAGTTGCATAAATTATTAAATGTTTAGGAAATGTATGATCCAGGCCGACGTGTGTCACAGTGAATTCTGATCTGAATCGACTGCAACATTTTTTTTCAGCACCACTGTTTTTTGAAGGTTATAGTTTTTATTTCAAAAGCACACGAATAATGGCAGTGTTCTCCCTTAGTGCTTTTTCACCACTCTGTGGTTGTCATGTACAGCATGCTCACAGCACAGACGTACTGTAGACATTACACTTGATGCATTTTTCTACATGAAAAATTGGTAGTAGTGAAGAATGACATTACACATTGCCATGCAAATGGGTAGAGATGTAAGTGTCTGAAATGCTGCTGCGCGAGTGTAACCTTCGGCAGCATTACCAATCAATATTACTTCTCCTACCTAAGCTTATCTTCGCTCTCAGTTTGGAGGTGGAATTGTATTTTAGTGAAGTACGTCAGGCAGTGGAGACAGCACACAGAGATACATACACACACACATACGCACATACAGCATGACGGCGTGACTGTTGAAAAAGAGCAGAACATTGGATCTCATTTCGCGAGTGCTCAACCTGAAATTGCCTGACATTCACATGCAAACATGTTTGCTGACTTGCACCTGATATGGTTGTAATGTAAATGCCATTACATTACTGCCATTGCTCATATGCACGCACACAATCATACACACAGACGCAGTTTACTACCCTAACGTTACTTCCTCTGACACGTCATCCGTTTTCCATGCAGGCTGGGTGTACGGACTGTGGCACTGTCCATCTGGATGTGATGGTGGCGGTGGTGATGATAATGGGTATCAGTGGGCCGTGAAGGGTTGCAGGCCACCTTGCAAAGCTTGACTGATCCGAACAGAAGATCCATTCCATGTCAGTCCGCTTCCAAGTTTGATCCTTCTTAAACAGCGGTGTGTGTGCACATTAGCATCTTGAGACATGACCTTCATTATGTGTGTGTGTGTGTCTTAGTTGCAGGCTGCAACCTAAATGCATTGCTTGCTTTTCCCACATGTGTGCTTGCATGCAGGTGCCATGTTGCTCAGGTAGGCATGGACATAGATAAAAGGCCTCTGAGGTTTAGCTAAATGGAAGCCATCAATCACACACGGTGAAACAAAAACACCACACACACTTCAACACAGTGACCGCTGGACAAGGTTGCAGATGGCACAGTCAGGGTCTCACAGTTGAAGTTTGATGATGGAAGGCCACAGTCTGATGATGTCACAACATTTTTATTTTTATTTTATTTAATAGTCAGCAGTAGAGACAGATAGAAGCGTGAGAATGATGTAGAAGCTGTACAAGAAAAGCCCGGAGCCAGAATCAAACCAGAGACACTGTGCTCACATGGCATACATCTCAGACCTTTTGGCCATGGAGATGTCACACAAAATCAGAATACATTATAGTATGGTGATGACTGCCTCCAGCCAGGGTCAGGGCACCGTCTGCCATTGTATTTGAGTTTCTGAGTTCTGTATGAAATGCATGCACAGAATCAGGGAAACTCAAACTGCCTAGAGGACACCTTTGAAAAATGACCAAGATCTAAAACATTAATAATATATATCAGATAAAATCATTAAATATTAGGGTCATTAATGTCCTGATCTGAGCAGACAGGAGCATGTTTCGATGTGTTATGGCATTTGATATTAGCAACCTTCACTCAGAGATTTATACGGTGTGGTTCAGGATTGGTAAGAGCTGGTAAAACCTCAAGTTTGAATTGCTAACAATGCAATGTTTTGCACGTGATGAATGCAAAAATGAATGAAGTTCCTAAAGGAGAAGCTTCAGCTTCAGTCAGGTTTGATGGTGTTCATCATTAAATGCCTCATGCTACAGTCACTGATGTGACAGCCAGGCTGTAGAATTTTAACCCTAATCTGTGATGGTGACATGAAGCAAAGATTTAATTCAGGTCCCACAAACAATATATGTGCTTCTTGCTGTTCAACAGCTACAGCCAACACCTAAAATGTAAATGAACAGTGTGTGTGAGATGAGTAGAGGTGAGGAGGCGATGATATCCTCACATTGTTCCCTCTCAGTCTTTTGTTCCAGCCTTTAATAAATCCTGTAAAAATGAAGCAGAAAGTGGCTGATAACAGACAAAAAGAGAGGAAGACGGTGGGAGCAAACACAACAGAGGGAGGGCAGCAGGACTGGCTGTTACAGTAGCTGTTAGCAGTCAAGACCTATTTGAGGAGATGAGATTGGGAAAGAGGTAGACGTCAGAGTGACAGTGTATTGGAATGAGAGGAAGCGATGAAAACACTGGAAGAGAGGAAGAGGCTCTGTGATCGGCGTCCGGGTGTGCATGTGTTGTGTACTGTATGTTGCATTTGCATCATGTCAGAGCCCGAGTGAAGTGAGTCAGTGTGTGTTCATTAAAGAGTCCATCTGTCTACTCCAATCGCGTACACATAAGAGAAAATACATTTGGTTATTTTTATATTCATGTAAGACATACTGGGATTGGAATACACACCATAATACATTTTATGAAACTACTGCATACATAAGGCTTCCAGCAGTTGCTTTGTACTGTACCACATCATGTACTATGCATATTCCTTAACACATTGAAATGTTTTATACATTTACAGAGTAAAGAGCAACAAACAACAACATACATAAAACACTTTTGAGTTGAAGTCAAAGATCTATTTCTTCTCTGCACACAAAATGTATTAAAATGTGTGTGAGTGAGCACTTCTTCTTTGCCAAGATAATCCATCCAGGTGACAGGTGTGGCATATCAAGATGCTGATTAAATGGCACAACTATCACAATAAATGGCTGCTCTGAAATGTGCAGTTTTATCTCGGAAAAAAATAAAATAAGACTCAACTCTGCATCTGATTTTCTTACCCTGATATTCAAAACATACGTAACATCTCCTGATGGAGTGTTTGTGTTTCATTTGACTCTGTAACTGATGTGAAAGTGAAACCTCACTTGTGCTGCGCTTGAGGTTATTTCCTGTGTCTTCATGTGTTTGATGCATGCCCACTTGTATGTACTGTACATCAGGCTCAGTGTGTGTACATGTGTTTGATCCTCTCCTGGTTTAAGTGTGTTTGTTGGCCTGTCTGTTCCTCTCTGTACTTTCTGTCTGATACACACAGTGCAGACCTGACACTTCAGTCCTGTTATGTAACATTCACTCTTTGTTGCGTTTGTTTTGTGATGTAACCACTCTGGTGCTGTTTAATGTTTTGTGTCTAGGTGTATGTCTGTGTGAGAAAGCCGGTGAATGAATCCGTGGGTGTTTACATTCACACAAGCGTGTGAAATTGTGAGTTTTTGTATGCATTTGCATTCAGTGTGTCTTTGTTGGCAGAATTAGATATATCTCCAGCGAAAAGCTTGCACGCGGCACCGCTGACATTAATGCCCTCAACGGCATTGTTCACTAGTTATCCCTCTGTGTTCTTTGTGTGATGTCAGTCTGGGCTAACCAGGGCAGAGCAGAGAATGAAATGATAAAGTAAAGCATTGACCTGAATGGCATGGCTCAGAGCTTTCTCCCTGATTGAACTGTGAGGTAGCAGCCAGTCAGTGGGTAGACTTGAATGAGGTCTTTACTTTGAGCTGATAAGAGGGATTTATGCTGTAATTCAGGGCTTTGTTATGTCTTCAAAGCAGCTAGACGCACGGACATGTTATGACACTGCGTGTAGCACGAGAGAAATGTTGTTTCCAACAAACAAACCATGGAAGGCAATATGAAATTGCTTTTCTCATCAGTCACTTAAAGTCAGGCTATAACACTAGAGAACCAAAGCCTTGAAGATTGAAGACTGAAGACGTGATACCAAAAATCAACTACACTGACGGTTTCCCCATGTTGTACAGAGAGAAAAAGACATATTCATGCTCTCAATTTAATAATTTACGCTCATGGATTTGTTTTTGTTCTCTGTATTTTGTGAACATGGATTATCTAATCCATGCTATCAATCTAATATTGTTTCCGGTGTGTAAATGCTGCTTTCTATTACTTTCTTCACACTCTTTCTCCAAAAACATACAGTAGCTGTTGGTTGTTTACTGTCTCTGTGTATAGGAACTGAACATAAGGCTTTGTTTCACATCCAAGCTTTGAGATTGAGCCATGAATAATACAGATTATATAATTCAGAACAACAATTACAAAGGCCAGAATTTGTGCACTTTAGTTGGCAGAAGGTCGCACACATAAAGACCTTTCTAAAGCTACAAAATACCTTCATGTTGAGGTTTGCCACTTTACTGAATAATCCATTTCTTATTAATCATGAAATACCTGAAGCTGTCACACAGCAGCTGGAATGCCACGAGTGCCTCCAAATTAAGAATTGGTGTATTCACGTAGTGCCGTGGCACAGCAGCAGTAACTTTATTAATTACTTATGAAGGAATATACAGAATTGTTGGGGTATGGACAGGAACTGAATCTTATATTTTATTTTATAAAACCTTCCCAATCTTTATTTATATTTAAGCGATTAACCTACACAGAGACTGTATATTTTTTATTGAGTGGGTGCACCTTGAAGGATACTTTTTAATGTTTATTTTTGTATTTCACTGCGCTTCCATGAGAGGGCTATGAAACCAGAAGCATCACACTTTTGATGCTCTGTCTGCTAAAGAACATTAAATAGAGATGTTGTATTTGGATACTAAGTCTAACACGTCTTTCTGTCGTGGCTGGAGGGATGGCATTGGGTGTCATTCCCACAACTATTTCAACAGCTAAATGATAGACAGCATGAAGTGTACAAACGTTCATGGTCTCTAGGCAAACCAGCTAACTTTAATGACCCTGACCTTTTTTATTGCAGCATTTCAGCTTTTTAGCGTACAGTTGTTGGAAAGATTCCCATGAAATTTACCCACAAATATTCTTGTTTTAAAATAAACTTTTCTGTCCTAAACTACGAGGACGTTCCCATCAGCCGCAGCTGTCCTCTGTTTTTTGTGCTAATTAGCAGCTGTTAGCATTCTAACCAGCTAAGTCACCAAGATTGTGACAAATGTTAGCACGCTGACATTTGCAGTTAGCTGCTTTTTGCTTACTGCTAACATCAGCATTCTTCGGCCTCTGGGTCGAACACACGTCCTGCCACACACACATCAGAGAGAACAGTGTGTGTTTGTTTCTAGGGAAACAGAGAGCATTTTCCGACAAGTCTGGGGATTCACACTGGCAACCCTCCAAGCCAATTTCCCTAAGCTCCTGGATATTCTTAAATCTGGTCTGCATTTGGGCTGGAGTTAACATCTTTAAACATTTTGTTCTGGTCCAGTGCTGTCCAAATCCAATTGTCTTTAGCTAAAGTCTCATTAAACTGGCTCTTTTCTTTTTTTGTGGATTTCTGGTTCAGTCCAATTTGAACTGGTCCACTTCAGTCAGACTTATCCTGGTACCGTAACATCATCATCTACAATTTAAATTCGATCCAGCCTGAAACACTTAAACGCACCAATCAATCATTTCTCTCCATCCCTCCAACCTGTCTGACCTGTGTGTGTGTGTGTGTGTAGGCGTGTGCTTGTGTGTGTGTGTGTGTGGTGTGTGTGTGTGTGTGTGTGTGTGTGTGTGTGTGTGTGTGTGTGTGTGTGTGTGTGTGTGTGTAGGTGTGCGTTTGTGTATGTGTGGAGGAGACCTTCAAAACTGTTTGATGGTAATGAGAATTCATTTTGTGGGTGTTAAAGCTGCCTACCAGAAAGAATTAGCATCAGAATCAGCATCGGTGACACAGAGGGCACTGAGCTGAATGAAAGTTCTTTGAATTATTGATTTCCACCTGCTGGAATCACATCCTGTCTCCCTTGTATTTCTCCTCCGTGCCATCACTTCTTTTCCTCTTTTTTTTTTGTTCCGTGCATTGCACAGTTTCAAACTGAGCCAGGCTATAGTCAGAAGGCAAGCAGTGGTCTTTGTGTTTTAATGTGTGCAGAAGTTTGTTTTTTAGTTTGGCATATTTGTATATATATATTTTAATCCGTCAGTGGATATATATGCATAACTGCATGAGTTAAGCTGTGTGTTTGTGTGTGTGTGTGTGTGTGTGTGTGTGTGTGTGTGTGTGTGTGTGTGTGTGTGTGTGTGTGCGTGCGTGTGTGTGTGTGTGTGTGTGTGTGTGTGTGTGTCTGTGTGTGCAAATGTCTAAAGCAAAACTCTTTTAGTGTTATTAATATTAATTAATGTCTGCTGTCAAGGAGGCAAAGAAACAATTCATTGCTCACATTTATTGTATTAAGTGCTTCATGATTTATTAATGGGCATGTTTAAGGTTCGAGAAAAGAAAGAGAGAGAAGGGCAAACTATAAATTGATTCCTCCCACAAAGACAAAAGTCTATTAAAGTCATTTGTGAGTCTCAATGAAATGTGGATTCTTTTCTTTTTTTAAACTTTACTCATTAGATGATGAAACATCTGAAAAGTGTCGTTTTGATCATGAATATTTCATTTTCATTCATCTGATTAGATGGATACCAACTTTTGTTCTCATATTTCTCATTTGTTCTGACACGCTTTTAGCAAGTATACACAATACAAATATTCCCACTACAGATGACCTCAGTCTTCAGTCTGTCATTGTTTTTCATCTGTATGCGTCACATGTCTGTGTTTATCTGTCAAGCTGAAGAAGCCCACTTCCTCCATCTTTAATGTCCTTTCTTTGTACAGTACGTACCTTCTTTCTTTCTGTCTGTCTGTCTGTCTGTCTGTCTGTCTGTCTGTCTGTCTGTCTGTCTGTCTGTCTGTCTGTCTGTCTGTCTGTCTGTCTGTCTGTCACACACCATCTGTCTGTCTGCTGGTGTCTCTGTCTCTCCCAACTATCTCTAACAGCAGTTGGTCTCCTGCTTCATTCTCTACCCCACCCTCTGTTAGAGTGTTATAGGACTTGGCATGTTGCTGCATATCTATATTATTACACCTTGTGGAAATATGTCTGTATATACTGTGTGTGTGTGTGTGTGTGTGTGTGTGTGTGTGTGTGTGTGTGTGTGTGTGTGTGTGTGTGTGTGTGTGTGTGTGTGTGTGTGTGTGCTACCATGTTTCATTTAATCGAGCCTCCCCGTTGGCACGTAGGACAAATTGATCAGTTGGTTTGCCAGCTGTCCTGGCAGATCTCTCCTTCTGTCTCTCTATTCCTCAAACCACCCCCTCTCGTTTCTCTCTCTGACACTCTCATTTCCAGTTTAACTCGTATACTTTGGCACTGAAAAGGCAAAGGGATGAAAAAACAACATGTCTACCAGTGATTGGAGTGGTCTTCCTTACAAGCATCTTTTCCCCCCCGCTGTTGGATGCATTTTAGAGATTCCACATTCTCCCATTGGCAGATGGCTGCTGGCCCATTTTGACTGATGTGACCTTTACTGGCATTGGTTGTTGGCGTGCCTTCGAATTATGCCTTGCTGTGGAGAATGATGGGCGGCGCACAAAGCCAGCTTCCCTTTGTTATCTGAGCAGCGCATAGTGTCTTGATACACCCCTATCATTAGACACACATTTCCAAGGTAGGCTGGCAAAATGTGTATTCACACTGAATTGAAGAGATAAGTCCAAACTACAGCCAGCCATGGGTATGGCAATCCTGCTTTTAAGCACGATAGGTAGAAAATGCGAAACCCATTTCTGTCCTCATAGATCTATGCATAATTTTGCCTTGATTCAGATGCTATTCACGCTCGATGTCCTTGGCATGGCGAGGGAAGGATAGTGGCAGCATAGTCTGGAACAAAGCAAGTCTACTCCAGAGCCGCTTGACAGGGTGTAAGAGTGTGTGTGTGTGTGTGTGTGTGTGTGTGTGTGTGTGTGTGTGTGTGTGTGTGTGTGTGTGTGTGTGTGTGTGTGTGTGTGTGTGTGTGTGTGTGTGTGTGTGTGTGTGTGTGTGTGTGTGTGTGTGTGTGTGTGTGTGTGTGCGTGTGTTTGTGTGTGTGTGTTTCTGTTGTCCCAGTGCTTGGCTTTGCTGTGAGCTGAGCTTTTCTCTGTGTAATGACAGATATTAGAAAGTCCATTACAAGGTTCTTACAGTCTTGGATCTGTACACACACATGTACACAGGCACACAGAACACAATCGCATGCACACTCACTCTGGTTGGAGCCAGAAGTGGCTAACGAGGCCCGCTAATCGATGTGTGATGTCAGGCCTTTTGTGTGTGTGTGTGTGTGTGTGTGTGTGTGTGTGTGTGTGTGTGTGTGTGTGTGTGTGTGTGTGTGTGTGTTTTGTTGGAGTGGCTGAGTTAAAGAGGTGCAATAACCCTTCATTATTGTGCTTGCGTCTTGATGAACGTCCGTAATCTAAATGGGTTTTGGGACAGCAACTTTTGTGTGTGTCTCTGCACCTGATGTGTGCGCCTCAACTTGCCTGTCTCACACGTGGACCTGTCGTCTCATCTCTGCCTAATTGAGTGCATTGTACTGTGACACAGTGAAGAGATGGGAGAGATGCTCAGACATGTTTTTCCTCTACCTGTTTAGTCTGGCTCTAGAGCCCTGAATCAGGGCTTCTTAAGCTTATTTGTCTCACTGACCCCAAAATTGCTACACATATTACAGACCCAAGTTTGATAGCAGATTTAGGTTGTTAGAGATTATAATAATTCTACAGTTTTAAGTACAGTAAAGGAGAAAAGTGTGAAACTTCTGATCAAAGTGGTCACTCTCTAAGAACTCTGTTTCGGTGTACCTCCATTAACTCCTTCATACTTCGTACCTTGTACCTTGTTAAGAACCGCTCAGATTTTGTCAGATTACTCTCATCATAAGAGAGCTGACTCACATTGCTAACATTAGCTAATAACTTATTTAACTTCAAGTTGGCTAGCTTGCTAATGTCAGACACCCAGTAAGCACCACCTTGAATAAATCTTCTTGATTGCTTTAATTATTTGCCTCGACTTCATTAAACAGTCTTCTCTTTTGGTTTTTGGGGAGTGTCCAATAGTGAGATTGCTCCCTGAGGTGTCCTTACACAGAAAACGATGGATTTTGTGTGTGAAGTCTCCAACTCTGTAGTGTCTGTTATTTGCTTATATTGGGCAATTATTTAACCGACAAATCAGGTTATCTATCTTCCCATTTATTTATCCAGCCACTTCTTCTCGCCAAGTTGGGAAATTGATACAGGAAAAAAGGAAGCCTGTTGGAGGTTTTATGTTTGTAACTGGAGGGATAAAGGTCAATTCACACCGGACACGGAACGGAAGAGGCACGGTATAAAAGAAAGCCTTGAAAAGTGTGATAAGAAAGACAGATGTGATAGGAGAAGTGAAAGAAGAGAGCTGAGGAGGGAAAGGCAAAGAGGGAGCGAGCACACCTGAGTTGTTGAAGGCCCGCTGTTTAGAACACAGTCTCATAAGAGAGGAGGACCGGAGCATCGAGCAGTATCCAGCTCCACCATTTCACACCCATTATCACCTGCTACAAAGAAACAGCAAGTGAAAAATGAAACTGCATTTAGGAAGAGTGTGTACTGTGTGTGTGTGTGTGTGTGTGTGTGTGTGTGTGTGTGTGTGTGTGTGTGTGTGTGTGTGTGTGTGTGTGTGTGTGTGTGTGTGTGTGTGTGTTGATGCACTGCCTGTCACACGTACATTGATAAGCTTGTGTCACCGTTACCCAAATTCTCACCTTACACATCTCTCTGTCATGTGCAGTAGCAGATAAAGTGGAAATAACAACAGAACTTTGGGGTTCTGCAGTTGTGTGTGTGCACATTGTCTGCTTCAGTTCAGTAGCCTTTGAGCCCACTGATCACATGCAATGTGAGAATTGTTTGTCAGATGGATTAAGCAAAAGTCTCCTCTTCTTTTCTGCCTTAATCATGTCTTTTATCTCGTCTGTACTTCCCCTTGGATTCATTTGCTTTCTGTTTTTTTCCTCTGTTCATTCTTAATTTTCTCTCTGTTGAATTAAAAGGGAGATTAGACTAGATGAGACTCTGCTTGGTGGAATACAGAGTTTCCTTGCAAAGACGTGACAACGCTGAAGACATTTTAAATTTAAACTACACCTTGTGGAAATATGTCCGCATATACAGCTGAACAGCTGAGCTAAAGAACTTTTATTAGCCTCTTTGTATGAGTTTAAATTTATTTTACATGTAACTTACAATATGTCTCTCTGTGGGATTTCCCTTGTTAAGATAAATTATTAGGTCATATTTGTTGTATATATCTTCATATAATGTCTTTCTGTGTGTTTTTTTCCAGCATGCCCCCCTGGCTCCTACAAGATGTCCTCCAGGCAGCAGGAGTGTTTTCCCTGTCCGGCCAACAGTGTCGCAGAGGAGGAAGGATCTGTGGTGTGTGTGTGTGAGGAGGACCACTTCAGAACCCCCCTGGACACACCCTCAGCACCATGCACAAGTAACACGATTATATATGTTTATATTTGTGTGTGTGTGTCCTCATCATATATCACTCATGCACTTTATCATTTTATATCGACATTTCTGCATTAAGTGAGCAATTTCATGTTTGGAAGCCATCATTATCACGCCACTCACAGCCTTTCATATGTCTGTGCTTGCGAGTTGCCTTTTTATCCCTAAAGACCACTTTGCCCCTTTGGTTTAACCCGTCCTTCACCCCACATCCTTTCATCTGCCACCCCTTATTCTCATTTCATCACCCTGACCTGCGCCCACCTCTCCTTAGTGTCTGCCTCACCATCCATCCTCATTCTCCCATCTCCGGTCCATCCTCATCGTCCCATTTCCATGTCTCATCTCTCGAAACCTTCACCTCTCCTTCACCTTATACCCCTCCCCTAGTATTGTATTCCTGTCATGGAGAAAAATCCACCCGAAGCACGTCTGGTGTTGTGTGCCCCAAAACTAGAGACAGCTTAGTGCCTCGAGCTGCTCTGCTGATAATAAAGTTGTGAGGAGGTCAAAGAATTTGTACAGCTACAAGCTGAAAGGATGTGTGTGCTCGAGCAAGCATCACTTTCTTCTTTCTGCTTCTCCTATTTTTCCCTTGATAGTGTCAGCAAACACAGAACACTTGCCGTCTTGTTTGAGTGAGAGTTAACGGGAATGTATGCATTCTGACAGTCGTAGTGTTTTAATCCAATCCGTGTTTGGCAAATTTGCAGATATTCCACAGAGAAAACCTCCAAGCCACTCCAACCTACCTGACCTACTGTATACTCACACCCCTTTCTATTCCATCTAATAGTATACACACATTATGTATCCGTCCACTGCAGCCATTAGCTCTGCCCCTTTATCTTCATCCCTTTCATCAGGCATCCAGCCAAACATTAGGTCCACATTATGTGTCCGTCCAAAAAGCCCATCACCCCATTCTCTCCACCTTTTTGCTTAACCTTGGACATTCTCTCCATATTTCTCCACCTTTTCTCCTGACATTACAAATCCATTTCCTGCTATACATCCATCACCCCATTCAGCAACCCCCACCCCATCCTCGTCTGCCTGACCCCTGAACGCACATCTTCCTCCATTCTCCCTGTCTGTCTTCTTAACCCGGCCACTCATTACTCTTCTTTCTACCAACTGCTTCTTCACGTTTTCCTTCCTCTTCATCCTTTCATCCATGCATGTTATCAGCCCATCCTTCTTGACTCTGTCAAACTGAAATCTCATCCCTCTATCCTCGAGCGACAAACCCTATAATCTCATCCCCACTGTCCGTGCATTATCCACTCATCCCTCACCTCTTTCCTTTTTTCACCGCGTCTCACGTTCAGAATACCATTCTCCTCCAATAAAGATGCACTACAAGGCCAATAAGACAAAGACCATACAGGGTAGCCCTATTGATTCCTGCTGGGAGAACCAGCTTATTGATATAGCTTAGTAATTAGATGGAGGAATAATGGGCTCTGTATCCTGGGAGTACTCAGGGCTGTAAAACCTTCAGGTCACAAGGTCTGAGTGTGTGTGTTCGTATACATACACATTCACTTGTGTGTCCATATATATGTGTAAGTGTGTGGTCATACTAGCTTTTATGCTAACTGCGTGTAATTACAATATTGATTGCTGAGCTCTCTGATCCTTGTGTGATAACATTTATAGCAGCCTAATGATCACATTAATTATACTATTGATTCTGTAATTATGATCATCCCCAGATTCGGCTAATCCACCGCACAGTGCGGATGCAGGAAACAAGAGAAAAGCTGATGAATTAAGAATAAAAGAGAAAGAGAGATTTTGCCAGATGAATGAGAGTTGATATGTGCACCTTATTATCACAGCAATTAAAGAATAATACCAGTGTCATTTTATTCTTTTGTCTTTGCCATTAAGGCCTGTGATGCACCTAGACCAGTTAGAAGCTGCTGTTGTCTCTTTGAAATAAAATACTTTTTGTTTCAAGAATCCTTTTGAAAGATTTGAAAGAACACAAGGCTACATTATTTCAAATGAGACTCATCCTTTAATACTTCTTGAAATGACTAATTATCACTGCTAATGGCAACTATTTACACTTTTTTCCATTACAGCACACTGTAAAATCATTCCTGGTGGCAGTGAAGAGGCAAAGTTAAAAAGTTTGGAAGCAGTGAGGAAGTGCTTCTTTGTATTTTGCCAGTTTTGGCAGAGTGGAACTACTGCTGACAGGATTGCAATGGCAAAGACTGTCGCATAATAACTATAATAAAAATGATATCCTCAAGTAATGCATAATGTTTGCCAAAGTATGGTACTGCAAATGGATTTTTGCAAACAGTGGGAGTTTAAGACTTCCAGCAGAAAGGATAAAGTTTCAGTGTAACAGTTTTAACATCCGGCAAAGGCAAATAAATCTGTTAAAAAGAGTTTTCATGGATCTAAATGGCAAAAATTCCTGTGTTTGTCCAAACATGTTTTTAACATTCGATTTTAATTTCTTAAACTAATAATATAAATGTTTATGTCATTATTGAAGTTACCTTAATGGTGTAAAAGTCTAACTTACCTAAATACATTTACTTTGCTTTAAGTTGACAAAAGACTCATGCACTGGTCCTGAATCAGATACCTAAACACTGAGCGCAACTTAGTTTTTCTTCCTCAGTCAGCGTCGATGCTGTCAACACATTTGTGGCTGTATGTCCATCTCTCACAATACATTGACATCCTTCAACAATTCCAGATTATGCAGTAAAGGCTTAAAGGCAGCTCACAGACACACTTTTATGGACAAAAGTGCAACATCATATTGGTATGGTAATTGAACATATAAATGTTCATGTAAACATATGAAATTTAACTTGCACATTTGTCTCAACTTAACTGTTTCCCATCATTTTAGTCGATTGTCCATGTGACCATAATTTGATTAATGGAAAGCTTCTTTGTGTTATCTTCTGCTTTCTGGGAAATACATAAATGCAGACTCTTCAAAGGCTTTCAACATGTGTAACAACATCGAAAACATGCTTTGATTTGCTGTGATTTAGTATGTTGGAGCAGCAGTGAAGAGGGAGTCAAGAATCATTTGGATGGAGGGGTGAGGAGGAGATGGAAGATGGAAACAGATGGAGCATAAAAGAGGGCAAAACATGGGAGAGAGAGCTGTGGAGGGCAAGTTTTAACAAACAGCACTCTGATTCAAAGATGACAAGGAGAGAAGGGACAAAGTAGAGAGGTATGAAAAAAAGGGCCAGCTGTGTCTACATCGAACGTGTGTTCATGTTCGCAGCTCTGAATGCTCTCTGAGCTTATGTAACTCGGCTCCACGTGTGTCTGGGAGCAGGACACAGCTGTGCTGTGTGACGTGTCTGACAGCATGCACAGAGCAGCACACCTTCACTTATTCATCACATAGCACATGCACACACATCTAAAATTCATGGCCTTTAATGGACCTAAGCTCTACTCAGCTTCTGTGTGAGAGGACCTGCAGGAAACGGCACAGGTCAGTCAGGACACTGACTCAGTGATGAGATACAGCCCTGCAGCCAGACATTCTACAGCAGTTTAAATACTGGACTATATATGTTATTCTTAGCTCTTTTGTCACGTGTGGTGGTTGACTTTCAACACGCTTGAGATTTTAAATTTCATCCATGCTGTTGATCACACAGTGGATGATGTTATTCTACTGTACAGATTTCATTGGCTTTGACAACTCAACTATAATTCAGAGATATGTTCTAATTGTCCCACCACATATTTTGACATACAGAGCTTTATGGGCAACTCAGACTCGTGTGACGCGTCTGGCATACAGTATCACAACCCTCATTTCAAATCAGATTCGCTGGGAGTTTAAAGCTGATGTAAGTGAAGGATTTTTTCCACTATGCTCGTGCACGCACATGTTCAGAGAGGGGGCAATGTCATTGATAGGCCAAAAAAACTGGAAAGAGTTGTTTTTTCATTCAAACACAGTTACAGCTTTCATACCTGCTCTGATTCCCAAGTGCTTTTCTCACGGTCTGTGTCATCAATCATCCATCCTCCTCTTCAATCCAATACATTTTTCAGTCGCCTGTTCCCATTATGGTCACGGAACCAATTTCTTAACACCAAATCTGGGATAAAACAATATTATCATGGCATGATATGCAAACTGAATTCATGCAATCACACCAGAATACCCAGTGCACTTAGTCCATGTCATGTGAAACATTTCCAGCTTCATGTTTGAGCAGGTAACATGTTACAGTCAAACCTGTTACAGTGAAATGTGTGTGTGCTTTTATTAATCCAGAGAAATTTGATGCCAAAAAATGTTCAGCTAACAGTCAGAACGATTGTAATTAGTGGACACTACACAGAACATTTGGAAGTGAATAATATTGCTGCTATGATCACTCCAGTGTGTGTAACGGCATGGATTGGAATGTGATCAATCAAGTGTGACATCCTTTGCTTAACAACCACAGAATTGAGGATGTGTTTGATTAAGTATTGATGTTTACAAAAGAGGGAATACATATTGCCTCTCTATTTCTGCTAGACTAATAATTTCTTTGAACCTCAAGAGCCCAGTAGAATTCCCAAATGTTGCTGCAGTTCACTGACCGTTACTCAATCAACAAACAGCAAATCTTAAAAACAGAAAGAAACTGTGGATTAAAAAAAACCCCCCACAAATTCCTCTTTTAGCACTGAATCTGTTCTGCTTCTGTTCTGTTCTGCAACTTGGTCAGTCCACATTGTTCTAACAAATAACAGTAGTGTGGTAGAAGTTGTGTCATGTGCAACTTTTATCAGAATAGATCTTTGAATTTATGTTGGAAAGTTCTGAGCCGGGTCAGTCCCGCTGTATCAACGGTGGTTATGTGATGAGATGTGAGCAAAACACTTGAACTCACAATTTTACAGATACCATAAAATTGTAAACCATTTTGCCGGCCACGAGTGGAAACAATGTCGAAACCCCAGGAAAAAAATCATAGATGTCAACATAATGATGTATATTAATGGTCCTGATTACTGATGACTTGATATTATATTGAAAACTTAAACCATCTACCCTTGTCCCTCCAGGGCCCCCCTCCCCACCCAGAGACTTGGTGTACACCCTGAAACAGTCCACACTGATCTTGGAATGGGCCGCACCGTCTGACACAGGCGGCAGGGCAGATCTGACCTACAGCGTGGGGTGCCGGAGGTGCGTCGGGAGGCAGTGCGAGCCATGCGGGGCAAGCGTTGGCTTTGTGCCTCAGCAGGTGGGCCTGACAGAGAGAACTGTGACAGTGGTCAATCTTCTCCCCAACACCAACTACACGTTTACAGTGGAAGCCTTGAATGGAGTGTCAGAGCTGCTGCCCAACAAGAGGTTCTACACCCAGGTCAACGTGTCGACAAGCCTGCCTGGTGAGTCCCAGTTTGAATATTAAAAATAACCACACACACATGGGCCACAGCATTCTCACACACACCGGCAGCATTTTATATTTTACAAGTCTGCATTTAACAAACAGCAGCTAAGCGAGAATGAGGTCACACTGCAGCTCCAGAAATAATATGCAACAAGACAAACGAGCACACGTAGACATCTCTGATATGTTCCATGCATTTGGACTTCTTTTGGATACATTTTTAATCAGCCTGCACTGCATGTGTTTCTCAGATTGAATGTCTTACAGTAGGCCATATTTTAAGGAAGTCCCTTTCTGATTTGAGACAATTTGCAGCGGCTCTTCTAAAAGTTAATATTTGTGCTCTCTAATGATAGAATGTGCTCCTGTTTAAAGGCTGGCAGTGGAGAGAATATGATCTTCACAACTGCAGGATGTATTGTTGTAATCAGTGTACTGAAATGCATTATAAAAAAGAGCCTCACACTCTCTATGGCCTTTATTTTGTGAAATAACACCTATGACTTCTGAAGTTTTATTAAATGCACATTTATTTCTTACAACGTTAGTAGAGACAGAGAGTTCTGTTCAGCAACGGTATATATGCACACATACACACACACACACACACACACACACACACACACACACACACACACACACACACACACACACACACACACACACACACACACACACACACACAGTGTCTCTGTTCATGAATAGATTCATGGACACTCGCAGGCACACATGACCTTTGAATATGTTGGGGATGTATGTAGATTCTTGACATGCGTTCAGCAACATACACAGAGGCTTGTGTTTTTCATTTGTATATGTTCTCATAGCAATACAGGCCCCTTCCCCGTACTGACAGTGAGCGTGAGCCCATCACTGCAGACAGAGCAAAAAAAAAAAAGCCTCACCAATGGAGGTGATCTCATTTTCATCAGCAGTAGACTTCAGCAGGCCATTATCTGGGGGCTTGAAAAAGCACTTTGCCAAGTAGCCCTGTCAACCAGCTCTGCAATGGCACTATTTGGAGGAGCTCGAGTGTGAAAAGACTAAACACACACACACACACACACACACACACACACACACACACACACGCTTGTTGGCTCTGTTTTTATGCATCCTTTATTTGAAAATGCTGAAAGAAATATGATTGTGAAACATAATGAGGCAAATGTTTTATGAAGGCAGAAAGACTGAGAGGTGCTGTGCAGAGGAAGCAGGTGACGGAGGAAAAACAATGAGAGTGTGTTTTTGCCACTAATTGGAAATTAGCTTTGAGAAATGTGCTGCATAATGAATGGAGAACTGTTAGTCATGTGTGAGTGCTGATGATGACAGTAGCACTCAGTGTGGCTCTCTGGTTAGTTTAAAGCGAGCTAACAGTTTGCATTGTGATGGGTAAGAGGTTTGCATGACTTAAAGCACGATTTGACTCTTTTTGTTCATGTGAACTAACATGTTGTGTCTGGTTGAGAGTATTTCATTTGTGTGAGATTATTAATACAGATTATTGCTGACCAATTGTAAATGTTATGTCTTGTTTATTCACAGCAGACCCCTTTATGTGACATTAGTCGAAATCTATGATAGCATGGCTGGTGCTAACATGGCTAACAACCTACAGCTGTCTTCAGCTCCCTGAGGTGATTTAGTTTGCCACAAAAAACCCCAAAGCTACACGGTTAGGGACACTATATCAGAGAAGGACCAACCCGTGGTGATTATATTTCCTGTCCCCGCGATACTTTTAACCTCCATCCCCTTTATCTCCCTCTCCCCTGTTTGTCTTTCTTGTCAGCAGTTGCCATGGCGTTGATTTGTGGTTATCATGGGGTATTAGGATGTGAGTTGTCCTGCTAACCGTGTCATCCAGAGGGATTGGGCAAGGGGTTAGGAGAGTGTGTTTGCATGGGTTTCAGAAGACTTTCTGTGTCAGGGGAGGATTTAGACTGACATTTAGTGTGGGGTGTTTAATGCTGCCTGCCTCTGTGTGTGTGTGTGTGTGTGTGTGTGTGTGTGTGTGTGTGTTGTGTGTGTGTGTGTGTGAGCATGTGAGCATGTGTGAGCATGTGTGAGCATGTGTGTGCTTGCTTTAAAAAATTTTTGAAATGTGCTTTAGAATTATTCCCCATGTACCCTCCCTCATATCGCCTGACTTTACCAGTCACATGTCAGCTTTTGTGGTTTCCATACATGACCAGCGGAGCACGCTTCAGATCAACAGCTAACCAACTAAAGATCATCTTGCCTTCTCTCCTCAATCTCCTTTACCTTTAGGTCAACTCAGTGAAACGTGACAAAAAATGCTGTGGTAAATTCGATTTAAGTTTCAGTTACACACCTACTAGTGTGTAGGATTTAGTGGCATGTAGTAACCTCCTCACCAGCCATTGTAGGACAAACTATGATGGCTGCAAAAAATACAAATGGCCTAATCTATCTAAACTACTTGCTCTATGTCTCCCTTTTTAAATATCAGTAAAAATTTGGCATCCCTAATAATATCTGATCCATTAAACATTAACACTACTTTTACTTCTACTCTGAAGTCTGATGTTTGAGCATTAGTTATCCGTTGCCACGGGAGACAACAAAAACTAGAGAAACAAGGACAGACTCATCAGGCTATTGTCTGCTTTTTATATCTACTGCCTCAAACTAAATCCATGAGGACTCTGCAAGCCTGAACTTTATCTTCAGGAGCAGGCGGTAATGGTCAGAAAACTGTGCAGCCAGGTCAGGCACAGGACTGAAAGAACAATTCCTGCACATACCTCAACCTCGTGTCCGTACATGTGTGTGGACTTGCACACCAAGACTTTACACTATCAGAACTCACTGACCTTTATAAAAACTGCAGCAGGGATTTGGAACAAAGCTAACAGACATACACACACACACTTTCTCTCTTGTCGTCTCATCATCCCTTTATTACTTTTAGCTTCTTTTTTTCTTTTTTTTACCTCCTCCTCCCCTTTGTATCCTGATCTCTTCTTTTTTTACCCTCTATTTCCTTCCTCATTTCCCTCACGTTATTCTTTCCTGTTCTCCCATAAACTCACTATTCTTAGATGGTAATTTTTCAACTTCCTCCTCCTCCTGCCTCTCCATCCGCAACCTCTCTTTCCCCTATCTTCTCCTTCTCTGGCCGCATGTCTTGACATAATCAGCGCTGGTCTGTTCCTCCTCACCTCTCTGCTTCCGACTATCCTCTCTGCAACTCTTTCTCTCCATCTTCTCTTACTGTACCGTGTTTTTCTGGGCACGGTAATCTTGTTAGCAGTGGGTGGTACACTTTAGCTGGCAGCTGAGGGCCAAGAAAGCCAGAGGATTTGAAGGCACAGCCTGAGAAGGTGCTAACGGGTGTTATATTATGGGCAAAAAAAAAAGAAACACAACCCCCCCAACTCACACACCCACACACACACACACACACACACACACACACACACACACACACACACACACACACACACAGGGAGTCAATTTCCATTTAATGTATACAGTAAGATTTTCTCTCTTAGTGGATGAAAAGCATCTGAAACGTCGTTTTTAATCTCATGACATTAAAACCCCTTCCATTAAGAGCAAATACAAATTGAATTCTTTAAAGGCATTGGTCTGAACCAGATTCTTTCACATGCACAGCGGAGGAGTGGATTTCTCCCAGACAGATGGGGTTTTTATCAGGACTCTCCAGGCCACCAAGGGGAAGGGGGAGTTTTGCATGGCATGTGAGGAATGGATGGATGGATAAAAAGGAGGAGGAGAGAGAGGGATAGAAACATGACTGGGGTTGCGTGAGGAGATGGGAGCTGGGCTGGGTAAAATGAGGGATCATTTTTGCCCAGGGCTCATGGGGCCCCTTATCCAGCTGTGGATTAGGGATGCATATGTGTGTGTGTCTGCTCTGCGTGCACCAGGCCATACACATATTTTCCTGTGTGTGTGTGCTGTACCGTGCTTACATGCCATACGCTCTGTGCATTGCTTCATGCTTGATTAGTGTATGTGCAAAATGACATCTTGCCTCATTATTGTTCAGTGATTGTGTGTTTGTGTGTGTGTGTGTGTGTGTGTGTGTGTGTGTGTGTGTGTGTGTGTGTGTGTGTGTGTGTGTGTGTGTGTGTGTGTGTGTTTGTGTGTGTGTGTGTGTGTGTTTGTGTGATAAAAAAACACACTTGGGTTGAAGCCCCAGTGGTACATCCAAAGCGCTTTAGCTGAGGCAGAGAAGAAGAGGGGGCTGCAGCCAGTCTGTAGAGATGGGGTGGAGGTGTGGGTCAGGGTGAGGGAAGGATTGGCATTTCAATATCCTGAGAGGATTACTGGTCGGGCTTTAGATGGCTGGTCCCTGAGGAGTTACATGGGCCTGAAAGATGGGAGGATAAAGGGAGGAGAGGAGAGAGGGATGGATATAGAAGTGGAGGGATGGAGAGGGGTGAGCGGTGTAGCATTGTGAGCAGGGTGCCTTCTGGTGCAGGGGGAAGGAGGCATGGGGTGCAGAGAAAAAGCAAGAATATATGTATTTCTCAAAAAGGCTGTGCATTGAGTGGAAACTTTTCAGTTTGAACTGCCTGTGAAAACTGCATATGGAAGTACATTTATAAGTTGTGTGGATGAAAGTCAGGAGTTGAGAGGCGGATGTTAAGGCCTAGAGATGAAAACAAGGAAATAGAAGGGGAACATAAAGAGTCAAAGACCACTAAGAGCAAGCAGAGACAAGTGAGACGAGCAGCACAGCATGTATAGTGTCTGAATAACAGGAGAAAAACACATTGTAAAGTTGAGCAATGGAGAAATGGGAGGGGATGTGGTGAAATCCTGGTTCTCACAACATTTACTGCAGTAAAAATACCAAAAGCGAAATGTGTAAATACTACAGTAGTAAATACTGTAGTATAAAATAAAACATTGTATCATCAGCTAAATATATTTACAGTCAAATCAAATCAAATCAAATTTTATTTGTATAGTCCAAAGTCACAAAATACATTTGCCTGTGAGGGCTTTACAATCTGTACAGGGAGTGACACCCTCTGTCCTTAGAGACAGAGGGGGGATTGTTTGTTCCACAGAAGAGGAGCCTGATAGCTGAAAGCTCTGGCTCCCAATCTACTTTTGAAGACTATAGGAACCACAAGATAGCCAGCAGCCTGAGAGCGCAGTGTTCTAGAGGGGTAGTAAGGTACTATGAGCTCTTTTAGACATGATGGTGTCTGACCATGAAGAGCTTTTTAAGTAAGGCGAAGAATTTTAAATTCTATTTTAGATTTAACAGGTAGCCAATGCAAGGAAGCCAAAATGGGAGAGATGTGATCTCTGATCTTGGTTCCTGTCAGAACACGTGCAGCAGCAGAATTTTAGGTCATCCAACTTTTTATATCCTTAAGGTATGCTTGGAGTTTAGTTAAGTGATTGGTTGCATCAGGCTTGATCGATGAATATAATTGGGTGTCGTCAGCATAACAATGAAAATTGATACAATGATTCCTAAAAATATTCCCTAAAGGAAGCATATATAAACTAAATAGAAGTGGTCCTAGTACAGAACCTTGTGGGCCTCCATGACAAACTTTGGTATGCATGGAGGATTCATCATTGACGTGAACAAACTGAGATCAATCTAACAAATATGACTTAAACCAGCTTAGGGCGGTTCCTTTGATGCCAATTTGATGTTCCATTCTCTGTAAAAGAATTTGATGGTCAATGGTGTCAAATGCAGCACTAAGATCTAACAGGACAAGTACAGAGATGAGTCCTTTGTCTGATGCCATTAGGAGGTCATTTGTAACTTTATATAATGCGGTTTCTGTGCTATGATGCACTAAATCCTGACTGAAAATCCTCAAATAGACTATTGTTATGGAGAAAGTCACACAGCTGATTAGCTACAGCTTTCTCAAGTATCTTAGACACAAAGGGAAGGTTTGATATCGGTCTGTAGTTGGCTAAGACCTCTGGGTCTAGAGTGGGCTTTTTAAGAAGAGGTTTAATTACACCTACCTTAAAGGACTGTGGTACATATTCTGATAATAAAGACAGATTCATTGTATCCAATAAAGAAGAACTAACTAGAAGTAAAACATCCTTGAGCAGCCTGGTTGGGATGGGGTCTAAGAGACAGGTTGATGGCTAGATGAAGAAATTATTGAAGTTATTTGATGAAGGTCAATAGGAGAAAAAATATATAAATATATTTCAGGTTTTACAGCTGTGTCCAAACTTGCTGTATCAAAATGCAGCCCTGCCCTGAAAATCCATCACCTCTTGCCCTGTTGAGGGCAAGAGGTGATGGATTTTGTCTGTAATAGTTATCATTTTATGATTAAAGAAGCTCATTAAGTTATTACTAGTTAGACCTAAATGAATAGATAGCTTAGTAGAGCTGTGGCTCTCTGTTAGCCTGGCTACAGTGCTGAAGAGAAACCTGGGGGGAAATAGTAACAAAAGTAAAATTACTGATAATACTAATACTCTAATATAATGCAGAAAATATTATGATAAATGATTGTATTAACAAGGTAGGCAATGAAAAAAAAGTTCTGTATTCATTTTTTATATATCCTCTAATGTTTGCTTGCTTTTGTTTTGTTTTTTTTAATATTGAGGGATTAATCTCTTTAGACCTGAACAATTAGGAATTATGAATCTTAGAAGGGGATCTTTTTTGAGATGACAAAAGTTCCCAACCTGACATTGCTTTTATAAGTTAAAAATGTTTGGATCCATCAGGAATGTCTGGAACAATGCTCTGGATTCTAGATGATGTATTTTTTTTTATGTTAAATCTGAGAAGTAAGTTAAGCTGCCAGGTAATAAACATTTCCCTCTAAGTTGTAGTGGAGTAAAAGTATATTATCGATTTAATAGGAAACACTCAAGTATGGTATTTCAAGTACAACAAAACTAGACTCACCTATTGTTCAGTACTTGTACCACTGGCTGATATAATTTCCAAAAGACTCACTTGATGTAGCACATCTCAGATTTCTGGCGTCTGAATCCGTGTTTCACTTTGACTCTGTGACAATATATAAGTTTAAACGGGAATTCATTTGAGATCGTACCTTCAGAAAAAAACCTGTCAAGTAATGCTTTGTTTTTCCTCCACTGTCTCTTTATCATATCGTTTCCAATAGCCTTTTTCCTCTTATTTCACACCTCTCCACCGTCTCTCCTCATCTCCGCCTCCAGCCCTCTGCATGCTGCATGGAGGCATTTGGATCCTTTTTGCCTCCTTAATTAGAAGTGATGGGAAGGTGAGGCTTCAGCAGGCACCAAATGAATAGAGTCATCAAGCTACTTTTCAGGACTATAGCCCAGCCACTTAAGACGCTTTTTCACCCTGTGATGGGAATTTTAATTGCTTACCTCTTGGCTTATAATTGGAGTCTATGAAGAGGCACTCTCTGGGTCTTTAGTATGTGTGCTCTGTATGTGGATTTTACAGGCTGTTTCTTGTTGTTCGGGGAATTGCAGTGTTCGCTCAGGAATTCAAACAAAGCTTTGAGATAGTTGATGACACACGCGCCTCATAATCAGGGTATTACACACGGCTCGAGGGCTGTCTTTGATGCACATCTTTTGCCAAGAGAAGCAGATGAAACAAACAGTCGTGAAGAGGCTCAAAAGGAAAGGTCAAACTCCAAAATCATTCTCATCATCATCTCTCATTTTTCCCAGTCTAATACCTTGTGAGGTCTTTTTCGTGTTTGCGTGTGTGTGACATATTTCCTGGGTTTTCTGTGTGGCTTCTTGCTGGAGGGGAGAGAAGGTTGGCGGCGTCCTGCGGTGAGCAAGAAAGAGAGGAAGTTGTGTAGAGATGCAGCTGTCTCTCTGAATGACAGTGTGCTCTGATACAGCGGTAGGTGGGTGACAGACAGTTCAGCTCATCAGACCAACATTGCACACCCACAGACGCAGACACGCCTCTACATTCACTGTGCCGCTTCCACATCAGCTTCAATCAATACACACATACATACTTTATGCCAGTGCTGTGTGTATTTACACTTCACCATCTCAGTATGTCTTTAAACAAAAATCACTGGTTGACACAGTGTCACATTTTCAGTAGGTCTCATACATACGTAACATTTCATGGTAATGTATGGCTCTTCTCCTTAAGGTAGTAGTATTTCAGAGGCAAATATTGTTCATTTTTACATACTTTATTACTCAACTACATTTATTTGACAGCTTAGTTTCCATTATAAATAAAGATTTAACATACAAAATATGTGTTCCCCTCAGAAAATATGATCCTAGATAGATTAAACTGCACAACAGTATATATGACTAAAATGTGCTGCATTTTGACCAACTAATGCATGAATTTATTCTAATAATATTTAAAAGGCTCTCACTTCTGTGGAGTGTTTTCATATTGCAGCATTGCTATTCATATTTAAGTCAAAGATCTGGCACTCTATTATTCTAACCTATACCCGCTGTTTGAGATCACCACCTCTCTCGACATGTTAGACTTGCACTTGACTTGAATTTGCACTTGCCCTAGTAGAGCAGAGAGGATGTAGAGTGTGAGGTTGACAGGTAACAGGTAACAGGTGGTTTTTCACATATAGCAGATCCTCATTCCTTCTCATCTAACATGATTAATGACAAATGTTTAGTTTCATGTTTAGGCAAAAATGTTTCATCATTTTATTGGAAGCATATCTTCAGGAGCTGGTGTTTTTGCACAGCTGGATTATGTTGATCAGGCTCTTTTTGAATGTATCATACAGAGAAAAATTCTGTCCCGCTTCCTTCTCTCACCCACCCACCTGTGAACTGACACGTTTAATCATTCCATCACTGAGACTCTTCTCTCTGGCTTACAACACACACACGCATGCAAACACCCAGGTGGATCAAGTCCCTGCAACATATAATTTTGAGGTTTAGAGGAAAGTGAGCAGGTGTCTTCTCTGCACCACTCGGTGTGTGTGTATGTGTGTGTGTGTGTTACCCTCTAAACACTTTCCCTTTTCTTTCTTTACTGATATGAATGGTGATAATAGCTCACCTCGCCTCTGAAGCAGCAACCTGAATAACATTATTTTCCCCTTCCTTCTTTGTTCCTGCTGTTGTTCTTTCTAACAGTATGCTCCTGCTTTGGTTATTTGGAGCAGAGCAGAATAATTGTGTGTACGTATTTGTATTTGGGATGTGGCGTCCAGGTGGTTGGCTGCTGATAGGGCAGATTAGACTGAGTGTTGAGCGGGGAACAGGTTGCCAGATAGCTCTCCACTGCTGGGGCAGGCTGATAGCCCCAGATTAAAACAGCAAGACCTGCTGCAAGATAGTGAGACCTTGGTTGGGGTGTAGCTGCTCTTATATAAAACATCATTAGATTAGGATGGCGCATACAACCACCTGGTGAACTGAAGGTTGCCTTTCTTTGTTGGTGATCTCAATGCAGAGTTATATGTAATTCTTCAATGTCCATCCTTTCTACCTCCTCTAACCGTGTGCTTTAAATTGAGTCACTCTAAGGAATGCATTGCTTTGAGGTCACCGTCTGAGAGGATGCTGCAGTATTTCTTCACACAAATGATGGTTGAAAGAGTGCAGCAGTGAGATTCTGGTTTCACACAGTCTAGCGTTGGATATTTGAATGGTTAAAATGAAACGTTATTCATTTTCAGATCTTTTTGCACTGATGGAAAGCCTGTAGATGTGTGTTGCAGCAAAGTGTGAGAAAATTTTCAAAAAAAAAAAAAAACACACAGCTACACCGCAGTAGGTGTATAAAAACCCCCAGGGACAGCTGAACCAAAAGAAACGTAATGTTCCCACTCCTCTGCTGTCAGTCACATAAATCGTTGCACTATCAGTTTAACCCCAGGTAGAAGCCAGTGGTGCTGTGCCCAGAGGAAACAACACTCTAGATTCACATTAACCCTTTGAACATGAACAGGCCTGACAGATACGGCTCACTCAATCATTCCTGCCTACGACTTACCGCTACACACTCTCTACCACCATGTGTCTCATTCCTAACACACATGCAGTCACTCTTTAATATGCGTAGGCACACAGGAGCGAGTACAGGGGCACGTGGTTGAGATGGCTAGAAGTAGAACAATGAAACCCCCCGCCGACAAGATGGATGTCATCTCAGCAGAGGCACAAGCAGGCCTGCGGGGAACAGCAGATTCCCCCGAGAATAGAGATGGAGACGGAGACTGTGCTGGTGAAATGGTAGAGATAAGGAGAGGGATGGGCAGCAGGAGAGAGAGTTTCCAGAGAAGAAGAAGTGAGGGAAAGGAGAAAAGTAAGAATAACTGCAAGATGTTCAGCCGTGGTTGTGCCGTCACCCCTGGGGAGAGCAGCTCCTCTGCCTGTATCATTTGATAACGACACACAGATGCCAGTTGCACCTCAGCTGCCTCTGTACACATGCAAGAGCCTACAGCAGTGGCTGCCATTTTGTGCCAAAGTCTATTCATAGATCTACCTGCCATAGAGACCTGAGCATAGAGTTTGCCACATAACCCCCAGTGTCTGCAGGATTGGGTTTTCGAAAACTGGGTCTGAAATGAAGCTCATGAGAACCAGAGGATGTGTTAAAGCACACTATGTGACTTTTTAAAACCATTTTGATGCTACACTGACTTGTAATCAGGCGAATGGTGTTGCTGTCATTCCCACTTTGCATCCGATCGCACTGATCTCCTGCAAGAAGTACACATCCACACCACCAACTATTTTACTGATTTTGGTGAAACTGGATCATATTTCATGCTGAAAATGTTTTCTGATTTTCCTTCTGATGTCCTCTAGCTGCTCCGCCTCAACTCTCTGTTATCAAGTTTTTCCTCACTCGAACCGAGGGTCTAAGGACAGAGGGTGTCACTCCCTGTACAGATTGTAAAGCCCTCCGAGGCAAATGTACTTTGTGACTTTGGGCTATACAAATAAAATTAGATTTGATTTGATTATGATGGACAGTGAATTTCAATTCAATTCAATTCAGTTTTATTTATATAGCATCAAATCATAACATAAGTTATCTCATGACACTTTTCATACAGAGCAGGACCAGATCGTACTCTTTATAATATTATTTACAGAGACCCAACAGTTCCACCATGAGCAAGCACTTGGCGACGGTGGTGAGGAAAAACTTTCTTTTAACAGGCAGAAAGTGAAGGGTGAAGTAAACTGCTTACAACTGTACCTGCTGTTAGCTAATGTTAGCTCAGTATGTTACCCAAGCTTCCTGGACTGTGAGCTCAGGAGGTTTACTGTACAGCCGGTGTTGTGTCAGAAACGAGCAAATAGAAATAATAAAAATAAGCAAAAATAATCTCAAAATACCTCTTTTGTGTTACCTCTTAGGTTACCTTCTACCTGCCAGAAAAGAAAGAAAGTAGTTTTCTGTTGTCTTTGTTGTCTTGAGTTGTTTGGCCATGAGTTTGACTAATCTCAAGAGTTCAGATTCAACAAAAACTTAGCAATCAGAATCTATAAAAACCTAAATAGCTTGTACTCACAGAAAATAGAAGTGTATTCACTGAGAGGAGCAGCCTTGTGCTGCCTGTTTGCCATTTTTGTTCCAAACTCCATCTATTATTCCTCATGCCTCACTTTTTTTGCTCTCATCATAGTGTCTCTTTGAAGTGAATAGACCATCATCTGTATCTGTGATTGATGTGTGTACAGCAAAGCTTTCATGCTGGATCTTATCTGCAGCCGTATATCTTTGTGACAAGTACCTATCAGTGTGTGTGCTGTGTGAGCTCTGCTCTATGATGAGGCTTTGAAAACGTTTACGCTGTACTTCCACAGCGGAGCTGGAGAGGCTTATTGCCCACAAGGCCATCATCTCTCCTATATTACGTGTGAAAATCATTGTACAATTGTGTGTGTGTTTGATTTCTTCCTCTCAAATAAAGCACCAAACCCACCATAACAACCCACCATATACTCTTGCGTGTGTGTTGTGACTGTGTTGAAGTAAGGGATGTATGGTATCTGAACATATGTGTGCATAAACAGCTTGTGTGTACAGTATGTCTTGGAAAGTGTTATACCTACTAGCTCCATAGTTGTGTCCACATTCTTAATAGATGGTATCGAACAGTGAAAATCCAAAAGGCAGATTCTGTTCTGAGGAATTGCACCCCTCTCATCATTCTTTGTGACTTCTTCTTCCTGGAAGACATTTTCTAGATGATACGGTAGATAACAAAATGGAAGCAGCAGCAGCAGCAGCAGCAAATTCAAACTCTAATTTCACCATAAAATGCATTTCAGAAGCTACAAAAGAAAATCAGTTTTCTGGCCCTCTGAAAGATTTCTTCCACTCTAATATGAATGTCTGATCATCTGATCAAGTATTAGTGTATATGCTGGACTCTGCATATTGTAGTTATATGTATTGTAGTTTATATTGGATGGGTTTGGAAAGAGTTGAGGTACTGCTAGTTTGTCTGCTATAGAAGTTCATGCCTATTTCTTTTGAGCTCCCGAGGTGGAAACGTCAGCTTAATCTGTGTATTACTTTTGGATCTGAGCCTCCCAGTGACTGTGATGGAGCCTGATGGACCCACACTGTGTGTGTGTCTGTGCGTGCGCATACTGAGGGTATAGGAAACTCGTGCACACCTGTTTTCATGTGTCAGATTGAGCTGTGTGATCTGGGGTGTGGAGTCAGGCACAGGCTATGCATAATTCAGCATACAAGGAAGGAAAGAATAGCAAACAATAGCCTGCAGTCGTAGGTGGGGAGAGCAGGTTGTGTTTGGACGGCAGTCACTTTGAGAAAGAGGCCGTCTCTTACACTCTTAACCGGCATCTCACTACACATCTCTATTCTTTCTCTCAGTTTCTTTAAAGTCTGTCCTTTACCACACGCTCATCTCAGCTGTACACCTTCATTTTTTTTATGATTTTTTATGATTTTCATGCACTGTTGGAGTAATTCCTCTATTTTCTAATGAATAATGCTGCAGCCTATTTCCTCCACACTAAACACCTGTAGAAATATAGAATAATTTCACTTTGATTAGCATGTTTTTTTTCTTCATTTGTGCCTTCCTTTTCTACAACTACCCTCAGCTGTGGTTCGGGGGTTAGTCAGCTAATCAGATGATCGGTGATTCAATCCCGGGATCCTCATTCTGCATGTACTTGGGCAAGATACTGAACCACAAATTGCTTCTGATGCTGCGCCTTTGGTATGTGAATGTGTATGAATGGTTAGCTCCCAAAAACAGCCAGTGCCATCAGTGTATGGATGTGTGTGAATGGGTGAAGTAGTGTAAAGTGCAGTGTAAAAGCTTGGAAGACTAGTCCATTCAGTCCATTAACTTTATACTACTGTTTTTTAATATATATTAATTGAATGGAGTGGACTGTATCCAATATGTACGATTACAGTTGTTTTAATTTTAAGATCAGAAAAATGCATAACAAAAGTCAGATTTGTTTTGTATACACTGTATATAATGCTAATGAATCAAGTGATTACTACATGTAAGTCACATTATATTTTCATATTTAGTAGAGAAATGAGCCTGAAGAGAAATGACTCCTTGAAGGAATCCAAATGAATGTCACGTTGAATTGTTCTCCTGCTAATTAGATACACACACACACACACACACACACACACACACACACACACACACACACACACACACACACACACACACACACACACACACACACACACACACACACACTGCAGTCTGGATATCTTACTCCTCCATTCAGCTTGATTGGGCAGACATAAAAAGCAATGATAGATTCAGCTTCAGCACTGCCTGGGACACACACACACATACTTACACACCCACCTTGCCTCTATGGTACAAAAATTCACACCATGAATAATGGATAAATACCTGTGTTTCCAGGGACATCAAAAACACAGACAGATGGAGATGGACAGTGAGAGATGCAGACAGATCGAGTGTCTTTGAGCCACTGCCTAAAATGTCTGAACGAGCTGCACAGATGCTGTGTGTGTGTGTGTGTGTGTGTGTGTGTGTGTGTGTGTGTGTGTGTGTGTGTGTGTGTGTGTGTGTGTGTGTGTGTGTGTGTGTGTAGTTATTTTGTGTGCTCACATAGTTTTGCTCATGTGTGAGTGACAGGCAGAACATATTCATTAGTGTGGCTGTTTCCACTGAGGAAAGATGAATTCACTGGTTAAAGGTCGAGGAACAATGAACAGGAAGCGGGTGGAGCAAGAAAGAGGAGCAGTCAACTGATGGGGTGACTGATGGGAGGATGAGAAAGGGTGGAATGAGAACAGATGAGAAATTGCAGGAAATAAGTACAAATGGACTGGTGGCATAGAAAATCCTAAAGGATCACGTCTTCCTGAAACAGGGCCGTTGAAAGGTGTTTGAATAAGTGAAAATCAGCAATAATTAGCATCCAGTACAGAAAGATGACGGAGCACCGCCCTCACCCTCCCCTTCTAAAGCTAACCCTAATGGCCTTAATGACACGGCTCCTCCCAGACATAAAGGCCTTTTGACTAAGCTAACTGCAACCCTTTATTTTTCTTAGTGTTTTTGAGTGACAACCCACTTTGCTACTTCATTATACATGGAATAATTAGCACTTAAGCAAGGGTGGGTGGTGCTTGCTGATCATCATACTACGTGCTGCCTGTCACTTTTTGACAGAGAAACAAAAGAACCGGTCTATCCTCGGTAATTAAATTGTTTGCTTTGCGAGCCAGTGCCATTACACACTGTGTCTAAATTTGTTCGGATAATTCATCTTCTATTTTGTTCTCCACCGTGATCAATACGAGATGAAATATCTGTCAAGATCGTTTTCACCGCGTGTCTCTGAGATTGAGTCAGAAAAAGTTCCAAAGTTCGTTTAATTGAGAGACTCAGGGAGGAAACGGGGAGCTCAGATTAATAGCAGTCTCCATCTGTTAGTTTCTTGTCGATACAGACTTGTCAGTCAATCCATATTTGTATGGATCTATTGTCAGTCCCAATGTATCGACCCAGGCCCAATGCTGCACGCACACACATAGACACACACGTGCTCAGACAAAGAAGCACACACAGTGTTTGTCCATTCATGGAGTGCGATGAAGTTGTCCGCTCTTACACGTCCCAGCTTCAATAATTAATGTGCTACCTCTCTCCTAACCTACCTTTGTTCTTCCCCATGTGTCCTCTTATGTCCATGGTCCACATTTCTTTAGCTCTCTGCAGTACGGGAGACACAGTATATATATATATATAGAATATATAGAAGTCATTGCAGTCCTCCTTTGACCTTTGCCTGTACCATCCAGCTTTGTGTAAAATAAAAAAGAGTAACGACTGTTTCTGATGTCCTTGAGAAAACTCTTCAAGCTATTGAATTTATATTGAATGAGACTGGAAATCCCCAAACTCATCCCTCTTCTCCCTCTCTCTCTTTCTCTGTGTTTTTCTCCTTCTTTGTAGCACCATCACTGATCAGTGAGCTGCGAGCAGAGAAGATCGAGCAGAAGAGTATAACTCTGGTGTGGAGGGAGCCCTCGTACCCGAACAGCAGCCGCACTGAATATGAGGTCAAATACTACGAGAAGGTAAAATCCAATGTTATATCATAACCTTTTTTCACTTATTGTTCATACTAACCAGTAAACTGAAGGAAACTCGAAGTCCTCATGTTTGCTGTTGGTATAAATAACCAAGAATCCAGCAGGTAAATGGAGAGCCCTAAAGGAATATAAAACTTAAAGGAATATGTATACTGCAGTGATTTAGTGTTGCACTTCCCTAAAGCTGGGACACAAACGAGAGAGATTTAAAGAAGAGCGGCAGCAGAGGCCAAGACATCCTGACTGTGAGTGTTTATGTCTTTTAACCCCACACCTTTACTCTGTGACGCAGACGTACTGTTACTGACCACCACTTAGCGTAGCAGTAATACAGCTGCTGGCAGTCAGAGCTAACTGTACTTATCAGCTGTGAACATCTGGTGTCAGGCCCTCCATGTCTACACTGGACTCACAGAGAGACCACTGAAACTTTGACAGTCTGAAGCACGTTCACGGCTGTTTGTAATGTATTGTTCGCTCTCAGGTCGCTGCTGTCAAAACTCTCCATACCTGTGCTGGATGCACACACACACACACACACACACACACACACACACACACACACACACACACACACACACACACACACACACACACACACACACACACACACTCAGCTGGAGCTTCAACAGTCTCTGAAGCACATTCATGTTTCTGCATGGTAAATGTGTTGTAATGGATGTTGTCACCATGTGAAACCTGCTTCCAAATTCAGTCAATAGCTAAATTCAAGTGCAAGTTTCAAACAGTAGGAGGGAGGTCACTAAACATATTTATAGCACAACATGTAGAATTGAAATACTTTACACTAAAATGTCAAGATCGGAGCTTGAACAACAATACTGAATACTCAGACATTGATTTTTATCTGAAAAAAGTGGTTTGAGCAGTTGACAGCATAGACACCAAAATCTCATCAGTAATCATCTTTGGTGCACCACGCTGACAGCAAACCATATGAGTGACTGACTCAGTGCATGTGCGTAAGGAGAACAGAAACTCTTATTATTCCACTTATTTTTACAGCCCTTTCCAAAAGGTGAAATCATCGTCTTGAACTGCTAACTATTTAGAAGTGTTTCAAACCTCATGGTGCATTTTAGGGGTCAATTATGTCAAACCCATATTACTGCCACATTTTCTCTTGCATTTATGAATAACTGCTGTAATTTCATTGGCCCTCTCACGCTCATTTAAGCAAACACTTAGTCAGATTGTGACCGCCCGTAAACACTCTTGGTCTTCACAGTAAATCTGTCATGCACGTAAACCACAGCTGTCACGCTCACGACGCTCCATCCTCATACGCCGCATTTTCTGGCAATGCCAGGTCTTTGTATTTGGCTTTGTCACACTCCTCTCACCCATTTTCACACCTCCTTCTCTTCTCTATGCTTCACCATATTTAATAAAGCACTCGCTCCTTGCTGCTCTACTCCCACATCTTTGAAAAAAAAAAAGGAGGGGAAGATTTAGAACCACAATGCTTGAGGAGAGACAGAAGGTATACAGTAGAGGGATTTGAAAGAATGAGATGCCTGTGCGATCGAACCTCACAGAGGCGTATTAGGGACAGATGAAGGGAAGATGACTCGGTGGAAAGATGTTGGTAACATCACGGTAACAGAAAGAAATAGATGAAGGGAAGCAGACGAATGGAGGGGGTGTGAAGGATAGATGGAGAATAACTGAGATTGAGACACTAAGATTGTTGACAGGCCATGAAATGAAAAGGCAACACACTGCAGCAAAGAGCCTATCACAGGATAAAATATGGCACTGCTTAGTCAGCGTGTAGTCATCTTCTTCCTTCTTTCTTTTCAAGATGCAGCTTCATCACACACTGACACTCACTAATATTTATAGAATCACTTGTTAAACATTATCAACAATAACACAGCGTTGACGACAATAATGACTAACTCTGGTAATGACTAGTAATGACTGAATCACTGATTATTCATAACTTGATATTACTTGATATTACAAAGCAGCTTCATCCTTCTTGCTCTCTTCTCTCTGCTTTCTTTATTCTCTCTTCGTGCACTGAAAAAAATGTCTTTCCAGCGAGCATTGTCAACACAAAAACTCACTTCTACTTGCTCACCTCGCTCGCTTTTTGCAGATAAATCAGATTTATGGTCCGAGCTGTACCCTCACTTGGATTGATCTCATTGACATGCAAAGAAGCAATAAGACAGTTTGTTGAACAGAGGCAGAGATAGGAAACGGGCTGTCACTGAACAGGCAAAGGCAAACATATCAGACAACACAAGCAGAGTAATTATGTTAATGCATGTCACCCACTCACCGGCCTCACTGTGCCCAGTTTTATAAGGCACAAGTCATTCTCAAAAAATTTTTGTCACATCAAGTATTTAAAAAAAAATAAAACACAATTTGAGTATGAAAATTCTCACTGAGACCAAAAAATGCAATTTCAGACATAAAATGTTCGAAAATTACTTTTTCAGTAAACAGGGTTTTGCTCTCACTGTTGTCTCGTTTGTGTCCCCTAATTTTTTGATTTTTTGCAGTTCTGACACAAACCTCTCAGGTGGGCGGGCTTTTTCAGGGGTGTGTCCCCATTGGCTAAGGAGTTTTTAATTGACAGCTCAGTGCTCCAGAACTAGGTCGCTGCAGAAGGCGGATACTGTAGCAGGTGGCCATTGAGACATTCTATGGATGAATTGATTCCTGCAAGTTTAATAAAGTATGGAGCGACATGGTCAAAAAAAATTTTAATTGTGGCCACAATATAGCTATAACGTGCGCACGAAATACTAATTCATAATATTAATATCATTCCTGGACAGGTGGGTAAGCAAATTGAGCGCACATTCTCTAGAACCGGCAATAGCCTATGTACGGAGCCCCGTACCTTAGTGATGTCCTTAAAGTCTGTGTAAAGGCAATTCCATGTTTTCTTTCAAAACACAATAAATATGTTGTAAAATAATTAAAAACATGTGAAAAGACTGAAATGTGGAGTTAGAGGTTCAAACAGTTTTTCACCAGTTTTCAGTCCAGGATTTTGTGGGCGGTCCTAAAACAAGACTCTGTGATGTTACGTGCTGATCATTAACATAACATTAGCATAACTCTGCTTCCAGTGCACCGGTATAGAAGCCTTAACGATATAGATTGTGGTTCTGGTGGCTCAAACATATAGGGCTGAACAATACAAATAATTCTGCTAGCTGTAGCAAACATATTTATCCAAACATTTAAAGGACTGATACAAGTTATAAATTTCATGTTTGAGATTAGAGAATTTTCTCTCTCAATTTTTTTTTGTTTGGATTGAAAAGTAATTCCATAGATGTGCACTATCTTTGTCTTGTGTTCTGAAGACCTATGAAAGGAATCATGAGTCACACTCTTTGTTACCGTTTTTTTTCATCATTTATTTCTAAATGCTGAGGGTGACTTTACTGAAAGCAGGTTAAAGAAGTCAAAGTCCTCTTGAGCCACCTGACTCTTCGAGAAGTGTTCCACTCTCTCAATAAATGAAACATTTCCAAAGCCCTTGATGTGGTTATGAAATAGTTTTGCATGTCGCCCAGCATCTCAAACTAAGCTTGGAAATGAACAAGGCATCTCACAAATGGATTCCACCTACTCGTCTCACTCCTTCCTCTCTTTTCTGTCTTTGTTTTCTTCGTCTCTCACTTGCACTGTCTGTCTCCGCAGGAACAAAAGGATCAGAGTTATTCGACTGTGAAGACTGCTGCCACACGGATCAGTGTCAACAACCTCAAACCTGGCACCACATATGTCTTCCTCATCCGCCCTTTCTCCACGCCCGCCCCCTCCTCACCCCTGTCCTCCTCCCCTCTCTCATCCTCCTCGTCTTCATCCCCTTCCTCTTCCTTCCTCCTCATCCTCCTCCTCTACTTCTTCTTCATCCTCTTCTTCATCATCCTCCTCTTCGTCCTCCTCCTCTCCACCACCCATCGACTACGGAGCGTACAGTGCTCCCCTGGAGCTGCAGACACTTGGCGAGCGTGAGTAACCGTTTTACGCCTCCTCCCCTCTTCTCCTCACTTTCTCTCCTTTCTCTTCGCTCCCACCTCTCAGCTCCACCAGGCGGGTGGGGGGGGGGGGGGGGGGGGGGGGGGGTGTAGGCACCTGGCAATCCCACACAATGAGGCGTGCTGCTAGAGTGAGAGAGAGTGAGATTATGTGTGAGGATTCAAGATTTTACCAGTAAACTGTGAAATGCTTCTTCTTTGTGAAAGTTGATACCGTGTCCCACCTTGCATGCTCCGTACCTCTCATGAATTCTTAGACTTCTCCAGGACAGTGCTTTGTTGAGCTTTCATAGTTTTATAGCACTGAGCTTTACACAGTTATACAGCTGAACTCACCTGAGAGCTGTCCTACACAAACACCATCTTCCACAGTTGGCCAAATACCAGCTCAAGATAATTTATGTATTTTGAAGTGGATGGGGTTGCATATTTATTTGTTTTGCTGTAGGGTGAGAAGTCGTGTACGATAAAGTTTTTTGGACGATGCATATTCAGTTTGCTCACTTTGCCTCAGGCGAGATCAGGTGTCAAATAAGCGATGACCTGAGGTCTCACAAGGCAGAAATTCAACAGCCTCGAGTGGCTACTTAGGAAACACCAACACACAACACAAGATTATGACATTCATGTGTCAAGTGAATTATGCTTTAGGAAAGTTGAACTATTGGTAGATTGATTGTATGCAGACAGTAAAAGTTAGAGCACAGAGGGGCATGCCTGTGCCCATTTGAATATATGTTCTTTGTCCGGTGTTTGACGCTGCACATTAAGGTCACATTAACTGCATCTCTGCTGTGTTCCTGGATTGTAAAAGCATATGTCCATCTGTTGCGTGTAGAAACAGCAGTTAACAAAACAATTAATTCATAATTTAGACCATTAAAAAAAGAAGGAAAAATGTGGGTACTAGGTCAAAATTTTGAGCCTGAACTTTATATCTTTACAAACGTACACAAAAAACACAAAAAGTTTTCCTACAACAAAGACCATGTTGTCTGTTCCTTTGAGTGAATTTAGTGAAGCAGAATCTTAGTACATGCTAGTACAGTAGAAGTAGTAGTAGACAGTGTCGTACAGGTCAAGTGTAAATATTAATAATCTCGAGGAGGCTGCAGCTCTAAACTGGTAAACATCAGTTTACCCTCTGCTAAATTCTTATACTATGAAATTAATTTGGTCTTTAAGATCATGGTCCTATTTTAGCACTCATCTCCTGTTCTTGTTTACACTTAATATACGGTCATTGAAGATATGCGCGCTGCATGCTGGCGTGTTAAATTGTGTTGTTATGGTGTTATTATGTCGGGTACACTCAGGCATGTCCATGGTTCATTCATGTGTGTGTTCTTGTTCATGTGCGTAATGAGTGTGTTTTGTCATTTTCAGTGGCACTGGCGTCCAGTGAACAGAGTCCAGTGGTGATCATTGTCGTGGTGTCCGTGGCTGCTCTGATCATGCTGCTCTCCATGGGGGTCGGACTGCTGATCTGGAGGAGGTAGATATGAATATAATACAATGTGCACCTCCTATGGCTCATTCTAAGATTTTAATACTCTTAGCATGTTACACACACTGAAACGCACATGTGTGCAAACACTCAATCATAGACTCCATCACATATTCAGCCACACGCCATCCATCATAATCCAGATTACAGTAATCCAAGTGAGAGGAGGAGTCCCTTTTGTGAAATGAATGTCCTGTGACAGCGAGCGAATGGCTCAAGCTACATGATAAGCACTCATCATTTAATATGAAACATAAAGAAGCCAGTTTGATAACAGCTCTGTCTGCATCAAGGGGAAAACGCTGGCAGCGTCAAAGCCTTCTTTGATATTTTTATTTTTGGCCAGGAGTTCATAGTTCTTTGCCGTCTAATTAGTTTTCACATGGAGGAGTGAGAAACAGAAAGAAGCTGAGACGGAGGTTAAAGAGTGTTACTTGTAGAACAGCTCATATACGTGCTTTACTTAGAACAAAAGTTTATGAAGAGGACAAAACTATTTTCTGCTTGGTACAATAAGGGTCCACATTGATTATTGCTCCATTTTCAAAACAACATCTACAGACAACTATTTTACTTAGAAGTATTTAGCTTGGGTCAGATGGTTGGAGTTAACCACAGCGATGTCCTTCATTACGACTGTGACCTGATTTCCAGCATAGCGCTCAACTCCTATTAAATCAAGATTCTTTGAATTGGGAGTGGTTGTGGTGGCAGGAAGAGGCTGTTCAGACGGCAGCAATCAGAGTAAGGCTCTTTATTTCTATTAATTGAAGTGGCAGCCTGGTACGCTCGAACCCAAACACTGGCTCAGTTTTAGGGCTAAAGTATGATGAAATGTAATGACCGGCATAAATTAGGTTAAGCAGGTTACATGTTAGGATAGCATGACTTGGAAAAGCTGTAAAATAGAGCAGTTTGAAGAATGAAGCCATGACCAACAACAGACAGACTATTTGCACCAAACAGGCAACATAGCACTTTTTCAGGTAGGAGTTCAAATTGGACTCCTACCTGTGGGAACATTTCAGTAGACATAGGTACACACACAGGTAAACAGTTTTACTGGTAACAGGTGATAGAATAAACTGTTGTTGAATCCCGAACAGAACTGGTTCAAGAACCAGAGCTAATGTTTTTGTTTGGAGCCACAAATGTATTATACCATTCATCTTTTCATTTTTACCATTCATGTGTCAGGCTGATATTCAAAGGAAATGTTACTATTGTGTTATGTTACAGAGGCATTAAGTGTGGTATGAAAGTTTTACATCTAGAATAATAAATACATTCACAGTTTGTGATCCTTTGTTTCACTGTTGTCGATCAGACAGCTGCACAATGCATTCCGTGTTTCAGTCTGTGCTGTTATCCTGTCATTTCTGTGTCTCGGTGCATGGTTTGTTGTCATGTGTTTATTGCACTATATCTTTCCATATAGTTGCATGTTTTATTCATCTGAGCCGATAAAGGGTGGTGTGGAGTGGATGGGGGGGGTGGGGGGGTTGGGGGGGGTTAAGAGTGCGTTTCTACTCGCCGTTCCAACTACTTTGCTCTTTGACTCCTGTCCAATTCTATATTCTGCCAGCTCGCCTCACACGCGCCCACACACACACACACACACACACTTACACAATTTAGCCGGTATACTTCATCACACATGCAAGCACACAAGCAAGGAGCACATCTCCACTCCCACACAGTTACACACTGAGCCAGAAAACAATTGTTTTTTTTATTTGGACAGAATTCAATTGGTCCTATCCAGGGAGCTTTTAGATACATTGCAAAAGTGTAGTTTGTGTGCGTCCCCTCAGTGTTTCGGCTACACGCGCACAAACACAGATCTGAATCAGTGCAATCTCGAAGCTGCACGCACCGGTCTAAAAAGATTGTGACATCGGAACCAACAGACAAATTCGAGATACACACAAAACAGTGAAATGATGGAGTCAGCCGGGTGTAGAAATGGGTTCTATTCAGTTTTAGCGGCTCCATACAAACCTGTGCTGTCGGTCCAACGTCCACAAAGAAATGTATGGGGATATATAGATATATAGTCCACAGACTCACACACACAAGCAGCCCTGTGAAGGCAACAGCACTGCAGCAAAAAAAAGACAGAATATGCAAAAATTCACAAACCCTCAGTCCACACACACACACACACACACACACACACACACACACACACACACACACACACACACACACACACACACACACACACGCACACACACACATATTTAAATATACTGTTGCTTTGAGGGAAGGCGGTATCATCCCCTTGTGCACAGCCCAGTCCTGAATAATAACGCTTATCTTTCTCTCCTTTATTCCCATCACTGCATTCATTGCAAGTGGTCTTCATTGTTCATCGCTGCTAGACCATTAACTTGCTCTTCATGCTTTGCATAGAGACAAAGAGGGAATGGCTTGATGCCTCAATTACTACAGTATGCTCTCTTGTTTGCAAAGACAGCCAGCTCCCAGCCACGGCTAGAGGGTCTCCGTTACATAGATCGTCCTGCTCGCACAGACACATGCAAATGAGCCCCACAGGCAGTCGCACACAGTTAAGGCATGCATTCACATGTGTGGAAACTCCACTTCATCTTTTACTGTACAGTAAGGTGTGTGTGTCAGCGGCAGGTTGGCTCTACGTCCTTTTAAAATGTTCCTGCAGTCCAAAACACACCAGCAGCTTACTTGCAAAACAATGCACCACTGTTTTCTGTATTTTCTGGTATTCTTGCCCATTTTTATTTCGTTTGGTGATATCATGTCTTGTACTTTGGTCTTAGATGTCAAAGAGTGGATGGGGTGAAAGTTATGAGGTTAGTGAATTACATATATATATATAGTATAGATACATTTTTTGGACTTTGCCAGGTCCCCGTAGTGAGAATCATATTACCATGATGTACATGAAACATTATTCAACACTTTCAGTTAAGAATAATGTGGGGAATAATAATAGAATAACACATGTGTGTGCGCGCGCACACACACACACACACACACACACACACACACACACACACACACACACACACACACACACACACACAGAGGTCACAAGTCATTGATGCCTGACAGGGTTTGATAGAAGCAGATTTCCAGGGCATTGCCCAAATATTCTCCATGAAGCCCAGGTTCGACTGGTCAATGCAGGGATTGTTTTCCCCTTCACTGGGCACACCAGTGTGCGTGCGTGCGTGTGTGTGTGTGTGTGTGTGTGTGTGTGTGTGTGTGTGTGTGTGTGTGTGTGTGTGTGTGTGTGTGTGTGTGTGTGTGTGTGTGTGTGTGTGTGTGTGTGTGTGTGTGCACACCCATCCCTGAAGAGTGAGTAACAAGTTATCAGGAGCAGGAGATGGAGAGGAGATGAAGAAGAAAGGAAGAGGCGGGAATTAAAGCCGAGGGTCATTTCATTGGGCCATTGACACTCGCTGACACAAAGTGGGACTCGAAGGGGAACAAATGAGACACGGGAGAGATGAGTAGGCCAGGAGGAAAGGTCTGAGCCCCGTAGTGGAGTTTTTCATGTGTCTTTTACAGATCACTGCTTTCATGTCTCAGGAAGCCCCCCCACCATCAGACATCTTCCATTCGAAATGTGAAAGTTGTCTTTCTAAAGGGCTCTGTATCTGTTTCAATTATTATTCTTCAGTCATGAATGAATACATGATTGCTGTATTTGTAGTTATGGACCTGATTATTAACCTAAAACTATAATATGTTTAAAAGAGCTCATATAATCAGCAGGGATTATTTTAAAGGTGCAGCTTCTAACAATGCAATACAACAAAGGTGTCACCTCTCTTCTTATAATAGTTATAGGATTTTATAACCCAGTCTTGCTCTTTGAATGGATAAAAGTGATAAAAGTGGCCGTTTGAAATTGCGTAATTTTCCATGTATTTTGCCCTACATAAGTCTCTGCTGGCCTAAATTCCCTCTGCTTCACTTTACCTGTCAGCCAGGATTCTGTTCCAGCTCTCTCACCTATTATTCATATTATTTCCATAACCACACTTATTTCAGAGGAGAATTCATGTATGGAGAGGGAAAAAGCAGCCGGTGAATAGGCTTCATTTGCATGGCATCCATTCCTTGCTTTAAAGTTGTCTGCTGAAAACACTAATGTGTGTGTGTGTGGGCTGATTGTTTCCTTGAAAATGAGCAAAAATTTGAATTTGCCATTGAGATGCAGGAGGGTGTCGTGTCATCCATGATGACTTGTATGAATAACAAAGTTAGAGATGCAGCTCAGACACTTATGGAAATGTATAATACAACATATGCAAAATGCACTGAGTAAAAGAAATTTGACCAAAATGAACACATGTTCAGCCTGTAGCCTTTGTCACTGATGTACCACATCCACAACAGAAAATTGTTTGAATTACATTTACGTTTGCATTTTTATATATTTATGACCCGTTGAAGATTTACACTTTAACTGCTCTTCAGGGCTCATGGCTGAGTGCCAAAGACAGGCTGGGAATGTAGGAGGGTGTTGAGAGACTAAAACGTTGTTTTGATCTTTCTGCGTGAATAAAGAAATAAAATGTGGTTTTCTATTCGGGTAAAATGACCCTGTAAGATCAAACCTTTGAGTCAGTCATTATGAAAGTCGAGTCAGTCATTACATTTGCTCATTTAAAACGGAATGCATGTTTCCTGTCAGCGATATAAAGACTAAAACTAAAAATTAGGATGAAAATTCTTGCCAAAATTAACATTTGATGAGGCTGAGCTGACAGTGACGGAGTTTGGCCTGAATCTTCAGTGTTTTGGCGTCCACGCGTTTCTTTCTGCCATCTGGTTCTTCTGAAGTGTGAAATTTTCAAAAATTGTTTCAGAATTGGAGTAAAAAAGCATGAAATTGGAACCAGTTTGGAAGGGGTTTAATAGACTTCAGGATATATTTTCAAAATAGAGAATATGTTTTCATAGGAATGACTGTCTATGGTCATTTGATAATTTCTGCATGTTTTTCTGGCAACATCCACCATTAATTGATTAGATTAGTGAGAATCTATTCATCAATTCAAAGTTGTGTTGACTGACCATCTTTTAAAGTCGTAAAGAGACAGAATTGACACGCGCACCCCCCCTCCTCCCCTCCTCCCCTGCCTTGTTTTTTCCCAGCAGCGTCTGCTCGAGCTCCTCCAATGTAACTCCTGCTAGCGTGGTGCTGCTCTCGACCTCCTTCTCCACTCTTCCTCCTCCTCCTCCTCCTCCTCCTCTTCTTTCTCCTCTTCCTCCCTTCACACAGCTGATGCCCAGGTACACTGGCATGTCTGCACTTCCCTCCCCCAAACTCTTCCCCCTCCTTTCATCTCCTTCCCAGTTGTCCTGCCATCTCTTCTCCCTCTGTGTTACCTTCTCCTCGTGCCTCTAGCTTACCTCATACCAAGAGACTGATAATAGGCCAAAAACCATTTCTCCCTTTTCTTCCTTTTTGTCAAGCTGTTTGGCCCAGTTCCATATTATACCCTCAGTACTGTATCTGAAATGAACTTCAAAAATGTGATGGAGACTGTTACCGTTGAATTCATCCCCAAAAAGAAGCTACCCTCTAAAAGGAGCTATTTTGCATCTGCCATTTCATTTTTGTCACATCTGTGACATTTCAAAAGAGGTAATGGAAATGGAATCAAGTCATGCAACTTTGCCTTCATGCAGCTCTGCCAATTATACTTTTTCTTCCTTATTTCCTTTCTCCAGGGCTTAGTTGCCTCCTTGTCTCCTCTCTTCCTTCATATCACTCCACTTGTCCTTCTACATCTGTTATCTATGTGCCTATGCTTGCTCTTTTGCTCATTTGCCTCTTGTCATTAAGTTAACGCTTCCTGCGGTGTGTTCTAGCTGATAGTTTTCCATCACTGCCTTGCTTCCTTCATGTTTCGCATCCATTCTTCCCACCCTGCACTCCTCACTACCATCCTTTCTTTATCTCTTTGCTTCTTCCTCTGCCCATGTACTTCATGGCCTATACTGTGCACCTCTTCAACTATTTCTCCTTCCTTGCATACCCTTCTGCCCAATTATCCTCTTACCCATAACCTCTTATTTTCTTGTCACTTCCTCTGCCTCTCCGCCTCCTGACTTCCTCACTGATTTACCCACTGCTTTGCCCTCATCCCTATGCCATGTCCCCTGTTTGCTCCCTTACCTCTTTCCCCCTTAGGTCTCTTGCATCTTGTTTCTCTCGGTATCGTCATCTCCCTCCCGCTCCCTTTTTTTTTTCAGCTGTGCTCCCTTATCTATTAATTCTTGTCTCTCCTCCCTTCTCTGGTATCTCCTGCCCTGAGGATCTGTGCTGCATGTGTCTGCTGGTGTGTTTTGACAGACAGGGCCCTGACCTTGTCTCAGACCCTGCTGCTGCACAGGCTGAGGGGATGTGTCAACCTCAAACTCGACCCCCCCCCCCCCCCCCCCCCCCCCACCCACCCACCCACCCACGGGGATATGCACATAAAAAAAAAAAAAAAAAAACCCAGCCCCGTAAACACATGCATACTGTAAATAAACAAGCACACACACACACACACACAGATTTATAGACACCTGCATAGACAACCGCCTTACTGTCACTTCTGATTCCCTGAAAACAGGGCAACAATAATTATGTTCTATATTTACTTGTTGATATGCTGCGTGCAGATGGATTTAGAATATATATAAAATATATTTCAAATATATTTCATCAGCACCGTTTGTTAGGAGATCTACTGCAGATTCAACCATCCAAACTTCCTTCAGCTCCTTGGCTGTGTCCCTCTTGTCTTGTTTTTCATCCCTCTCTGTAATCCGAGTAAACACTATGCTGGTCATCCAGAGTGTCTGAGTAGAACATACAGCTGAACTGTGTGTGTGTGTGTGTGTGTGTGTGTGTGTGTGTGTGTGTGTGTGTGTGTGTGTGTGTGTGTGTGTGTGTGTGTGTGTGTGTGTGTGTGTGTGTGTGTGTGTAACTCGCTCAGTCAGATCAGGTAGGATTTCCACTTACTCAGTCTCAGATCTTTCTGCTGCTCATCAGTGGCGTCACATCAGGGCTCTCTCTGAAGGCCTATTTGCATCCTTTCCATCTGCACTACCAATGCTCTCGTCTTCACTTCCTCATCTCACAGTTATTGCACATTCCATATAATCTACTATGTCGCAAGATAAACAAGCGCCTGATGCTCGTGTTTGTCTGTGTCTGCCGACTGGGATAAAACACTGTCTCTGTTTCTCTTTGCAGACAATGCGGCTACAGCAAAGCCTCTCAGGAGGGAGACGAGGAACTTTACTTCCAGTGTAAGTGACAGCGGTGATCGCTCTATGTTGCATGTGTGTGTGGGTGTTAACTCTATGTGTTCCAATTCTGGGGAGAGGTGGGACGTGTCTTTCCTATTCAGGGCTGGAATGCATGTGAATACACACACACACACACACACACACACATGCGTCTGCCTTACAGATGACTTTTGAGGCACTGGCGCCACAGCATTAATTCTTAATTCTGAGTGCACGCTTAGCCAACTCTGAGCACACCGACACACTCCATTAGGTGGTGTGTGTGGTAGAGCTTGATGGGGCGAGATTGAAATTAGGAGGAGGGGAAAGATAAAGAGCTGGAGATTAGAGGGGGTGTAGTTAAACCTGCAGAGTGAGGCAGGCAGGCAGCAGAGATTCCAAATCGGACGTTAAATGTTGTCGTTGTTGTGTGTGATGTTGTACACAGCTGCTTTTTTTAAACTCTGCTCAGAACGCTCTCAATAGGTTTTTTGTTTGACAGTGACAGAATGGAAGTAGTTTGACATATCTCTTCCTGTTTGTGTGTAAGTCTGTGTGCCAGTGCTTTGCTAATGTGCGGATGTGTGTGTGTGTGTGTGTGTGTGTGTGTGTGTGTGTGTGTGTGTGTGTGTGTGTGTGTGTGTGTGTGTGTGTGTGTGTGTGTGTGTGTGTGTGTGCGTGTTGAGGGGAGGGGTTGTATGTGCATCCTCATTTAAGTTGTTTAATCTCCCAGCATGCTGAGCCCTCTGGAGAGGTTTGGAGCACTATGCCTGATGAATAATGAGCCGAAGCCATGCGGCTGGGAATTAAATCTGCCCAAACAAAGACATGCCAACAGCTGACAAGCACGCAATACACACAGAAACACACACACACACAGTTTTGGCCTGCTTTTCAAACACACACTTTTTTTTTGCAGAACACGGACACTCACATAAATAGGTACACAAGACACGTTTGCCTTCTCTTTATCCAACACACACTCTTTTCACAGAGACACAGTGTCTGTGTGTAAGCGTGTGTCACGTATACTTGATTAAATTTTTTCTCCCATCTGTCCACCTGCAAGACTCTTAAAACACAGCCCTCAAGTTTAACATGGAAAGACGAGAGAAAAGTGAGAATGAGTGAATAAATGAGTGTGCAAGTCATAAAATAGAGAACGAGTAGTGAAAAAAGAGGTTAAATGAGTGAGGGAAGGGCTCAGTAAGAGGGGAAGAAGGATGGAGTACGAGGCAGCCAGCTGGCAGAGATGGAGAGACTCATCATAAGCGACACTGCTCAGAACATTAGTTTTATGTCTGGGTATGTGACCTAGAAACATGTTACGGAGGGGGATGGAGCCTCATCTGCAATCTCCATTAATGGTCCAGTTTTAGATATCATCCGGAGTTTGATTGCATGTGAGAGAGAGACAAAGAGAGGCTGTGTCCGGGGAAATAAATGGAGAGAGATAGCAAGACGTGTGATAAAAAGTTTGCAGCATTTTGGAGTGGAATGAAATATTTGGGTCCGGGCATGCTCACTAGCTCACTCGGGGGTCCACTGAAGAACATGCAGCCGAGTGTGAACATGCTTCAGTTTCCCCTCAATCGCTCATGGCAGTGACACATTTAACCCTGAAACTCATCAGCCACAGAGCCAACCAAGGGTGTATCCATGTGTCATGTATGTGTCTGAGCCATCCCAGTCATTTCCAGCCTTTAGAGTTCATTTTTTTAGCCGTGTGAGCAACCCCTCTGTGTGTGCGTGTGTGTGTGTGTGTGTGTGTGCGTGCACCACACAGCTGGTTTTAAGCTACAACAGTGTGGTTGAAAACCGTATTTGACAGAAAAGGGTCTTCGATCCTGCACTCAGCCCTGGCCTTGAATAGATAATTGTCAGTATTGGACTTTGGGCTTTATTCGTCGATGTTGTGTGTGTTTGTGTGTGTACACAAAAATATCTCTGAGTGTGTTTGTACACAAGCAAACCTGTGTGTGTGTGCATGTGTTGGATCAATAAGCCGTTATGAGGCAGTCTGTGTAGGCTCCCTCAGATCGATCTAGAGCTGTAATCACATTTCAGAGGCTCAGCCTGGATTTTGGGAAAACTACCAGGCCTTTTCCAGGAAGATTAGCCTTCACGTGTAGTAACAAGGTTAAAAGGTCATCTAATTGAGAACTATAGTCCATTGGTCAATGATTATTGGCTGTCTGCCGGCTGGTTTATCTGCTAGTAGTTAGTGTTAGTCAATGGGCAGTTGATAAAGAAAACAATAGAAATCTTTTGTTCTGTTGTACACAGTCAGACAGCTGAGGCCGATATCAGCACTTTGAAATGTCAGCTCAAATTTGCAGTTGTTGTGTCTCATTAGTGTCACTGAAGCAGTTTTGAGGTCCTTTAAAGGAAATGGGCTGCAGTAATGGTTAAGAAGACTTCAGATAAGCTTCCATCTGAACTCCTATTGTTGTTGTTGTATGTTAACACACTGTGTAGCTTACAATACATAACTTTTATACTTACTCTGCTATTTATCAAATGTCACAGAGCGGATGGAGGATGTGGGCTAATGTTATTTTTGTAGATCTTTCTTGCTGAGGTACCTGAGCTGTCATTATTTTTGGCGGGTATGAAGCAGTCCTCAAACTCTAAAACTAACCACAAAGCAGCAAGTCAACTACAAGTGAGGTGGCACTTTAAGGTTTCACTGCCTCAGCGTTTTACTGTCTATTATGTCCTGTCCCAGTTTCTGACTGAAGATTATACTGTGTGTCTGTGTGTGTGTGTGTGTGTGTGTGTGTGTGTGTGTGTGTGTGTGTGTGTGTGTGTGTGTGTGTGTGTGTGTTATTGAGATAACAAGAAGCAAGCAGAAAGACAAAAAGCCCTCGTGGAGGAGCCCTCTGATCTGACTAAAGCTGTGTGGAGGAAACCCGGAGTCAGATCTGAGCACTCGCAGGCTTTGATCTGGCTTTTCTCTCTCTCTCTGTCTCTGGAGTTCACAAGGTCAAAACAACCAAACGCACAATTAGACGTGTTCTGAATACATAAAAAGGAATATTTCATATCCTTTTCAAATATGAAACATCATCCTTAAGCTACTTGTGAGGGATTGAATGGTTGTTAATTTGATAGATAGTTGCCTAAACACGTAAACGTGAGAGTTGAGCACAGAAAATGTTTCAGCTATCTCACACATCAATGGTCAGAACTAAGGTATTGATTTCAGCTTCTGCACCAAAGAGCACAGGCTTTTCCCCAGACACAACATTTTTGGCGAATGTTCAATAATCATACAGAGAGATATTCTTTGTTGAAGAAGGCAGAGATACCAATTTCTCCTCTGACTGCAGTGTTGACCGAGCACAGAGTGATGCAGAGATGAGAAATGTTTCGCTTTGTGTTAACAGAGAGAGCGAGACGTACCGGCAGGCCCACAGACATCTCTGTGCTAAATAACTAACTAACAATCTGTATGTTATTTGCTCATTCGCAGTTTAATAGCATCTGAATCTGAGAGTTGTGCTTCATGTGGACATATTGCTGCAGGGACTCCAGACTTTTATGTTTCTTTTAGCAGACGAGGATGTGGACTTAAATGTTGTGTTGCTGTTCTGTTGATTTTATGGACTGTGGAAAGTCTCGCCTCACCAGCACACCTCTAATACATTTTTTTATGTTGTGCGTTTGTGTGTTCAGTTAAGATCCCAACACGGAGGACCTACATAGACCCAGAGACCTGCGAGGACCTGCTGCAGGCTGTGCACGCCTTTGCCAAGGAGCTGGACAACTCAAGCATCAAGATCGAGAGGATTGTGCACACAGGTACACGACAGGCTGGATGTTTGCATTCTTTTTAAAGGGGTGCTTCAGCTGTTTAGTATCTAAAGAAGCAAAGGCTGAGATATCCTGACGTTTAGTCTTTAGTAGGAGTCAAGCTGAACTAGAATGCAACACAAAAGCAGCTTTTGTTTCACCCTCCCTGCCTAACGTATACCCATGTCCCAAGTTCAAAACACAGGCTGCTTTAAGGTCTCAAGCTCCGAGGACTTTGACAGAGCTGTTTTCATTCTGACTGTAGAAACTCTCTTCAGAGCCACAGAAGCCATTTTACAACATGAAGAGTGTTGTAGTGCCTCTTGTGACAAGCAGAATGAGCTTCATGTGTAAAATAGATGGAGTTCCCCTTTAAATTTGAAGTAAGCGTCACTTAATGCTTAAAAATATACATTATATAAATATACTATGTACAAATCTCCATATAATAACTATGGATGCATGGCACAGCAGAAATTCTTGTTTCCAAAATGGAAACAGAAGCAAAACTAATTCTTGCTGCCATTTCTCGTCTGAAATAGGAAAGAGTTCTGAATCACAGTGTGAGCATACACAGCAGACAGCAGGAGCAATCATCTCGAGGTGGCTCAAAGTTTTGTTTTGTTTTTTGCACTTTTTCTCAACCTGCCTTGAGACAAATTGAAGAAACCAGTTCAATCAGTCAGGCATCTCACTGATCTTTGCCAAACTGGAGCCCCACTGCTCTGCCTGTTATATTTGCCTTGTCTCTACTTGATGTTCCACTGTTTCACCTGCACCCTATGCCATCTTTCATCTCCCTTTGATCCCTTTGTATTTCATGTCTCTCTCTCCCCTCTCTCCCTTTCAATAGTGTCAGTTCATTTGCGTCATCTCTCTTCCTCCCCAATATGTTTGTATTTCTCCACCTGATTCTACACTGACCTCCCCCCTCCTCACCGTCCATTCCGTCTCACCTTTACTTTCATCTGTGCACAGATGTTACTCCATTTGACCTGCAACGTTTTGCCCTGTTCTTTCTCCGCTCCTTTTGGTTGTCAGTTGATCCATAGGGATTGTGACCTCCGCTTGTCTGTCTCTCCCTACAGGTGACTTCGGGGAGGTGTGTCGTGGCTGCCTGAAGCTGCCCAGTAAGAGAGAGCTGCCAGTGGCCATAAAGACACTAAGGGCCGGCTGCTCTGACAAACAGCGTCGATCCTTTTTCAGCGAGGCTGGTATCCTGGGGCAGTTTGACCACTCCAACATCATCCGGCTGGAGGGCGTCATCACCACCGGTGAGGAGGATGGGAGGGAGTTGAAGCGGAAAGCAGAATGTAAAAGGCAGTTTGGGAGGAAGGATGATACCACTGGGAAAAGAATGAGAAAACAAAAGGAGAGCGGCTGAAGATGAAAGGAAGCAGAGAGGAGAGAGGGGTATCCTGGGTATTCCATGATCAAAGGAGGAATGGGACAGTCTGACCACCGCCAGTATTATAGAGGAGGTTCATCAAGGAAAGGGGGAAAGAAAATCAGGCTGTAAGGTAGCAGAGTGGGGTAAAATGGGGAATTGGAATTTGACCATTTTAATATCACACATGCAGAGGGGGTCACACTTCTAGTAACTACGCAGAGAGACTGTGAAGAAGACTGGAGGAGTGGCAAAGGCGATGGACAGGAGAGGAGTGGAGAGGATTGAGGGAGAGCGCTGCGATCCTCCGACCACTTCAATATCACACAAATGGAGGGGGTCAGCGCTCGCTGCGAGGAGGGCGGGACGGGAAGATGGAGGAGGAAAAAAATGTTGCAGAGTGGAGAGCAGGATGGTGGGACGGATGGCATACGCAAGCGGCAGCTGAGCCACATCAATACCTATTTTGCGCTGACAGATAGCAATTGAGGTCCTAGAGCGAAAACAGGATGGAAGGAGGGAGGAGGAGAAAAAATCAAAGGGACGAGAGAGACTGAGAAGATGAGGTAGAGGTTAATGGGAATGGCAGGTGAGGGAAGAAGCTTTAAAGAGTTCGTAAAGTTTTTGTTACTGCCGCAGCGATGCTCAGTGTAGTCTGTGTGTGTGTGTGGGTGTGTGTGTGTGGGCATGGTGCCTGAACACACTCTGTGCTCAGTAGGATGGCAGCAGATGTGCAGGGTACAGTAATTGGTGCTAGAGACCCAGCAGGGTCCTGAGATCCACTCTAATCTCTCCCACCATCACGTGCATAAACACACACACACACACACACACACACACACACACACACACACACACACACACTCACACGAAACACATGCGCACACTCCCTCAAACACACACAAGTCAGTCCCATACGCTCATTCTTTCTTTCACTATCATTGACACACACACACACACACACACACCTGCCTGCTTGCCTCCTCAGTTGGCATGAAGACACACATCCGTGCACACAAACAGTACACGCACCCCCACCGACTGTTAGACTACAAATCACCTGCTTTATATCACTTACCTCCCACCGGATCCTCACTCAGCCCTCCACCACCTGCAAACAGCAGCCTCCTTCCTAATCTTTCATCCTTTCACCGTCACTCAAAGCCACATGAGATAATCGGTGTGTCCCATGAACTTAAGAAGCTTCCTCCAGTGGTGAATGGAGTACTGAGGTCCTTTAGTAGTAGATGTCCGGTTACTAAATCTACACCTTCCAGCCAATCAGAGTCCAGAATTCTCAGTGGATAATGTATAAACTTCATAAAAGTGCAACTTCTTGACCAAAACAACAGATTTGAAACATTTTGATGCCACACTGACTGACTCAGGTGAATTGGGTGAATGGTGTCGCTGAAAGACTCCTGTCTCTGCACTGAGTAACTTTCAGCACTAAGTCACACACCACTGAAATATTTCACTGATTTTGAAACTGTGAAACTGGATCATATTTTATAGAGAAAGGTTTTCTGTTTCCCCTCTGATGTCCTCCGGCATGATTTACAGCCAACTGTAGCTGTTGTTAGCTAATGTTAGCTCAGTTTGTTAGCTGTGCTGCCTGAACTGTAAGCTGTGATCACTGAGGCGAGTGTCAGTGTTTGTACCACAGAGACAACTGGGAAGACGATGACAGATGAAGCTGAGAAAAAAAGGGAGAGTGAGCGAGCAAGAAGCCGCCGGACCAGAGTAAATGTGGGACTGACTTTCAGTGGTTGGTGAGAGCTTGGTGAAATAAAAGGCTGAAAGACAGACGCCGAGCTGGGCTGACTGCTGCTGGACTAGTCAGTGATATTAGCTGCCTCTGTGTCTGCTGCTGGTGGCCTGGTTGATGTTTGGCTGTTTTTGATCAGAAGTAATGTAATCAGAACAAATACTCCAGTACAGCTGAACATATTTACCACAGTGGGATTAAACTCTGAGGCTGGAGGCGACAAGTCACAAAAAAAAGAAAAAACTATACAATGTTTCTTAAACTGTATTGTTAGCATACACATTTTAATATATTTGCTGATGTGCATATTGGCAAAGAAAAAAAAATATCTGCAGATAATTTGACAGGAAGTGGCGGCCCTCATTTTTTGCCTGCATTTCATTGAATTGCTGTTCAATTGTTTTATTGGACACTCTTTATTGCTTTATGGTGGTTTCAGTGAGCCAGTAACCAGATCAGCTTATTGAAAATAATCTACTGACCACTGACACGTTCTGTCATGAAATCTTCTGGGTCCTATCCAGCTCTGCCAAGCGTGATTGGCTGTTACGATGTTTCTTTTCCCACAAGAACATCTAATATTTGTCCCCCTCCTCAACACGTGGATATTTCAATTTTTATCAGCCTGAAACCTGATTGAGTCTGTACGAAAGACAGTTTTGTAACACACAGTTTAAAACAGCAAAGGATTTTTTCAATATGTCTTTGGTATATGAATCCCTCGCATGAATGCCATGATGGCTGGCATATTATAGCAGAGTATCTGTGCTGACTCACAGTTTTCGAGTGTTATTGGTCATCTTTCCAAATAGCTTCCAGGAAGCCTGCTAATACTGGCAAACCATGAATTTTGTGCCAAGTTATCATTTTTGTAATAAGCAAAATAAGTCAGTATGTATTTTCTTTTAAAGATATTAGGTTGTTTATGTATCTATCAGGGTTTATCTTGCGTTTCCATAATCCACTCCTCCTCCTTGTTTCCTCTCTCCTTTGACTGCTGCAGTCTTATTTTCCTCCTCTGTGCACTTCATAGCACTGCTGGATCCCTGCCATCTGTGCCTGGGCACACAGTGTGTGTGTGTGTGTGTGTGTGTGTGTGTGTGTGTATGAACGTGCATACCTGCACTGTGTCGGTCAGTGTGTGCGCTCGTGCACACGTCGAGTGTTTGAGGGTCATTAAACTTGCTGAGACAGCCAGGGCAGCACACAGGTTCTCCAGACTTCACCACAGTTCACTGGGTGAAGAATGGCTTTGCACAACGCCTGCCGTGCTGCCAAGTGGACTCGACTCACTTTACCCCCCCCCCCCACATGTCTCTGTCTCTATTACCTCACTCATTTTCTTTTTTCCCCCCCTGTAGTCTCTCCATTTTTGCCCAATTTGACTCATACGCTCCACTGTCTCTTTGTCTTCCTCCAGGTAACACCATGATGATCATCGTAGAGAGCATGTCGAACGGAGCCTTAGACTCCTTCCTTAGGGTGAGTCCTTCTGTGTGTCTGTGTGTATGCATTCACCTTGAATTAAACCTCATCATCCTGTTTTTTTTTATTCCACAGTTGCAGCTTTTTATCCTCATAAACATACATTTACTGTTATTACACTGCAGGCAGCAATCCTCGCGCTTCTTACAGTAATAAGGAGAACGCAACATAATTAATGGCACAAACGGAGTGTTTCCTGCTTAAAGATGCTGTAAGCTTCTGTAAACTGTTCTTGTTGCCCCTCTGCTCTGTGAACCACTGCGCCATGGTTTATAATGATATGAATTAATGGCCTGTTTGTTTTTATTCTCCAAATAAAGTGATTCAGCTCAGTGAGCACAACATTGCATTGTAGTAACAGATGTGTCGGATCACTAGATGCACACTGTGCATACTCACCCGCTCCTCTCCTCTTTCTTGTCCTTTTCTCTTCACCCCTCCCTGTTCTCCTCTCTTTTTTTCCTCATTTTCCATCTCCTGTCTCTTGCCTCCCGTAACCTCAGAAACACGAGGGCCAGCTGACTGTAATGCAGCTGATGGATATGCTGACTGGGGTGGCATCAGGGATGAAATATCTCACTGAAATGGGCTTTGTCCATAAACGGCTGGCCGCACACAAGGTAAGGGAGCAGGTGGGAGGAGATGATAGAGGAGAGGGTGATGTGTGCGAGTTTTGTGCAGGTGGGTTACAGAATACAATTTGTCCTTGTCTGCAAACATCTTTGACAATCACTTGCCTGCAGGTTTTCATTTGAGTAATACATGAAGCCGAACATGACGAGACAATACTGTCAGAAACGTTTTGTCACATCCAGGTTTCCCCGAGTGCCCTTTTTCCTAAAAGTGTCTGTCAAAGTGCAAATGCAGTGGTCGCATTGCAAAAAATGAAGAAACAGGGCTGTTCTTTGTGAACAATCAATTGTCCCTGTTACCCACCGCTGATTGTTTCCCCACTAAATGTCTCCAATGCTAATTTGTTTTTCCCGCTCACAGGTGCTGGTTAACTCCAACCTGGGCTGTAAGGTATCAGGCTTCCGACCTCTCCAGGAGGACAAGATCGAGGCCATCTACACCACACTGGTAAGAGAAACACTATGTGAAAACGGCAACTTAACTAGATTCAGTATTTTACATTCCACTTCCCTAATTAATGACCCTCAAAGTGGCACGGAAGCTGTTGGTTTGAGGTTCACACATGTAAGGGTGATATTTTTAATGAGCCTCGCACTGAATGAGAGTTAACACATGTCCTGTCAGGTTCAGTGGAGGTCATATAATTAAGCTGTCAGAGAAAACCTATTTCATGTGCTTTATTTCTTGGATATTTTTGGGTTCCACTCGAGGTGAACTCACTCTAAAGATTCTTTTGATATCCTGAAAATATGTTCAAAGCTTTTCAAAGAGAATATCAAAGTGTTACTTTTGTGAAAGCCTTTTTTTTTCTTCACCTCTCCACTTCACACCTGCAGCACGGAGGGAAGAGCGTTGTGCTGTGGAGTGCTCCCGAGGCTATCCAGTACCATCGCTTCTCCTCGGCCTCCGATGTCTGGAGCTTTGGCATTGTCATGTGGGAGGTCATGTCCTATGGAGAGAGACCCTACTGGGATATGGGCAACCAGGATGTAAGTGTGTGTGTGTGAGATAATGGTGCTTTCCATTAATCTCTCCAGTCATGTTCTTTCTATTCCTTTACCAGTTTCTCTCTCTTTCACCTCACTCTATGGATGGACTCTGTATCCATGCCCAGCTTGGATCTTATTAAAAGAAAGCCAAGAAGCCACAGTACCCCTGAAAGCTTTTGCAGGGGCTAAGTCCTCTTCTTTAAGTCTGCATCAGCTCCATGACCAATCCTGTTTTCTCTTAAGGACACATTGACCCCCTTCTAGTGGCCCCCGTCTGTCCCAGAGAGCCCATTCTGCTCTTAAAAGTGTTCAAATATCCCTCTGAAAAAATTCAGGAAATGTAAAGCGCTCGCTGCTGTTTGAAGGTTAAGGAGATTGTCCAGTCGATAGGGCCTGCCTTTTTGTCACTAGAAACCTATAATTACTAAGTCAGTGTGGGTGGGTGCTCTGTTTTGCAGCACTGTCACTCCTACCTCTTTGTCCTTCAAAGAAAAAAAAGAAAAGGTTGTTTTTATTCTAATTTCTGAAGGAAGTCGTCGTGCTTTAAAGTGTAGCTGAAAGCCTGATGCAAAGAAAAAAGAAAGAGCGAGTATTGTCTGTGACTGCTGTTCTTTTTATTAGAAGCTGACGACACACACAGGATCGCAAACTATGAAAAGATTGTGATCATTTGAAGATTATTGTTCATCAAGTCAAAAGTGCAATCAATTAAAATAGCTGTTATCAAAAAGGATGCACTTTATGCAGGTAGGCGCAAATTTTAAAAAGCAACGGATTATTAGCATGTTCTATTTTTGAATGTCCAAAATGAATATGCATGAGTTATTCAGCAGACACAGGGACAGCCACTTTTTCACGCTCCTTTCTTCTGGTGCCCTTTCATAAAGTTTCCTCTCAGCTTGGTTTATATTATCAAACTTTCCAATTGAGAGGGCAAAGGTCAAGCTTGTAGAGTGCCAGGGATATTAATCCACTTTAAATTGATACACTATATCATAACGAAATTGTTGGTCGGGCTGTCCACCTGTGATCCATCGTGACCTTTACCTACCGACTTTGATTAAATGGAAAATGTCAAATGCTGAAAAGCATTTTATGAATGCTCTTTAGAGAGATAGGAGCTTAAGGGGCTGAGAGGACGGTGGAGTGGGGCGGTGTGCAGCGAGAGGGGGAGCGTTTTAGGCAATAATGCAGCTGATGGATGTCGTTTTTGTGATTATGCTCTGACTTTATTTCCTCCTTTCAGGAGAATGTATTTCTTAGTGATTCAGGAGGAGGACCTATCATCCTCACATATACTGAGAGCAAATCTGGTGCGAGGTGTTACGGTGAAACATTAGCGAGGAACGTTTAGGAGGTCTGGACTGGTGCTTTCATGCTCCACTATTTGAAGACAGCAAGGTTTCACAGGGCTACGATGAAAGGCGCTGAGCTGAGATCAAAACAAGCTTATCTTTTAGAGTGTGAAGAAACACTGTACATTATGGTCTGTTTGTTTCAGCTCTGTAATTTCTCCCTACAACATATGGTATTATAGGAAATTAAAATATTATAATACAGTTTTCTGCTGATAGGAGCCCTACTTTGGTGATACCCCATCAAATTTCCTGTGATGTGAGACTATAAGATATTGAATATCCTGTTAAGTGACCTCTTAATCCACAGACAAAGTCGGTCAGTCATGGTGGATTTGGCATTGTTCGGCTTCTGCAGCGATAACTCTCCTATCTTTCAGCTAATAGTCGAGTGTTTTTGCTGTGTGCTTCTGTTTTTTTATGCTGGTCTTAGTCGAGACATTACTGCAGATTTTGTATTCAGCTCATATTGTTTGGGTTAGCAATAAGTCTCTTTTTGTTTTGCAGCTGATGCTGGTTTGTAAGGTGACCTTAAAGGATGCTGCCTAAAAATACCTTCAATTACCAAAAAGCAAAACAATGCAATAGAACATTATAGGTGGTGTAATTAGCGACAAAGGAAAATGAAAGCATCAGCACTTTTCTACACTTATTTATCCAAGTAGGACCTGTACTGTCCACCGGCTTCTATTCTCAGCAAGTAAGCAACTTTTTTTAAGTAGGACAAAACTTTTATACTCTCTTTCTCACTTCTCTCATCTTGCCCTTCAGTCACAAACATGCTCTTTGGGGAATTGATCCAATTATAGGATAAGTAAAAAAACACTAATTCCAGATTTACTAACCTCATGTGATTGTTTTCCTTCGTCTGCACACCGTGTAGGTAATCAAGGCTATCGAGGACGGTTTCAGGCTGCCGGCTCCGGTTAACTGCCCTCAACATCTCCATCAGCTGATGTTGGACTGCTGGCAGAAGGAGAGGACAGAGAGGCCCACATTCAGCCAGATCCACTCAGCCCTCAGCAAAAGCATCCGCTCCCCTGATGGCATTGGTTCCTCCACACTAGCACGCAGGTAATATGCAGGCTCAGTAAATGGATGGCTGTACACATTCACTTCTACAAATGTAATCAACCCTACTTCTTGCCCTTTCAGAACCCTGAGTTCATCCATCACACTAGCAGAGAGGCCTCTCCCCTCCTTTCCATCCTTTAACTCAGTGGGAGAGTGGCTGGACGCAGTGGACATGGGCCGATACAAGGACAACTTCACTGCAGCAGGATACTGCTACCTAGAGTCTGTGGCACGGATGACTGTACAGTGAGTGGATTTATACGTCTGTGTCTCTGTGACCTTTCATTTCCTGCTTTATAGACGGTGGCTAAGTGAGATAATAAGAGACGAGATCATTACACAGATAACTGCATGGACAAATAAATGACCTGAGGGATGACGTCCACTCCTTTTCTACATATCGCTTCTTTTTTTGTCCTTGACTACTAGAGATGAAATTTGCACATGGACAGAGATTTTCTGCTTGTTTTATTTCTGTAATCAATTTGATATTTTTAGGTTTTAGTGTGCAAGCAGGGGAAAAAAACAAGACATTTCATGACATCACCTTGGGATTTATAAAAAGGGCAATTTCCATTCCCAACAATTTGTTTCAGTCTTAAAATAAGGTCAAATAAAATGGGATGATGACAGGCTGAATCTCTAACTTCTTTAAGTTCATAGTTTCTTCTTTACTTATAGAAACTTAAGAAATGTATAGAGTACAATTATATTATTATTAAAAAATAAAAATAAAGCAAAACAAATGCCCTTCAATGCCCATATGAACGGCGTCTCAGTGCCTTTTTCCATCTTCACCACATTGTCCCTCTCTCAGTGCCGTGCAGAAGTCCTTGTAAATTCCCATCTTACATCCCACATTGACTACTGCAACTCCATCTTTCCTGGTTTACAGAATAAATCACTTCACTGCCTCCAACTAATCCAGAACTCTGCAGTCAGGATAATAACATGCTCTAGGTCAGTGTTACTCAAAGTGTGGAGCGACCTCAAGTGGTCCGTGAGAGGATCTCTTAAAATATTCGAATTTCCCACACAAGTTTGTGGAGTCCTACCTAGGGATACTCGATATATCGCGGCTTGTTCTCCGTGAGATGTATGAAATGACTATATCGCGACCATCGAGTACTTGTCACGTAAATGTTTTAAGCCGTCGGCATTTAATTCTCCGGGGATTCGCCTGTCACTCACTCCTGCTGCTCACAGCACGCAGCACACTGCCCCGCCCACCCAGAAACATCCCCTGCGCGCATGCGTACTTTCTGTATCAAGTGAGGAGAGGTGAAGCCAAGAGTCCAAGTGAGGTAATTGAAGATGGAGACGGACGACTTGGTTCTGAAGAAAAACAGCTGCGGTCACGCCGTCTCTCGTTTTCGCGTGGTCACGTCAGCTGCTCCAATATTTTCAAGTGCGCCCTTACTGCCGACTTTATGGCAAACACTTTTAAAAAACTGGAAAGTCAGCGCTAGCTTACTGCAGCGTGTGGACACTTTCGGTTTTCAAAATAAAACGTGGGTGTTAAATGTATTAAACGTTTATTTATAAAATATGAAGAATGGTTAAAATTTGATTTAAAAAAGTGTCTCATATGCCAAGTATGATTCTGCACTGCTTCAATGCTCATATGTACATTATGAAATATATTAAAAATTCATAAAAAATATGACAAGTGTTAAAATGCTATAAAAAGAGTGTGTGTCGTATAGCAGGTGTAGCTCGACTGTTCTACACTGATTTTGAGCCAATAGGTCACAGGACCTGGAAGCTATTGAGCTTTAAAGCTCATATTTACATCATGAAATGTATTAAAAATTCATAAAAAATATGACAAGTGTTAAAATGCTATAAAAGAGGTGTGTCTCACAGCAAGTGTAAATCTACTGTTCTACGTTGATTCTGAGCAATTACAATGCTATCATGGAAATAATGACAATATTTATTAGAAATAAACAATACAAAACAACAACAACAAAAATATCGAAATATATATCGTGTATTGCGATATAGCTTAAAAATATCGAGATATTGGTTACAGGCCATATCAGCCCTAGTCCTACCTAACATTATTTGAAGTGTAAAGCGAATTTGTTCTCTGAACAAAAATGCAGACAAATATTTTTTTTAAATATGTATAATGGATATATGAAGATAAATCTGAATTAGCAGTGCCCAAATTGTTGCCTAAGCAACCACGGCGTCTCCTATAGACAAAATCATTCCGCTGTCACGTCAGTAAGTAAGGAAAAGAAAGCAAGGAAAAGAGCAGCAATAGCTGTGAACTTTAACTAAAACAAGGCACGGAGAGGATGGGAAACAATGATGGATAGGTGGCTGAAGACGGGGTCAGGTGGTCCCTGAAAAATTTTTTTTTGACAAAGTGGTCCTTGGTCTGAAAAAGTTTGAGAAACACTGCTCTAGGTCCACAAGCGATGTAACACCCTTGCTGATACAGCTAGACACTGGCTCTGGGATTTTCATGTTTCTTTACATTGTGCAGCCCACTTCACTCCTTCACACTAGAAAGGAGATGGTGAGGCAAGGGGGTTGCAATCTCCAACTACACTGCTGGACACCACTACATCTCCTGCACACGGCTCCTTTAACTTCCCACCTTCTTGCACTGATGTAGCGGTATACACGATGACATTACTGCTGTGTGTGTTTATAGGAGCAAGCACACTTGAAATTGGCAACCAGAGACGGCAAAGAGCCGTTCAGCCTCGTATTACCAAAAAGTACCGACCAGGTCAAGTTCTTACAGTGAGCAGCAGGGTCCCACACTAACACAGAACACTTCAGTTTGGGTTATTTTGTCACAGAAACATCCCTTTTTGTCTGAGATCTTCTAACTGGTTTGACTTGCACTGGAAAAAGTGCACACACCAATCAGGCCATAAAGAGGAATGTTTTTTTTTGTTTTTTTTTTCAGGTCATGGAGTCACACTCTCCAGCCAATCACATGCAGTCCAACAAATTTGTTTGTTTGAATCTGTTTTACTAGTCTTGCTAAATCTCCATCTGTGTCCACAGAGATGTACTGAGTCTTGGCATCACTTCCCTTGAGCACCAGAAGCTGATCCTGGCTGCCATCCAGACCCTCAGAGCCCAGGTCATCCAAATGCACGGCCGCGGCGTGCAGGTCTAACAGTCCACACACTGCTGCTGCTGCAGACCCACATGTATGTGCAGATGGATGATGGGGTGGAGAAGAGGAGAGAGAAAGAGAAAGCTCTCCCAAACTGAAGGAAAGACGAGCAGATCTTTCAGCTAACTGCACTCCTCTATCTAGTCCTCCTTCCCACACTTTTTCATGCCTTCCTTGATTCCTTACTTCCTTTTTTTCTATGAATGCCCTCAGAGACGAGCGCTGTGCCCTCTCGCGATTGGGGGGGCAGCAAAGGAGTGATGTCATGTGACTTGTTTCTTTGTGACCTCTACCTGCACTTTGACTCAATAACTGTGTCACCTCTATCTCACTGGTTCTGGATCAGTGCGCAAAGACAAATGAACTGTCGTCTGTAGCAGGACGGGTTCTGTCTGAAGCTGACCTCTGAACTGCAGGAGGGGCACACATGCACTACGCCGTAAACACGCCGATTACAGACTAGTGCTCAAAAAAACCATTTAGGTTTTTGGGTGGAATTTCCCTTTACCACAGCATCGATTCACTGAAAACAAAATACTGTCAAAGCTAGGAACTATTTCACTGGCCTTGGATCATTTTACTCTGCTCAGAACTGGCACAGCTAATTTCACATCGAAAATGAACAGACGCAAAATCAGATTATTGTACATCAGAGATGATCTCTGAACAGACGCCCAAGGAGCGTTTTCTTGAGATTAAACATGGCTGGAATGTAACTTCCAGAGCAGCAGCTTAAGAAGACTGTGCTGTCCCATGTGGAGGGTTCAGTGAGTCTGAGGCTGGAAGAGCTGGATGAAGCCTCAAAAGCGTTCAGTGTAGTCCTGACAGGATGGACAGATGTGGGTGATGAGATATACTGTATCTTCAGGAACATCAGCCTGCTTTTCTTTCCTTTGTGGCCACTGATGGTCAAACAAAAGCTGCAGGATACAACTGTAAAGCAAAAGGTCGAACACTTGTTTGATTGTTCATTCATTCGTTGTATGTCGCCGTCTGTTTGGCTCCTCGCGCTCCTTTCTTTTCCTTCCTCTTCTCCTCTCGTGCATTGAAGTTGTTTTTCTCCGTTCTTTTAAAACATCCAATTTTCCCTTTTAGCCTGCTGGATGTCATAATCCTCTTCTCCAAAAACCTCCTTCACTACTTAATACTCTGTATAGAGCACGGGCCGACTCTGGAAGATGGCCTGTATCAGATATTTATCCATATTTATTTATGTTTACAGACTGGACCACAAATCTCTCCAGAAAAAGAGGCTAGGAAGGTTTATTTATTGAACTAGTATTTAAAAATTGTTGAGCAAAGCGGTTGTCTCCTCTTGTTTCGTTGCTTTTTTAATATGACTGAAGTTTATACCTGAACAGATGTGTTGTTTTTGTACAGGGGAGGTGAGGAACACGAGGATTTTTACTGTCAACACACAGTATCTGTGTATTCTTGAACACTGGATTTGATACAGTTGATTTTCTGTCCATTCTAACTGGATTTGCTGTATACATGACAGTCTGTGTGTTGCAGTATGGATACAGTATTAAAGAATGTGGTGGGCTTTTTTCGTTCTCTGTAGCTGTTGGATTTTCATGTTTATTTTATGTTGCTGTTAATATCATGCTCTGCCATACTACGTGGTTGCACTTTTTAATAGACGACTCCCAGAATCCTCTCTGTACAGTGATCTGCCCCTCACCTTTTCTGACCCATTTCAATACACGAGACTTGAAGGAAGACGTTTATCGGGGCATTACTTGGTGGTCATACAGTTTCACAGTTAAAGGTACGGCTTCATTTTGACTGGAATATTGTAACTGCTTTGTATTTGGTACAAAATGACTTTTTGTTCTCTCTCCTCGTACTCTCCTTCTCACTCTGTAACCATTTTTGTCAAATTAAATGAACTCATATGTCCTTATAGATGTTATCATGCACATGTTAACATATCTGAAGAAACACTCGGATGAACCCTTTGACACACACACACACACACGCACACACACACACACAAGACTACAAAAACACACACAACAAACTGGACCTCGTCACCACGATGAATGAAACTTCAATTGTTATCCCTCTCTGTTACTGTGACCATTCTGATATATGTTTAATACTGTAAATATGTATTTGAAAATGCTAAATCTATTTTTATAATTTGTTTGAAGAACAATGTGTTGAATATAATATCTGCTCACTGTGTAAGGGTTTTATTTGTTTGAATTTTAGGGCCATAGTCGAGAAACTCTGGTGTTTGGAATATAAAACAACAAAAAAAAGTTTCTTTTTTCGTTAGTTTTTTGATGATTTTTACCTGTTAGAAGAAAATCTGATGGCTGTTGCAATATTGAAACGTGTTATTAAAAAATCTCCAATACAAGCAAAAGTTTTTGCTCCTTGTCTTCTATATTTTCTGGGGATCGAACATAAACTTTCAGATTAAATCTACATATTATAACCTGACTGATACTGGACTTTCGAGGCTAATATTAATATTTGAAAAAAAAAAATAACTCAACAGAAATTGGATTTTAATATAAATCTGCTGAGCAACATTTTACTGTTGGAAATTTAAAGTATGTGTAAAGTAAGAAAAATGTGTGTTATGAGTTCATCAGACCAAAGAAGAAAGTGTTAATAACCACCCAGACAAATTTGACTGATTAAAAATATCAACAAGTTTCTGAAATTATGTGTTAAAATCAATCTAATCTAACTTTAAAACACTCTGAGCAAGATGAATTAATCTCTGTCTTTCTTTCTTTCTTTCTTTCTTTCTTTCTTTCTTTCTTTCTTTCTTTCTTTCTTTCTTTCTTTCTTTCTTTCTTTCTTTCTTTCTTTCTCAGTATATCATGTACCTCAGTGAAACAACGTGGCGTCTCGAATATTATCCTCACGAGCAACGGGTGTTTTCTCTGTTACCTAAACACGTAAACTTCACATCTGACTATGTATATTCCCTGTCATAGCTACGGGCTGCTGACACTTGAATTCGTACTCATATAAATGATCTTCATACTAATTTACAAACACACGACTGATGTGCATGACAACTAGATAAAGAAAGGCATTCTATGAAAATGATTTGTAATTGACCTAAACTCCAACAACAGGGACACCAAGAAAAGCTTTTATATTCATATTATGTTATTTATAGAGTGTTTTTGTATGTTATAATATAAATGGAAAGAAAGATGTTTTAGTGTGTCCACACAGATTTCTTTTATTAAGAATTCAGTGTTGTCAGACTTCAGTAATATGGAGCTAATATTTGCCAGATCTCTCATCAGTGTTTTTCTTTGGATGCTGTTTAGTGGAAGAACTCTTTGCTTAGTTTAGGAAACAGAAGACTGAAGAAGACCAATGACTCTCTCATTCACTTTCTTGGAGTGCGTGTCATGGGGGCAGGGACTTTATGACTTTATTATTGGTCTCCTTTGAAGCAGTTCTACATCCATTCACAGTAATGATGTTCAATAAAACAGATTTCGTGATATCTCCCCTGATTGTGGTTTTAACCTATCTTGAAATAAAAGTCCTCTTTGAGACGAGGCTGAGTAAAAATGCTTTCGACTCAGAGACGAGACCACGAGCTTCAAAAAGTGGTTTCACAACGCTACATGCTGCCATTCAGCTCATCGACCAACAAAGGTGGTGCACATGTTTATGAAGAAAAATCTCAAACAAAATCTGTTTTAGTGAATTTAAACTTTGTTTAAGAGGAAATGCTGTGAGGCACCGTTTATTTGTCCAGCTTGAGATTTGTTCTTCCACCCCAAAAGAGAGCAGAAACGTATGTCTGGTACTCAATGTACATTTAAACAGCTCTAAATGGAACTATTTCATTGGTATGAATTAGTCCTGATAAATATTTTTCTTTCTTGTCAACTTCACAACAGAACTTGGATCTCAGGGTCTTGCCTGAGGGAACTGAGTGGCTGCATTAAGCAGTTAATTATTTGTCTGAATTATAACTTTACCTCTGCTGTAAAGAAATGAACCGCTGGCCTTCAGAGCTCACTCATTCCTCCAACCTCTTCCTCTTGTACTTACTCATGTTACACCATGTTACAACGTTAATGCCCCCATATCCATTTACTCCAGAATTCAACTTTTGGTTACCTCTCTTTGCTTACTCCACTCCCTGCTCTCTTCTGTACCATGTGAACTTATTAAGTCTCTCTCTTCGGGACTGAGGTTATATTACTTACCGCTTTATTACACAACACCCACCTTTAGAGCGTATGAGAAATTATTGTAAATGCAAATTAACTGTGCGTAGGATTGCTGTGGGCAAAACTGTGTGGGTGGGTAGAAGCGAGTGTGCTGGTATGTGCCTCTGTGCCTGCTCGCATGGGTCAGTGTGTGCGCAGAACACCGTGAATATACTGCATGTGTGCTGACAGATCCACGGGCGTACATTGGAGAATGAGATCTTTTTATTTATCTCATAGTTTCAGCAGCAATCCATACTTTTTTATATTACAGTCTTATTGGAGTCGAGGATTGGAGTTTGAGACTTAATGAGTTTCATCTCCGAGCCATTTCTGGCTGCAGCTTTCTAAACCTCCCACGCAATCAAATATCAGCTGCTTCAGATGCTGCTTAACAGAACCCAGCATCTGAACTCCCACTGGAGTAACACTGGATTTGGATTATTCAATATCGGAGGCTTTTTGTAGATTTCTCCCTTGCATTTCATGATGGAATGTGATGAAGAAAACACAAGAAAAACACTTATTTACATGTCAGGCTCATTAAGATTCTGTCTAAGAGACTGAAACACAGAGAATGTGACTGAATGTTCATGCATTTGGTTAGACCCACAAATTAAAATGACGTTAAAAATTATTGAACACACTCTAAGCAGACTGCTGTATCTGACATCAAAATATTGAAAAAGATTGTTCCCTATCTGCATATCATAAATTAGGAAATCCCAAACCTTGACACTTCCCTCTGCCTGCACTGGGTCACGAGCCATCTGAGCAGCTGCACACGTGCTAAATGAGCTGAATAGCAGGCCTAATCAACTGCTTTCTGCCTTCTATTCCCTCGACATACACTATAATAAATGCCATTCATTTGAATGTGATGTCCTGGTATGCAAACATCATATCCCACAGTAGCTCTTGTCAGCGGCGAGGGGTTTTTCGTATTAGTTGGTATTTTATGAGGCTTCTCACGGTTTGAGTGTAAAGCTCCAATCAGATTTGGCTGTTTATTCACTGTAAATGAGACTGAGACGAGGAGACAGGCTCAAGGTTCCTGCAAGAGATTAAAGCAGGCCGTGTTTCAAAATGCAAAAAAATAGGTTGTTGTACCTGAAACGTTTGAGGCTTTCAGATGACTTAAAACCAATTAAAACACTCAGCTATACGTGTGAGGCTTTTTTTGGGCCTTTTTCAAACTTTTTTATTGTATAGATGCAACTGTAGAGTGACAGGAATGTGGAGAGAGAGAGATGGAGAATGACATGCAGCAAAGGGCCGCAGGTCATATTCATATTTATGTGATCGATTTCCTTTTAGAATCAAACTTCACAAAGAAATATTAAACACTAGTGCTGAAATCATTTACCAAATATTAATTGACCATAATTTTCATGATCGCAGAAAAATGACGAACATTTGTGATACAGCTGAGATAATTACCAATAAATCAATTAGTCCAAACAACAGAAAAATGAATCTGTGCCAGACTGTGGAATTGGTGGAACTGTTAGTCTCTGTAAATAATATTAAAAAGCGTACGGTCCAGACCTGCTCTGTATGGAAAGTGTCATGAGATAACTTTTGTTATGATATGGCGCTATATAAATTAAACTGAATTGAACTGAATTGAAAAATAATTTAATGTCTGAGTGAAAATGAAGAAATCTTTTTGTTCCAGGATCTTCAATGTGAGAGTTTTTTGGTTTTTTTTTTTCATTTTGAATTAGATCTTTCTTTGGTCAGATAAAACAATAATATTTGAAAAAATAATTTATATATGTATTGATAATAAAAATAATAGATTTATTAATCATTTCTAGCTGTAGTCCTGGTTTTCAGGTTCCAGCTTCTAAAATCTGAGGATTTGCTACATTTTTAGATAAGCATTTTTTCAATGCATTTTGATTTTGGACTGAAGACATCACCTTTGTTTCTGGGAACCTGCAATGAGAATTTTTCACTCACTGTTAGATGAATCAATAATGAAAATGAAAACCCTTTACACTCAGCCCTGGCCAATAATTTGATTTGTCCTCAAAACATGCATTGTGAAAAACATGTAAAAGGAAGAATGGCAGAGAGGTAGCAGAGGAGGCGAAAGGATTCGAAAGCAGACGGCACTTCTGTACAGACATTAGTGATTCCCAGCTGTATGTTGAGAACCCTCTCCCCTTATTGTCCTCCCTCTATCCCCCCGCTCCCTCTGCTCCGTGTGAAGATTAAAGCGAGCGGCATAAAGGGGAAAGCGGTCCACCTCTAAGCTAGTGTGAAGGGGAAACTTCCCCGAGCACAAAAGTTCTGCTCTCCGCTCTTTGCCGAAGCGTGCCACGGCTCAAATCGGCTTTGAGAAATTAATCCTTGCATTATGGAGGGAGTAAAGTAAACAAACGGAGGACAGGACGGGGACCTGAGCGTGAGACGAGGAAGAAGGAGAGGAGCCGTGAGACATGCGGAGGCTTCTGTAGGTGAAAGCTTGCGTTTCCTCCAGAGGAAAAAAAGTATGCACCATTGAAGATGTGTGAATGTGTGAGGAGAGAAGTGAGTGAGCTCATGAGGTGATGAGGGGATGAATGAAGCAAATGAAGTAGAAAGCCTGCCCGATCCTCTGGGACACTCCTGGGAGAAGAGGCACAGCCTTTGTGCTGCAGAATCTTGCAGAAACCCCCCACTCTCGCCATCTCTCATATGTCCAGCTTATTACTGGCTTTGTCTTTTCAGGCGTCATTCAACCACTTTGCCCCTGTGGCAAAGAGTCATTGTCTGCAAATCCTCCTACTGCAGCCTCCCTACTCCTTTTTTACTGTCCTATCTATCCACAGAGAGAGTACTTAGATTAGGCCCGGGGTTCAGTCTGACCAAATCAGAACTTCCCACTGAGCAGAGATTAAACTCTGAGTGACCGAACGGACAACTTCTCTCGCTCTCTGTGGTTGGTTGGCTGGAGGCTGGCGGAGACTTTCCATCTCTCTTTTTGACAGTTTAAACGCCCGTCTGTCTGAGCGCCTCCTGAGACTCTCCATAAGTGCACTTTCAGTCTCTCCCCGCTTGTCTGCATGTTGCCTCACATGCGCCACACATCTGTCGTCTATCATCCGCTCTTCATGTCTCCACTTTTCCTGCACACGACATGTTCACACGTCTTTCTCTCTGCTCCATGTTCCCTCACAACTGCACAGGTGCATCTTGCTTACATAACTGTTCCACTACTTATCTCTGTCTGCTGGTGATTTCATTCCCCCTACCAGGCAGAACAGCAGATACACAATAATAAGAATTTAGCAGCTGCTATTTTTTATATATTTATTTTTAACTCCACAGTCTCTCTCTTTAAGCAGAACGACACTAAACTGACACACAACCTTTAACCTTGAGGTATTAATAGTGGGTCAAGCTTGCAGTGGGGGTTTATAGTCCCATACTGCCACTTGGTGGAATATGTCAAAACTGCAGCATGCAGTAATAGAACAAGGAACTAAGGACAAGTATACAGTATTCAAGTAGTACAATACTGTATTAAGTAAATGAAACCAAAGATCAAAACCTGTTTTCAAGCGTAAATATTATTAACAAATTTAATTTTAATGATCAATCTACGAGGTTTGACACATAAGAAATTATTACCAGTAACTCACGCGTGTTTCACAGTTCCTCTGACGGTGCCGAACACAATGCGTGTTCATACTGTACAGTACGCTGTAATAAAAGCATGTAAAATTACACACAAAAAAATCTGCGAAACAGCGAGTCCACAAAAAGTGAACCACGTTATAGTGAGGGACGACTGTGTCTGACTTTCATCTTTCTTATGCTAATTACACCGATCACTGCCGTACAAACAGGACTGGTCTCGATTTTCTCATCAACTTTTGAAAAGAAAGTGATTATTATTCATCTAAACTGCTCAAATGACTTATTTAAAGCAGCACTGTGTAACTTTTCTACTGTAAACTAACAGACTTTAAATCAGTTGATGCTATGCTGACTTGTAATCTGGTGTTTGTCATTCTCACGTCTGTTCTTGCACTATGTAACTCTGGGTATGATCATCCACGTCACAGCACAGTCACACTCCACCAACTTACAGTTTCACTCATTTTGAGGAAACTGTAATGTGGTTTCTGTTTCTCCCTCTGTTGTCCTCCAGCTGCTCTACTACTGCTGTAAGCTCAGTTTGTTAGCCGGGCTGCCCGGACTGTGAGCTCAAAGCACCGAGCACAGGGGATTGCTGACAGGGGTGGAGCTGGACAAGTGGGCACTATAACCAAGCTCAGCAACCCCTATGTACTTAATGGCAGAAGAGAAGAGAGTGAAGAGGACGTTGATGGAGGAAACAAAGGAAAGGAGAGAGTGAGCGAGCAAGAAGCCGTCGGACATTCACACACATTCATACACTGATGGCATTGGCTGCCATGCAAGGTGCCAGCTGCTTATCAGTTTGAGGAGCTAATTATTTATACACATTCACACACTGATGACAAAGCCTTCATGAGCAATTTGGGGTTCAGTATCTTGCCCAAAGACACTTCAACATGCAGACTGAAGGAGCCAAGGATTGACCCTTCTGAGCCACAGCCGCCTGATGGCTCACTGGAAAGGCTGTGTATGTGTATGTGTTTGTGTTTGTGTGACCCTCATGTTAAAATGGCTGCTTTGGTCTTTTAGATCTACTTCGGATAACAATATTTAGATTCTGTGGATTTTATGAAGAGACAGAAATAATAATAAAAATTAGACAGAAATAATGATACAATGATTGTGTACAATGATGATTTTATTGAAAATACTCCAAAGTCAAAATTTAATTGCAAACTTACTTTTTGTTTTAAAAACAAAGTCAAAAGCTCTCATTTGTGAAAAAAAAGACGAGTGGATGACGGCTAGTTTCTTTTTCTAACATGTCTTCTGAAATATGAAAAGAAGAAATCACTGACCCCCTAAAATTCCCTTCATTGTGTATAACCTTTACCTACTTTCCCTGCCATTATCTCCTCAGTCCTTCCAGCTGAGCCCAAGTGTCTCAGCGATGAAAGAAAAGATGTGCGTGTCTTCCAAGATGGCCTTGGCGGTGGGCTTCCCTGCGCCGTGCCCACTGCGGGTGTCCACCCTGACCATCAGAGGCTGCTTTTGCACAGGGCTGCTGCCCACCCCATGCTGCAAGGCGGCGCAGTACTTCAGGGTGTGGAGAGGCACCACACGATCGTCGTGATCGGCTGTCAGAAGCAGGATGGCGGGGTAGGGATGGCCAGAGTAAGGTGGGGGAGGCAGATTGTGGAGAGGAGAGTACCTGGAGAGAAGGCGAGAAAGACGGGTTGGAAGGAAAATGTGAGGAGAGAAGAGAGAGCATACGAGGGATTCGTAGACTGTGTCATGCCGTTCTGTCACACATCTGCGTGCAACAGTCATCACAACTAACATGTTCTCATGCACAGGTATAGTTTAGTGGTCTGCGTGTGTGTGTGTGTTACTCATACTTAATGAGCCACTTGAACTGCTCCGGGTCGTCAGAGCAGCCGTAGTCGGTGGTCCAGGCATGGCCGATGGTGAATTTGTGGAACTTCAGCATATCCATCACCCCCACCTCTGCCACAGCGCAGCCAAACAGGTCTGGACGTTGGTTCACACATGCCGCTGTGTGTGTGTGAATTTAAAAAATGTGTGTTACAGATACACATACATCCCATTTACTTCACACGGTGGGACACAATCACTCCTAAATAGCCACTTACACACCAGGGAAGGCATTAGTTGGGTTTGTGCGATGCCATATGGCAGCCAGCCGCTGGTAAATGATGTGACTAAGCACTGTTTAATGTGATGTTTAATAGCTAAATTAATTAAAGCTAAGCAGCTAACCAGTGTTAGATGGATTTGACATTAGCAATTATGACAAAGATGTAATATAAAGAACACAAAGCATCATGATCAATGCAGCTGAGCCGAGCCATGGATCAGTGATTTGATGTGCAGTATTCTCTTTCTACTGTTGGTGGCCTCGACTGAACGGAAAGACGAGCTGAGTTGTTAAAGTAGAGCAGATGGAGAGGTGAAACTCCATTACAACATTTCAGCTGTAAAAAATGAAGAGCAGGATTGCCCCACCTTCACAATTTCAGCTCCTTAATGTAACAAGTAATGGTCTGTTCATGCCACTTCACACAGCTGAACATTTGTTTAAAAGTGATCAATATTCGAACTTTACAGACTGTAACAGACCCTTGGAAGTAGTTTCTCCTGTAATCCAGCAGAGGGCGCTCCGCTACCAGCTTGACCTAGTGCATACCTTACTAACCTAATCTACGTTTACATTTAGTCATTTAGCTGACTCTTTTATCCAAAGCGACTTACAGAGAAAGGAACAATCAATGTACAGTGTGATAAGAAAGTGTTAGTGCAGCAGTAAGTGCTGGGACAATTCTTAAAGGGGTAGATCTACAGTAGTAGCAACTCAAAAGTTCCCGGTTAAGCTGAAAGCCAGCTGAATGGCAGCCGTCTTCCAGCTGACTTCCAGCCAACTGCCTGCTGAGTGCCATGGCTGGAGTGACCCCCCCCCCCCTTCTCCTGGGCGTGTCTATTTTTTACTGTAACTCCACCCATTCATGTGATTACAGGGTATGGCCAGGAGATGACGCTTCTCTCACAGAACTTTTTTACAGTTGTTCTACCTGGAGATGACGTAGCTTACACACCTCATTAGCATTCTTGTTGCTTAATCTTTCGTTTGCGCTTACAGTAATGGGCTTTTTTGGTCTCCCAGTGTCAGTACCAGCAGTGGTTTGAGTACTGCATACTATACAGTAGCCGTATGATTTGAGCGTGTTCATGAATTGAAATTAAATTTAAGGTGTTTATATCCAACATGTCAGCATTTACCAAATCAACAACATCTAGGCTGTTCTGTCTTTACTAGTGGTGGGCCATTATCAGCGTTAACGTGCTGCGTTAACGTGAGACTCTTATCGGGCGATAAAGAAAATATCACCGTTAATATATTCGCAAGGCTGTTCCAGCCTCTCAGGTCGCTTTTTCACTTTTTGACTTTGTTCTCTTTTGTTTGTCCTGATCTCTCTAGCAGTTTAGAGAGTTTTGTGCTTTTGTCGTCTTTTTCTTGGTGTTGTTTTTTAAATGCCGCTTCCACCTACTCCGGGGAACAGCTGATTGCGCTAATGCCGGCCGGCAGTGGCTGATCTAAACTGTTTGTTCTCCTATTTTTCCCAAATGAGAATCGATAAAAGAATTGATAAAGAATCGAATCATTAAGCAGAATCGATAATGGAATCGGAATCGTAAAAATCTTACCAATTCCCTAGTTGTTGGTAGTGTTGGAGAGGAGGTCCTCTCTGAAGAGCTGGAGGTCTTCAGGAGGTTTTTAAAGGTAGAGAGGGACGCCCCTGATCTGGTAGGAACTGGTAGGACGTTCCACCAACGGGGAACAACCAATGGAAAAAGTTTGGATTGCCTTGAACAAACAGGTGGCAGAGCCAGACGTCACTTATTGGAGAAACGAAACAGTCCTGAGGTAACATATGTCTGTACAAGGGCATCCAAGTAGGTTGGTGCAGAATCAGAGACCACTTTGTAGTCAGCATTAGCGCTTTGAATTTAATGCGGGCTGCAACAGGTAATGAGTGGAGTTTGAAGAGCAGCGGGGTGACATGTGACCTATTGGGTTGGTTGTAGACCAGGTGAACCGCCGGGTTCCGGATCATCTGAAGAGGTTTCACTGTGCAGGCTGGTAGGCCCGTCAGGAGGACGGTACAGTAATCTAGTCTGGAGATGAACACAGCTTGTGTCAAGAGTTGAGTAGCATGTTGAGTTAGGTAAGGTCTGATTTTTATAACGCAAAGCGGCATGACCGGGCAACTGAGTCGCCTCAGAGATGATTAGTAAAGGTATGTTGGTCATCAATCTTAACCCCTAAGTTTCTCGAGGGCGAGGCATAGGGAGTCAGTGTTGATGTTGATGTCATGGTGTATAGTAGGTTTGGCTGGGAGGAGCAGCAGTGCAGTTTTAACTGACAGCCCTCCTGTATACTTACCCACGAGCAGCCCTCCGTTAGAGGCTCCGTTGATAGCAATGCGGCTGGCTGTGGTGTACTTCTCCTGGATCAGATACTCTGCTGCACACTGGAAGTCATCGAAGCAATTCTGCTTGTTCCCCAACGTACCGGCTAGAAAACGCACGACACAGCAGAATTAGAATAACATTCTGTTTACTGTTTGCTAACGTATACCGACGCACTCTCAGTACAGTCATGTCTGTACCTTTGTGCCAGGTGAGGCCGTACTCTCCGCCGCCTCTGATGTTGGCCACTGCCAGGATCCCTCCAAGGTGTCGAACATAGAGCAGGTAAGCAACACTGACCACAGACAAGACAGACAGCAGGAAATAAAGCCATTGCAAACAAAGTTATGGGGCATCGTGGGTGATATGAACATACACTGAGGTTTTAGGATGTGAAATGTTGTATACGCTGCATTTGTAGGATACAAACCATTAAACCTTTTTACTCTGAAATCACATTAACGTCACTATTAATCACACTGCTGTTTAAGTAGCTTTTCAGCTACTGATGTACCGCGATGGGCATGTGATGTCTAGTTTATATCATTTGTTTTATTATGAGCTGATCAGTTCCACATGTAGCACTGTGCCTTTTGCTGTAGATATTTTGGGTTGATTGAGATGAGATTCAAGCAGAGCGGTTGTACTTACTTGTAGTACGGTTGTATGGAAGCCTCAAAGCCTCCGTAACCATAAAGGAAGACAGGATGAGTCCCATCCTTCTTCAGGCCCTTGGCATGAACTAAGAACATGGGGACCTTGGTTCCGTCTTTACTGGGATAAAAAACCTGGAAATGTTTGAGAACAGCTGTGGTTGTCGTTCTTTCATGTGTTATTAAAGAGCACGACTTTCACATAGATGATAAAAAATGAGCTGTTCACACAGACCATTTACCACTTCCTCATACTGAATAAGATTCTGGGAAATCTGCATCATGATCCACCAGATGCGGAGAAAGACGGAGGGGAAGTTTGAGCATGAAGACAGACTGTTACAGAAACAGAAGAGATAAGGGAAGCAGTTAAAACAGATTACCTGGCTGGTCTGGTAGTCCTCTTGCTTGATGCCTTTTACCTCCACCTCTCTGAACACTCTGGGCTCTGGGTTCGACTCGCTCAGATCACAGTGGTAAATGACACCTGTGCACCACAAAAAGGTCACAGGTTCCTGTGTGTTGCACATGGGATATTTTCTATTCTGTTCAGTTTATTACCTGGCGTAGTGAAGGAGGTGAACTTGTAGAAGAAGTCAGAGTGTTTCTTCTTACAGCTCACTCCACCCACTGTGCCCACGTCCAGCAGCAGGTCTCTGACCAGCTTGCCTGTGGACAACTCATACACCTGCAGGATGTCCTTCACATCATGAAGGTAGTTGACCAGCAGGTGGTGCTGGTTCACACAGGAGACAAAGCCTGCAGACGGATAGTGTAGCTGGTGTTATGAAAAAACAGAGTACCTAAGGGAAACAGTATTCTTGTTGTCTGACTTCCTGTTTCTTGTTATTATCAGAGTCACTTTTTCTCTGCTAATTCTGCCAATTTATCTAATAATAATAAGAATTATTATCTTAAGTCATCTCCTGATCCTGAGATGAAACAAACAGAAGTGTAAAACATGTTCACAGATCACACAGTGACCAGTGCAGCTGCAGAGGCTGCCTTCTCTGGGTTTGCCTGTTTGTTAAAGTTCCATATATGGCATTCAGCCTTTGAGTGTCATCAGTGAGAAACAATGAGGAAGGACAAAAGTCTTCTATGCAACAGTCTGCGGGTCCACAACCACACCACCGTCACCGTGGCTACAGTTTAAATGGTGTGAAGAATATTATTAACCGTACAGTCAATGTAACAGCTGCATGAATATCCCAATGTGTGACGTAACCATCAGCTCCTTACTATGCATATAATTACTGTTTGATACCATGGCAACAGGTGTACATTACTGCTACACTCAGAGAGGACGTGCACACTGTACAAAAGTGAAATCTGAGAAAACTAATGATCATTAACCAACGAAGCAGTATAACTGACACCATCACCTATGAAGAATTTTATGATGCTGTCATTCATATCCATCTACCAGTCTCCACAGACACACTTAATAGATGCCCACAGCAGGAGTTATAATGGTTGGCAAATGACATCTACATTACAGTGCTCTATAAACCTCATTAAATGTTTATATACTGCTTATACATGCTAAACAGGGAGACCAATACTAAACCCTCAGATATAAATGTGTGCATATATGTATGTGCTATATGGTCTATGTTGTGTGTATTGTCTAACTGACTAAAGAGAACCTTCTAAGTTCTTGATCAGCTGGTTCATTCTAGTTTTGCACACATCTCAGCAGTGTGTGGTGTGCGTATGTGTGTGTGTGTGTACAGTTACCATCATTTAAATGACTCACAGCAAAAAAAAAAAAAAAAGATTAGGCAAAGGGCTTATGAGTTTCACTTTTTGAACAGAGTTCCCTCTTACGAAGACCACAGACAGAACTTCCCAGTTGTGGTTGGGCTGTCATCGAAACATTAGGACAGATATTCAGTGACGAAGTGTTGTGCAAGATCCGAAGGGGTGAATTGACTCCACACACTAAAGCTTGGTGGAGTTTTCAGTCTCACCCACAGCTGTCTATTCAAAAAGGAATGGAAAACTTCATTTATTTCAGTAATTCTATTCAAAAAGTGAAACTCATATAGATTCATTACACATAAAAATATTTCAAGCGTTCATTTCTTTTCATTTTGATGATTATGGCTTACAGCTACTAAAAAAAACAACTAAATTCAGTACCTCGGAAAATTAGAATATTACATAAGACCAACAAAAAAAGGTTAATACAGAAATGTCGACCTACATAAAAATATGTCCTTATATAGGCATTCAATACTTGGTTGGGGCTCCTTTTGCATGAATAATGCATCGATGCGGCGTGGCATGGAGGCCATGGGTCAGCCTGTGGCACTGCTGAGGTGTTATGGAAGCCCAGGTTGCTTTGATAGTGGCCTTCAGCTTGTTGCACTGACTCCAGCCTCAGTCCACTCTGTGAATCTCCCCTAAATTCTTGAATGGCCGTTGCTTCATGATCCTCTCAAAGCTGCTGTTGTTCCTGTTGCTTTGGCATCTTTTTCTACCACACTTTTTCTTTCCACTCAACTTTCTATGAATATACTTGAATACAGCACTCTGTGAGCAGCCAGCTTCTTTAGCAATGACCCTTTGTGGCTTACCCTCCTCGTGGACAACTCTTAAGTCAGCAGCAACCCAACTTAAAGGCTTGGGAAACCTTTGCAGGTGTTTTGGGTTATATAGCTGATTTGAGTGTGACATTGTGAGTCTATAATATTAAACTTTTTCACAATATTCTAATTTATTAAAGGTACTGATTTTTTTCCATTAGCTGTAGGCATAATCATCAAAATTAAAAGAAATAAACATTTGAAATATTTCAATTAAAAAAAATCTTCACTTTTCAACTTCACATAATTTAACTTTTCAGCTAATTTTTAAAAAATGCCCATCATCCGACGTTTGCAGGCCGAGTCGCCCCAAAAGTTATAGCGGCTCATTGGCAGGACCCAACCCTGGCCCCGTCTCTGTCATACTAATAATGAACATGTCTTCACCAGTGTGGTCATTTTTCATAGTGGCAGAGGAAAACAGCATTAGGGATGTAACGATGCATCGTGACACGATTAAAATCGGTACAAATGCGTGACGACTCGCATCGGTTGACAGAAAAAATGAATCGCGATTCTTTTTCGCCTTTTTAAAATTAGAAATAGGTTACGTTGTGGCTGCAGCTTCCACTGCCGCGTCTGCCTTTTTGTGTCACACGCGCGCGCGCGCGCACGCACGCACACACACACACACACACACACACACACACACACACACACACACACACACACACACACATGCGCAGTAGTGGTAATCGGCGTCAGGCCTGACTGTACCGTAAATGATACCATAACACAGACCCTCCAGGAATTCACCATGTTGCGATTTGCAACTTCAACGCAACTTTAGTGAATCCCTGTGAATTCAGGGCGGTGTTGCAATTTTAACCAATCACCGCAACTTCCGCGCAGTCTGCACGGGGGATTAAACTCGGGTCAGGGACGGCCGCGCAGTGCGGGAGGATCCCCTCGTGGGACCTCTCCCCGGCGCTGGCTGACCCCCGCCGGGCGGCATTTCCTCCAAGGCCGTGCGCCGCGACCGGCTCTGTGTTTACAGCGCCCGGACCTCGCCGTTACCCGGGGCCGTGGACTCTCATTAAAGGGTTAATGAGCTATCATCTTAATTGTTTTTATTTTCAGTTAGCTCATACTTCAAGCTGAAAGGTGATGGTCAGATCAGCTGCTTGCTGGCAGCCCTAATAAGAACACAAACTGTTTGAGAGTTTCTGTAAAGAGAGATTTTTCATAATTTTATTTGGTCAGAATTTGTCTGTAGCTCATTTTGATTGAAAAAAAATAGTGAAAAAAACGTACCGTGAACAAAAAATCATGACTCGAATCGAGTCATGAGTTGAGTGTATCGTTACATCCCTAAACAGCATTGCTGTTTGCAAAAGTTGTTCAGCGACGATTCCAAGGGGGGGAAAGAAGAGTTCGAGTTTTAATACGACGCAATGTTTGAAACAAGCGGTATTAAAAGAATATGAAGCAGCTAGCGGTGCTGCTAAAGCTAAAACAACGCAGAGTGTGGATGATTGACACCTGTCGACCAATCAGAGTCAGGAGAATCGATTAGTACCGCCCACATTCACCTTTGACCAACCATATGGATGTGGATAAGTTCGGCGGGCCATATTGAAAAGCCTAACGGGCCGTATATCGCCCGCGAACCGTAGTTTGCCCATGTCTGGTCTATATAATATATGAGTTTCACTTTTTGAATTGAATTATTAAAAATACTTTGCCACAATATTCTAATTTTTGAGATGCACCTGTATAGGTGACTTTGTCTTCTGCTGTAGATTCTATTAAAACTTCCATTCACTCTCACCCAGGACATCCTTATCGTGCTGTGGAATGAGGGTTGTCCAGTGCTGCCTGTCTGGTTTCTCCATGTCTATGTTGATGAGACGGTACCGAGGAGCGTCCAAGTTGGAGCGGAATGTGAACACACTTCCTTCATTGGTGACATAGGAGTACTGGGCGTCAAAGTTGTCCACAAGTTTGACCCATGGCAGCAGTCCTGGATTTGAAGACGAATAAAATGATATCAGACTCAATAATAAAAGTTGCATTCATCTCTATCAATGACTATTGAGAGTTGCAATGAATGAAATCTGTGGTACAAGAAAGAACAACCCCACCCCTCCTATTCAGATGAATCATGGTGGCTTTGTTAAGATTTAAGTGTGGCAATGTTTTAGACGGACACCACTGTTTGGCTGTTTCATAGTTCCTGTTTACGCCCCAACGCTGATACAAAAATACATTTTTCTCAGTTGCACATTACTCCAGTGATCAAACAAATCCATGGGATTGATGTGATTTGACGTTTTTAGTGACATGCAAATTAGAGTCATTTAAAATATGCTTCTATCATGATGTTCTAATGGCACTCTTTTCCACAATGATGATCATATTTAATTCATTAACTTTTTTATTAAACAACTAATAAACTATAAATAATCTTCTCAATAATTGCAAAAATAATCATTGGATTAAACAATTAAAATAATAATTGGTAGGTGCAGCCCTCTGTGATACAAAAAGGAAATAAATATAGACAGTGACTCAAACCTGACAGGAAATGTTCTTCTTTTGTGTCACTGATAATTAGAATGCTAATGCTATTACTATTTGAACTATTTTTATCAAGTAATTATTATTTGATTTAATTACCAGCAGATTAGTGAAAATAAACATGAATATTTCTTTAAAAGAAAGAGATTTCCATCACTGATGCATGATGTGTGTATAGTTTTTCTATAGAGACATGAATACATTTTTGTTTGCACACAAACATGCATCCAAGCCGTCAACCAACAATTTGGATTTAGGGATTCTTACTGTCAGTGAAATCAGTAAAACATAGTGTGCAGCTTGTTTTATGTCACTTTAACATAATTCAAGATTCACCAATATGCCAGAGCCAACAACTTAATTCTGTAGGTCTATCAAGAAAATAGATGAATTGTTGTGTTTATGGGACGATTTGATACAATTACAGACCTGTGATGCCATCAGAGAGCTGCTGAAGGTCACAGTACCACAGCTGGTTGACCGGCTCACAGCCTTCAGTAATGGACAGAACGACGTATCTGCCGTCATCGGATATCTGTAAAGAAGAAAGGAAGGAATGAAGGAATGAAAGAAGGCAAGGAAGGGAGCAAAGTGTGTAAGGTGTGTAATCATATCCTAACCAACCAGCCAGGTCATCGATCCTTCAAAATATTCTTTAAAAATATGAGATGAGGGGTAAATGTTACGTTGATGACTCAAGCGTAACAAGAAGGAACACTCATTAGTGCTTCTTATTGGACAAAGTTTATGTAGTTCTGAAATAAAAGTTTAAATGAAGCTCTGATGAAGTTTGAAATGACCTCAATTACAAATGGGTGATCAGAAGAAGTGATTCAAGACTCACGGTTACTGAACTGTGCCACTTAGAATGTTCAGGGAACTCTGCCACCAGAATATCTTCTGACTGTTTGGTGCCGATGACGTGATAGTAGAGCTTCTGATTGATGTTGCAGGTGGTCTCTGTGCCTTTAGTGAAATACAGAGGGGTTATATAAGAGTTATATATGAATATGTCTGCAATGGTCTTAAAGGTGTTGTTTCATTGATGAAGCGTGTGTTTGTGTGTGTGTGTGGTGTCTCTTCCTAACCATCAGTTTTGCCTTCCTGGCGTGGGTAGCAGTTGTAAAAGACGCCCTTAGCATCATGAGTCCAGGCCAAGCAGCTAAATTTAACCCTCTCCAGTACATCAGACAGCGGGGTGAGGTCATCAGCTTTCATGAAATGCACTGTCACCCAGTCAGAACCACTGCTGCTCAGACCATATGCAAAATATTCACACTCCTCTGACAGACGGCCCACTGGAAGGAGAGGGGGACAGAGAAAAGAAGAAGGGATTCAGCTCTGTGAGTCTTAATGTGCAATGTGCAGTGAGTGCTCTGCAGTTTGTCTCACTCTTCAGTGCCACAGTGCCATCTTCAGAGAGTTTATTGGGGTCAAAGAATGTGGTGGCCGGTCCATCCAGGGAGTCTTGAACATACAGCACATCCTGGTTCTGGAGACCTTTGTTATGAAAGTAGAAATATCTGGAAATAAAAACAGATTTGACAATGAGCATAGTTTTTTTTATGTTAGGCTAGGTTAGGACTGACGCTGGGGACAGTACCTCTTCCCTCTTTTGTAAGGACAGCTATATTTGGGGTAGTCGTAGAGCTCAGTGAGACGTTGGTGAAATTGAGGCCGGACAGCACACTGCTCCAGGTACGGCATGGTCAGTTTATTCTGCTCTTCAACAAAGGCCTGAGATACAGGAGCAGAGAGAGGAGGGATAAAATTTTGATAGTTTGGGGCAAAGAAAGAAATTCAGACTTCTGCAAGAGAAGTTTAACACATACCACCGTTTCTGCACTGTCAGAGTCTTCCAGCCATGCAAAGGGATCACAGATCTTACTTCCATGGTAGTCGTCCACCTGATTCAAAGATACACGAGTCAAACAGGAACAAACAGAAACAACCATGGTAACAAACACTGTCTTCTTGATTTTCTTGACAGAGAGGATTCTTTTGTGCAAGAGTTTAATGCAAGGACAATTTTCTGTGGAATTGAAGAGCCTGTTTACAAACATGCCAATAATATTTCATGTGTAGCTTGTCAGCGCTGTGATTAATGGTGCATGTAGCCTGCACACAGGCTTGTGATGAAGAGGTTAATGCAGCAAGGATTGACAATATTGGGGAAAGAAAAACCAAAAAAAGGATGTTTTTGTGATATATACAGGTACTTCAGTCGTCAAACCACCTCTTTTCTGGGCCATCTAACACAATCCTGTCCCTGACAAGTGATGGACCAATCAGATCTGCAGATCGAGGTTTTGGCTCTGGGGTGACAATGATGCGTGGTGTATATTAGAAAGGGCCACAGCCAAGACCAGAGCAAAAGCACCATGATGTCATCACATTCCGATTATAAATTCTAAATTGCACATTCTAATTTCTACATTCTAGATTCCACATTCTACATTCTAAAGGATTGAAGCAAAAGAACAAGTTTTGGCTCTGTGGTGACCATGATGTCTGGTGTACCCAAGGCCGGGCCACAGCCAAGACCACAGCATGATGTCATCAGATTCCGGTTCTAGATTCTAAATTCCACATTCTAAATTCCACATTCTGAATTCTACATTCTAAATTCCATATTCTACATTCTACATTCTAAAAGATTGAAGCAAAAGAACAAGTATTGGCTCTGCGGTGACCATTATGTGTGGTGTACCCGAGGCAGGGCCACAGCAAAGATCAGACCCAAAGAACCATGATGTCATCAGATTCTGGTTCTAGATTCCAAATTTCTACATTCTGAATTCTACATTCTAAATTCCACATTCTAAATTCTACATTCTAAATTCCACATTCTAAATTCTACATTCTAAAAGATCAAAGCAAAAAAACAAGTGCTCCACTATCTGACCTGAGTCAGTAGATCTCAGAGCCCTACTGGGTCTATATTCTACTAACATGTCGTTTATGTATTGTGGGCCTAAACCATTCAGTGATTTGTAAACTAGTAGCAGAACTTTAAAATCTATTCTGTAGCTAACTGGGAGCCAGTGTAAAGACTTAAGAACTGGGGTGATGTGCTCTGATCTCCTTGTTCTGGTCAAAACTCGAGCTGCTGCGTTCTGAATGAGCTGCAGCTGTTTGATTTTTTTGGGGGGAGTCCGGTCAAAAGACCATTACAGTAGTCAAGTCTACTGGAGATGAAAGCATCGATCAGCTTCTCCTGATCTGTTTGGGACATAAAACCCTTCACTCTGGATATGTTCTTAAGTTGGTAGAAGGCTGTTTTGGTGACTGATTTTATGTGACTGTTGAAGGTCATATCTGAGTCTATCAACACGCCAAGGTTTCGGACTTGGTCTTTAGTTTCTAGAGACAGTGACTCAAGGTGTTTACTGACAGCAACCCTCTTCTCTTTATTGCCAAAAACAATGACCTCAGTTTTTTCTTGATTTAATTGCAGAAAATTTTGGTTCATCCAATTTTTTACTTGCTCTAGACAGTTACACAATGACTCTGAAGGACTGCAGTCATCTGGGGACAGCGCAAGATATATCTGTGTGTCATCAGCATAACTATGATAGTTGACATTAGAATTCTGCAGAATTTGACCCAAAGGCAACATATATAGGCTGAACAAAAGGGGTCCAAGAACTGACCCCTGGGGAACCCCACATGTCATAGCCACTCGATCTGATTGATTACTTCCAATGGTCACAAAATAACTCCTCCTCCAAGTAGGACCTGAACCATTCTAGGACTGTTCCACCGAGTCCTGCCCATGTTTCCAGTCTGTTCAGCAGTGTGCTGTGATCCACAGTGTCAAACGCAGCACTGAGATCCAGCAGGACCAGAACTGATACTTTGCCTGAGTCAGTGTTCAACCTTATGTCATTCAACACTCTAATAAGAGCTGTTTCTGTACTGTGGTGAGCTCGAAAACCTGATTGAAATTTGTCAAACAGTCCACTGGAGTTCAAGAAATTACTGAGTTGATTAAAAAACACTTTCTCAACAATCTTGACTATAAAAGGAAGATTTGAGACAGGTCTGTAGTTGGTCAACTTGGAAGAATCCAGCCTTCGCTTGAGAGGCTTGACGGGAGCTACTTTTAGGGGTTTTGGAAACGTGCCTGATTGAAGTGAGCAATCAGGCCACAGCCAAGACCAGAGCAAAAGAACCATGACGTCATCAGATTCCGGTTCTAGATTCTAAATTCCACATTCTAAATTCCACATTCTGAATTCCACATTCTAAATTTCACATTCTACATTCTAAAAGATTGAAGCAAAAGAACAAGTTTTGGCTCTGGGGTGACCATGATGTGTGATGTACCCGGGGCAGTGCCACAGCCAATACCAGAGCAAAAGAACCATGATGTCATCAGATTCTGGTTCTAAATTCTAAATTACACATTCTAAATTACACATTCTAAATTCTAAAATATTGAAAAAAGGAACAAGTTTTGGCTCTGCGGTGACCATGATGTGTGGTGTACCCGAGGCAGGGACAACAGCCAAGACCAGAACCAAAGAACCATGATGTCATCAGATTCCGGTTCTAAATTCCACATTCTGAATTCTACATTCTACATTCTAAAAGCTCGAAGCAAAAGAACAAGTTTTGGCTCTGCGGTGAAGATGATGTGTGGTGTACCCGAGGCCGGGCCACAGCCAAGAGCACAGAAAAAGAACCATGATGCCATCAGATTCCGGTTCTAAATTCCTAAATTTCACATTCTACATTCTCAATTCAAAATTCAAAATTCTGAAAGATCGAAGCAACTCTGAAAGCTCACTCAGTAAAATGATAATACTGCTATGTCAGTTACAAAAAGTGCAGAGGCAGAAATTAGCTGGCTGGTGTCCATGCTTTGTGTTTCTCTTCTTGCTCCCTCAGTCATAGTGTCTTGGCAGCATTTGGACCATGAAGGTCTGATTCACACAGTCTCCTCTGAACAGCTGGTGTTCAGGTGTCTGATATTTGAACTCTGTGAAGCATTTCTGTGTGCTCTGACCTGTGCTCCTGTTAATTGTTGATTTCTGAGGCTGCTAAGTGGTGAATGCCCTTTCCTGAACCATCTTTGTGAGAGCCAAGAGAGTAATGATGGACGCTTGTTTGTCTTTACCAGCCCCGGTTCTAGGCAGGCAGATATGAGGGGGCAGTCAGAAATGTTAAGGGGGCATCATGTGTACAGACCATACTCCAGCACTTTTTGTGCTTATAGTAATGGCGTTTTCTTCATTGAATCTCTCCAAACTGAACATGCCTAGGCCAGTCAATTCAAACACTTTGCTAATTATGCAATTAATTATGAAATTTCAGGTTGCTATCACAGATTTTCCTAAGGGGCCTATTCTCCCATCTGCGCGCAATTCTTTTTACGCACAATTACGCGCTTTTACGCGTATTCTGCACTGTGGTCTTCCAACACGCCCCAACGCTTAACTTCAGAATTAAGGCGGACTCTCAAAAGAGGTGCCATTTATTCAAAACACAGGGAAATTTTGATCACAGTGATGGACAGTGATGTCTGTGCTTGTAACGGTTGCATCAGCCGGACGGCCGGGGGTGTGTTCTATGAAGAAGAAGGCATTGCTTCAAGCTTTTGCTCTGTGGCTTTTAGCAAAGTCGATGCTTTTAGTCACAGAAAGCGCAAAAACAGGGAGGGCACAGAAGAGGCGAGGCGAAAAAAACACTCTCGAGAAACAAAGGAAACTTTTACAAAGAGTGCAGAAGAATCCAACACCTATCTCCCTGTGCACTGGCCTTCCCCGGTGCCATAGAAATGTCCTCTAACCTTTTTGACGAGTGCTGCTCATTATAGCTGTCATTCTGCGTGGTAGACTAAAGCAAAAGCCACCATTAACCTCAACTGCGTTTTAGAACCGATTACACAGTGCAACAAAAACCACTTGAACAACGTTCTAATCCAATTAAAACTAATTATAAGTAATTGGATTAGAGTGTTGTTCAAGTGCTGCTTTTTAAACCATTTTATTATCGTGAAAATTAGTGGCCGGCAAATATATATTTTGGCCTGTAGGTATTCACACCTTTACTGTCAATGGCACTAGCGGTGACTTGAAGATGAACAATATGAACATACGTGATGGTGAACTACACATGAAGAGTTTAGATGCAAAACCAGCTAAATCCACCTGACCACTTTACTTGTAAAAGGCCATTTTAGAAGTGGTGTTTCATGGATTTTGCCTGCAAATCGATATTTCATTTCATCTCATTTTTGATGGAGGTGGTTTTATCAGGTCTTGTAACTGAACTCCTCACATACAGTAGCCTACTGAATGTTTCCAGTTAGCAACATCATAGCACAACCCATGCACAAGCCTTGAAACAACCAGTGTTCTGCTTCAACCATGAATCCGTATGAATGATGCGTCCGTGTTGCTTTTCCAGAAGACGTGTTTGCACGCCTGCACACTGAAACCTAAACTCTGTGTGACCACAGTAAAATGCGACCCAGCAGAAATACACTGTTAACATTTCAGCTATACACATGACCCTACATTTTTACTAGTTGCCTGCCATGGAATTCTTGACTGATGTATCATTTTTTTTCGTGAGAGTGGGGGAGGGGTAGCCACCGAAAGCATACTGTTTAAGTGTTTGTAAAAACTCTGTGCTTTTACAAGTCAATTGTAATTGGCCGGACCATTGGTGTCAACAACACAGAACAGTTGTCTTATGGCGCGTCTCCACTGGCTGGTACCAGCTCGACTCGGTTCGACTCTACTCGGCTTTTTTGCTTTTCCACTACTAAAACTTGGTACCTGGTACCCGGTACCATTTCTAGTACCACCTTTGCCGAGGTTCCAAACGGGCTGAGCCGATACTAAATGGTGACGTAGTCATTATTGCCAAGTGTCGCTTCCGAGTCACTCCCTCACACGATAAAACGACCTCCCAAACTCTTCGTCTTTTTTCTGCGGTCCGCCGCCTTGCTGCTTTCAGCCTTGCTCGATAAGCCACTTGCCGTTGAAATGTGGCAAACAGCCAAGAATCAGAAATATAATACTTTCGTCCATCTTTCTCTTAAACATATAAACATCTAGTGCTCTCCTCTCTGCGCGCGCGTTAAAGTCAGATACTTCCTGTGTGTGTGTTCCGGTCACCATAGCAACTGGTACCTCAACTATTTTGTAGTGGAGAACGGTAGCTCCCAAACCAAACCGTGTCGAGTCGAGTAGAGTCGAACCGAGTCAAGCTGGTACCAGCCAGTGGAGAAGCGCCATTAGCAGTTAAGTGAAAGTCTTGATGCTGCTTACTCCAGTTCCCTCTGAAGAACTGACAGTCCGTACTGCCCACGTCTGCCCAGCTATTTCTTTGACCATAACATTCGTCGTTACCTCTTCTTATGGGCTGTGCATAGAATGGCACAAATAGTCAAGGCAGCGTGTCTGTCTTTCGTCAGCTCCGTCAATACTCATGCTGAAACCTGACAGTACACAGTCAGGCTACGTCTTGCCTCATTTGCATACTGCAACAGTGATTGGGTGTTTACTGGGCGCTGAGAGGAGGGGTGTGTGTGCTGCGCAGCCTGTGAATATCACGTACAGTGGAGTGATAGAGAAAAGCTAATACTGTACCGTGTGTCTCTTTTTCGGCGTTTTTTCCGCTACTACAAATAATTTTGTCAACTCGTAGCAGCCAGCGTATAAATTATGTGAGCATATGAAAATTTGCTTTCTCAACTTCTAAATTTTGATTTGAGGGGGCAAGACATTTATTTAAGGGGGCACTGCCCCCTCTTGCCCCTGCCTAGAACCGGCCCCAGTCTTTACTTAGTTGGGCAGTTCTTGTCCTCATATGAATTACTGCACAGTAGCTGAGAGCTTTATACTGTATGACGACACTACCTCCGAACAACAGTCAATCTACCAGCATATGAAATAATGCTAATTAGACCCATATTATTATGCCATACAGTGGCACCGCTGCGCTTCCCATGACCATCATGGCAAACACAACTAGTAGGCTACCTATTTAAAGGTGCTGGAAAAATGGAAAAACTGGTGCTTGAAGGTGCTTGAAAAGTGCTTGAATTTGTTCATGAAAAAGGTGTGGGAACCCTGTGAACAGCACCAGTTAGCACTTTGACCTGGTTAGGTCAAACTATGGAATAATAAATCACCTATTTCAGTCTTTTATGAACCTCCTTTAAAATACAAACATGTTCAGTTATCAGTGTCAGCATTAGAAGCAGGTAATTGTCTGTGTCTGCTGACAGGTTATAGATGAATCAAGAAAATAATCAGAAGATTAATCAGAAAAGTCAGTTAGGTGCATCCATACAAGTAAACAAACTTCTTCGAACACACACAAAGAAGTTTCCCTCAGCTGCTTTCAAACTTTTCTTTTTTGTTTCTTCGCCATTTGCGTTCTTTACCGGCCCCCACCCAGGACAGCCCGGCACGGCCCGGCCCAGCTCGCCTTTCTCTTCCTGTTCTGGCTTGTTGTGGCTTTGAATGAGAACATGTCAGCGAACGACAGACGGACAGAGAGAGAAAGACTCGGCGGGACTGTCTCACTGACCTTGGTCTCATCTCTGGTCGCAGCTGGGTACGTAAACGCCATGGCGGGCTCTCCTAACGGACTTCCGGCTCGGAGTCGGTGTTACTTTTTTTGTTTGTTCTTTTTTATTGTTATGAATGCAGCGCGCGACCGAATCAATGGAGTGTGTAGTGAAAGTGAAAGTATCTCTTCCTCACACACACACACACACACACACACACGGCTGCACACAGCGCCTGTGCTGGCTGTTGACAGGAAATGATGTGTCATCTAGCGCGCTCGCACCAAGTTCTTCTTTTCATTTAAATCTAGTAAAAAAAACCAAAAAAAACCAAGAAGTAATAGATGTGAGTTTGGAAATATAAAATCTGTCCAAAAGATCTACATAAAATAAAATGCAGAATGCAGCTGTGTGTCACCATAAACATGAACCACCATGAGCCTTGAACCTGAAGGTAAAATAGTTTAATAAAAACAGCACAGCTCACAGAGAAGACACACTGGATCTGATTCTCATCACAGAAAATGTTCAACTCTGCACCAAACCAATTTTACATTTCCATTTAGTCATTTAGCTGTCTGTTTTATCCAAAGCGACTTACAAAGAAAGGAACAATCAAAGAACAGTGTGATAAGAAAGTGTTAGTGCAGCAGTAAGTGCTGGGACAATTCTTAAAGGGGTAGATCTATCATGTCCAGTTGTTGGTAGTGTTGGAGAGGAGGTCCTCTCTGAAGCTGGAGGTCTTCAGGAGGTTTTTAAAGGTAGAGAGGGGCGCCCCTGATCTGGTAGGAACTGGTAGGACGTTCCACCAATGGAAAAAGTTTGGATTGCCTTGAACGAACAGGTGGCAGAGCCAGGCGTTGCTCATTGGAGGAGGTAACATATGACGTTCAAGAACTGGAGACTACTTTGTAGTCAGCATTAGTTAATGTGGGCTGCTGCAGGTAGCCAGTGGAGCTCAATGAGCAGCGAGGTAACATGTGACCTTTTGGGTTGGTCGTAGACCAGGTGAACCGCCGCGTTCTGGATCATCTGAAGAGGTTTCACTGTGGAGGCTGGTAGGCCCGTCAGGAGGACGGTACAGTAATCTAGTCTGGAGATGAACACAGCTTGTGTCAGGAGTTGAGCAGCATTTTTGAGTTACAGTATGTAAGGCCTGATTTTTCTGATGATTGTTTCTGAATTCATTAATAAATCGTTTTAATTATAAAATGTAAAAGAAATGTTAGAAAGAATAAACATCATACATTTCTTATACATTTCTGTCCTGTCCTTTTAGTCACAAACCCAAAGAGAAGCAGTGAATGCCTAAAAATGTCGACATTTCATTTATATTATGTGTCAATTATTAACATTTGTGATGACTTCCAGTCGACTGATTAACTAACTAATTACTTTTGTAGATTTCTTATAGCTCCAGAGTAAACACAGCAGCACAGTGTCCACATTTCTATTCAATTTTAACCTGTAAATGAATTCATCTGAAATGAACAAATAATTAAAGCCCTATTATCGTCTTCTTTGTTTCTTTCTTCCTGGAATGTATTATGAAATATAAAATTGTGACCTTGCATGTGTGTCAACATATTTATTATGTAACCACAAGTCTAATGTGTTTGTACAAAGAAAGATGTTTGCATCTGGAAGCATTTACATGTTATTAAATCAAAGTTTTGCTGCACCTTAATGTTACACCAGAGAAAATAAGTCTGAATTTCAGTGAAACGTTCTGTAGTTAGATAGTTTCACTTTCTCACAATATGTTCCATAAACACGCGTCATTCCGTCACTTTGACTGGATCTATTTGTTTGTTCAAAATTAAGCTGTACCAGGCCCGAAGGTAAAACATGTTGAGACAGCGTGAATGGTGGATTAGCACGCCACGAGCAGGGGGGACAGGAACTGAAACAGAGCAAGAGAGGGAAAGAACAAAAACAGAGTTTCAGACATGTAATCTGTCTAATCCACTGGGCTGTGAAAACGACTGGGAGGAAAGGAGGGGAAAGATGGTGGACAGGGAGTTAGGAAGAGGGCTAATTTCTAACTAATTTAGCTAAGATGATTAAGTGAGACTTGCTTGATGAGAAAATAAGCTGTCAGAAGGCCTCTGACCTTGTTTCAGTGTATTTACTTCTCTGTCTCAGTGATATTACACACCAGTTACACTAAGAACACAAATTCTGGAGTTTATGTGCAATATTGTAGTAAATATTACATTTAATGCTCTTTTTATTGGGTTTTCATTTTTATAAACGCAAACTTTAGAAAAACAAAAACACAAAACAGAAAAGTCCCAAAACAAAAGATAAATGGGTAAATAAAAAGAAGATGGGAGACAGGTAAACAAAGACCACATACATGGAATAAATGAAACAGTCCTCATCTTCCAGGGACAGATGATTTAAGTTATGACTTCTGTAAAAAGGAATTCAATGGTTTCTCCAAAACTTGTCCGTCTGTGATTAAGGTCATAGGTCAGCTTCTCGAGAAGAATAAGAGCAGAAATCTGTGATATCCACATGTCGACTGTAGGGACCTGGGGAGTTGACCACCACAGCAAGATACATTTTAGCCAAAAACAAAAGATTTATCAACAGAGATTTGGTGTCTGTGTCCGAGAAATTGAAAAAAAAAACAATCCAGAAAGTCTGGATGCTGTCACATGACCAAAACAAGTGGATACATGTACCTTTGTGTATATTACATTTAAAACAAAGGTTGGAGGGAACATTCTCTGGATGCGAACAGGTGTGTAATAAGTTTGGTGAAAAAATGTAAAGTTCTGTTTATGTATAGAGATTGAAGTACATTTAGGGAAAACCCCACTGCAGATTTTGTCCCAGTCCACAGGGTTAAACGTCACCTCCAGGGTGCTCTCCCACAACAGCTTCAGAGAGTCATAGCCTGAAGAATCTGAGTAAATTAGTGAAGTATAAATCTTGGAAATCAGTCATTTGGGAGATTTGGGCAGAAGTATAATGTTTTCCAGCTCTGAAAGTCTCATGCGGATCCCGCCTGTCCTCAGGAGAGACCCTATAAAGTGACCACTTTGGAGATACTTATAAAGATCTGTGTGGGGAATATTAAATACAGCCCTGAATTGCTCAAATGACTTAACAGAGTCAGAGACCAACAGGTCTGTAAAGTTTGACAGGCCCTTAGATGTCCACTCCTACAAACCAATACTCCTAATCTGTGCTGGTAAATCTGGATTCAGAGCCAGAGGAGAATGGAAAGAGATGACAGGGTTCTACTTCTGCTTCTACTCTACTTCTTCAATTTCTATTTCTTCTTCTACTTTATTTACAAAAAAGAAATCCAATAAGCTGTCATAAAAAACAAGATAATGATAGAGCTCTGATGTCTGATCGTACAGTTTAATATGGTGACAAAAGTATATTTAATATATTCACATCTAATCCACTTTATAAGTTATAATCAGAAAACTTATTTATGATTTTTTTTAAAGACAACTTACTGCTATATTTTTGTTTTTCTTTGATAGATCTAACTAAACATGTTCAAAAATCTGCACGGTATCAGAGTTATCTTCTGAAATGCAGACGCAGTAATGATAAATAGTACACTTGTATAATGAGAAAAGGGACATTTAAGTAGCCCACTTAACCAGGTGATGAATTATAGGTTTGGTGATTACCTAACAACTGTATGGCAACAAGTGCCATAATTGGCAGTAAAGTCCTTGAAGGATCCCTAATCTTTGGGATGAAAGTGGACCAGGCCAAGCCAAAGGCAGATGGACTGTTATGGAAGCAGATATTTGGGGCCCCAGACAGCCTGAGCCATCGCTGAGCCTTGCAGCGGCATGACTTGGCTTTGGCCTGGCCTGCATGGTGTGCTGTGCAGATGGGCTAATTGGCTGGAGAGACCTAGGTAGTTTGCCAATCTGTGAAGACCGAGAGATTAGATTAGCCATGTAAGATTACAGTAGAGCAGAGTCAGACTGTGTCATCTGACTGTGATGCAGCTCCAGACTCACCCACTGAGAGAGGGGGACAGTGGAGAGGGTGGGGGAGGCAGGGCCTGAGCTGATGATGTTGTGAAAGGGGAAGAAGGATGATAATTATAAAAGACAAAACGATAGAAAGACCTGCAAAGAAAATGCATAAGGGGAAGAAGAAGTCATGTGAAGAAGTGTTATTCTGTGGTCGCAACATCTTGAAATTCAGTAGCAGAACCACAAATATACACATTTACTTATTGGAAAAGAAGTCAAACATATGTGTTTATATAACATAATAATATAACAAATATCTGCATAAACACATACATACACAAGTGAACAACAGTATTCACCCCCAGCCACAATCCTCAACAGATGGTGGAGTGTAGCCTCTGAAACAGATAATCCGTTATTGTTCTAAATATTTTGATTATCGGCCCTGGTTGTCATTTCAAAATCATACACAAATGACCACCTAACCTTAGCTTGATCCTTGGCTTACAGCTGTGCTTGAGCTAATATCTTTGGGCTCAGGTCCCAAAGCTGTATTGTAATATAACTGAGAGTGTTATTCCATAAGCTTCTCATTTTAGAAATTGACAATGTACAGATTTGTTTTATTTAGAGAACATAACAAGAGGCTCGGGGGAGATTTTAAGAAGGGTGTTTACAACTGCCGGCTGCTGCTTTTCAAGTTGGGCATAATTCACATTTGCACAGAATGCTGATATTTCTCTCACATTTCCAAACTGTGAAATGTATTATCCCTCACATCAAGTGGTGCAGTTATTCATCTCTTAATTCTGATCAAATGTTACTCTTTATGGAGAAACATAATAAAAATATTGATAATAAAATATTTCTTACACTAATATCAGCCCCTCTTAATGAAATCCTAATGATGATATATAATAATATATAATAATAAAAAACATGAATGTTTATTTGATAAACAACAAATGTTGTCTTTGCATGTCCTCATGCCCGGCCCTCTTTATTTTAATTAAACTCATCAGCAGGGCGGACCAACTTGTAATAATCGATAAAGACCACGGTGGTAGCTGTGGCCTGATGCCAAGTATTGATCTGTGGTTAATGTTTTTGTTCTACCGTACGCATGATGCCCCAGGGACAATAAAAGACCAGTGAGACTAAGACAATTAGACGGGTTGATTGTTATCCAAAAGACGAGGAGAAGAAGAAGATTAAATGAGGAGATTTAGGTCAAAGTGGTGATGTCCAGAGGAAGGAAGGAGGAGGGGCAAAAAAGACGGGAGGAGGAGGAGGAGGAGGAAGGATTGGGGTCAGGGAAATTGCTGTAGCCTGGGAGGTTGCCTCTGACTGGGGAAGAGAGTGATGGGGGATGGAGGAAGGGCAAGCCTGATGCTTGGCAGGACTACTCTGGGTTGACGGAGGAAGGTGGTGTGTCACCTGCTGTACTTCACCTGATTTCCACAGCAGGCATGCCTGTCTAGGGATTTTCCTTAACTGTCTAGACATCTGAATCAGCACTGGCTGATCTGATGTTTTTCTTTTCTCTCTCACTCTCGTGCTGTCCCCCCTCCTTTTCTTGGAAAGCCTAATTAGCAGACATTTTTATTGATCTGCTGGATTTGGAGCTGAAATCCCCCTCTCTGTCTGCCAGACAGATCTCGACTAAAGTCCCTCTCTTTAGCTGGTGGTCTGTGAGATTGTGGAGGGGGGCTGTGGTGGATGTGCCCACCTGTTGACCACAAGCCAAACGCGTTCAGACTTTGCTACACCCTTACATCACCCCTTTCTTATCCCTTTTTTCCGCATCACACATCTTCTCTACCATTGGTGGAGCTCATATGATATGGGCTTTCTAGACATGAATTACATGTGTTGTAGGTGATGGCTTGAGTTAGCAATAATTAGGGTTTAAGGATTGAAGAGTCTCATTAGTTCAGGAATTGAGATAAACACCCTGTAATAACTGACAATTGAGTGGCATGGAAAGATTATGGAGGCATTATAAATGACAAATGAGCCACCATCCACCGGCTAATCTGTTAACTGACTGCATTTCTAGGTTGTTGTACCTTCCTGCGAGTGAATTCAATTTTCGCTTCACTTACAAAGGAAAACGTACTGCGTAGTCTGCTACAATGATCTAACCATTTTGGCTTCTAGCAGTTTGCAATTGATCCCCCCTCCAAACCTCTCACATAGCTACATAGCTAAATTAAAAAATGAAAACTGAGAAGAGTCCAAAAAATGAATGCTGGTGTGTCACAGAAATGATTTTCCTTGTTGCACACATTAATAAATGTTCCATATGTAAGATTCTGAGGTATTTCACATATTAATTTATATTTTAATCACTTTTTATTGCTAATTGGTATAACAGGACTTTCTCAGTTGTCAGCCTGTGGACTGAAAGGACTCAGGACTCCAACACCAAGCCTTAAGTCAAAGCTAACACAAAGCATGGTGAACAAACTCTAATGAACACATAGATATGCATATTATATTTATGCCACATTCTGTAAATAGAGCTCCTGCAATCTGACACACTGGACTTTTATGTAGCATTTTGAATGCATTTTGTTACTTTCATTTGAGTGAAGTGACTGAGTGCTCCCTCCACCACTGCTGCATGCTACAATTGTCTGCTCAGCTTACAGTATAATGTCACATGTTACCTCGCTGCTTATCGAGTGATCCATCTCATGTTTGTTTTAGAAATCAAATATTCAAAGTCACAGGTTAAACAGGATTGTGAAATTTCTCAGTCACAGAATCATTACTGTAGGCCGGAGGTAATGTCACGGCTGCTGGCAGCACTGTGCACTGTGCGTGACTCAAGACTTAGTTTCGAGGAACATGACAAGACATTACTTGAATTTAGAGCTATGCTATAAAAACCAATATAACTCAATCATGTAAAGAAGTGTGAACATTCTCATGTCTAAACTGAGAGAATCAGAGCAGGCATTTACAGATACATCTCACATTCATGCTTTGATTAAGCTTAAGTGCAAATGTCTCTCGGTGTGCAAAAGGAAGCGTTAAATGGTTTGTCATGTTCGCTGAAAAAGAAGAAGCAGAAAGAATTGTCGGTGACGGCGAGATGAATGCCAGTACTGAGAAAAAAACGCGTGGTAATTATTTGTGGCAATGACACTGACCGGACACTGAGTTCACATAAGGAAACGATCAAGCTTCATTAAATTCACTTTTGTTAAAAGCTTTTAGAATTAACAGGAGTGATGTTGCTCATTGCTTCATGGGGGTCATAAAAAGACACAAGACTAAATTTACAGTGCATCGTGGATTGCATTCAATCACCAAAGCTGAGTGAGAAAATAAAAAAATAATGACTTTTACTTCTCTTTTAGCAACCCAGAGGCCAACCATCGAAGTGTATGTGGTTAACTAAATAGATAGCACATCTCTTCAAAATACCATGCCCTGTTCTTAGATTAAATTAGAAGTGTTGAAAAGTCCCCTATACCAACCCTGATATGATTCAAAGTTTTTCATGGTAAACAGTCTGATGATGATGCAGATAAAGATTGTTTGTTAAGGCCTCTGGCTTGTCTGCCTTTTTCCTTCCTCTTCTGTGATGGTATGCGACCAAGAAGAGGTGTGAAAAAGAGAGCTGTTATTTTGGTCTGTCACAGTCAGCCTCTGAGAAACTGGCTTATTGCTACAGATGCTGGTGAGAAAGTGTGAGCTCTCACTTTGTGTTAACCTTATAAGGACAAGCAGATGTGCAAAAAGCTGAAAAGGTATTAGATTTCTAAAAGGTCATTTGAAGACATGCCATGCTCTACACTTCAATCTGTTCAGTCTTTTGGCTGCAGTTATCAACTGTATATATAGACTTCTACTGCGGCCTGTGTGCGTAATGCACATTGACAGTATATGGATGGATTATAGTGTCATTGTAATTTGCAATACAGTCACAGCTAAGGCATGTTTTGAATAAGGTACCAACCTCATTGCTACAGCTCGTTAGCAGTGCAACATGTCTGCAGCTGTAATGATGTATTGGTTATCAGCTACGTGTCTAATAATAGACACGTCTGAGAACAAACATTAATTTTATATTTGTACCTTGCATCCCTTCATCAGCAGACCACAGAGTCAATATTGCTGCAATCAGTTTATGAAAGCTAAAACAAGATCAAGTCTTCAAGTTATTGCCTGGGCCCTATGAAGAAAATGTGACTATGCTTACAATGTTGAAGTTTTCCCATTAGTCCACTTTATTCAGGTAGCATTCGTCTATTCCTATTCCTAGCACACCTAAATAATAATAGGAAGAGTTTGGCAAAGTTCAAAGTTCCACAGAATTTAACAATGAATGAAAAAAAAAAAAACACAAGAGAGGAAGCTGCAGAATCTTGTGGAAGAAAACAAGATCCAGCACATAACACTGATCTTCAGACAGATGGAGATAAGGGGGATTTAGGTTGGTTGTCTTGTTTAGTAACAAACATCTGATGACACATCCTGAGACATGGACACTGGAATTGTCCACTGTTGCGGATTGACTTCCAGATTAAAATCATGCTTTTGTGTTTCAAAACATACCTGGATTATGTACGTTGACCCTCCTGACCTAAAGATAATATTCAGGTTTTTTTCCCATATGTAAACATAATTGCTCCCATAAGCTTTAAAGTGACTGCTGTTGAATTGAAGGCCTCTTTCATTGGAATTGCAGTATCCCCTGAAGCAACTTAACAGGTCAAGCAAGTGTGAATTAGTTGGAAAGAGAGCAATGTTTGCCAAGTGACATTGCACCATGCATAAACTGGAACCGAAACGTGTTTTCTTTCAGAGTTCTACAGTAGAAGGAGGTGCATCTTATCAAAACTATTCATTGGCATACAAACAATAGCCCAAACACACTTCTTTTGTTTTTATAAAACAGTTTAAAGAAACGTGATGATAATCTGAATTTTTTACCTCTACCCATTCAGAAAATAAGACTCGCACAATAAGAAAACAATCACCTTTGCGTGCCGGCGATGAAATGCAATAATGTTATGTTACATATTTAAGGTTCAACCAGCAGGGATAATCCAGGGATCTGGTAAACTAAGCTGGTCAGGGTCAGTAAACAACAACACCCAGCCCCCACCCCCCCAAAAAAGTGATGCTTTTTTGACTTCCTATAGGTTATCTATACTTCCTGGTAAGAGTTGTTTGTGGTTGTTGTTAGAGACAACTTTATTTATTTTTATACTTATTATGGGGAGTGGCATGTTTCCACTGTGACTCATGGTCAGGCAGCCGTAAACAACGTGAGCTATCACAACTCTGGACCGGACTGTTATCGCTTTCATTCTCGCTGAAAGAACACTTGCCCTTTATATGACAAACACATCAACTCTACAGTATTTAACGAAGCACACAGCGTAAAGTTTCTGTCACCTCATGTTTACTTTTCATTTTCTTTTGGTAAAAGTTTTCTTACCAGATTTTTTCAGTATAGTTAATGGTATCTTATGTTCTTTAAAGCAGAAATAGACAACTTTTTTCTTCAACATATCATATGAAGTAAATGTTGACTGTAACAGTTATAGAATAATGACACCATCTGTGCTTAGATGCCACTAGGCATGATATTTAACCTCTCATAAGTGACTCATATATACACTAAATAACTGAACATATTTACACTTTTTTCCTGTAGTTTATTTCTAATATTAATGTTACACTCCCTTCCACAACTACACTAACCTTGCTGTAGCTACTTCTGTACTGTAGCATCTTATTACGTGTTAAGCAATAACTCAAGCTATGTTATGTAAGGTATAATGTACAGCAAGCCGGTAACTGTTACAAAATAAAGGTTATAGTTAAGGTTAATTGGTTGGCTGCCCATTGGTCGGGGTACATGTGTAACAGGGTTGGGGATGGTGGAATCAGTGGTTACTGATGGGTGAACAATAGGATTATTTACTTTATACTCCTAATTGCCCTATTTGTTTTCTTGTAGCATAGAGAGACAGATGTACCGTCCTAAAATGAACATTAGTATTTTGTTGAGGACTTTAGAAGTTGGAAATCAGTAAACAATGGAACAAAGAATGTTACACTTTAAATATATGATATTTAATTTGCTGCATGACCCAATCATTACATTCATTCATGTCATTTAGCTGACACTGTTATCAAAAGCGACTTACAGAAAAGGGAAATAATCAAAGTACAGTGCGGTAAGGTGCGTCAGTGCAGCTATGACGATTCTTTAAGGTTTAGAGTTGTCATGTAGTGCTAGAAGAGGAGGTCCTCTCCCAAGAGCTGGAGGTCTTCAGGAGGTTTTTGAAGGTAGAGAGGGACAATCAGGGTGTGATAAGAAAGTGTTAGTGCAGCAGTAAGTGCTGGGACAATTCTTAAAGGGGTAGATCTATCATGTCCAGTTGTTGGTAGTGTTGGAGAGGAGGTCCTCTCTGAAAAGCTGGAGATCTTCAGGAGGTTTTTAAAGGTAGAGAGGGGCGCCCCTGATCTGGTAGGAACTGGTAGGACGTTCCACCAACGGGGAACAACCAACGGAAAAAGTTTGGATTGCCTTGAACGAACAGGTGGCAGAGCCAGGCATTGTTTATTGGAGGAGCGCAGCAGTCATGAGGTAACAAAGTCACAACCTTCAGTGTGCCATCTCTCATTGCTGTAATATACAGTTTCTACTTCACCACCACTGCTAGTTTAAAACATTCACTCAGTTGCAGTTAATTCAGCTTATACTCAACATTTAGCAGAGCAGGTGGCAGCTTTCTCTGCTCTGCTATTGGCACTAGAGCAGTACAGACTTATACTATTGCATGGCAACAGGTGTGTTTAGAAAAGACTATTACTCAGGTACCATCAGCTTAGTGTTTTCAGGCCTTTGTCTATCTCAGACAGTTTTAATATAGCTGACCTCAGGTCTTTTCTCCACTCATCCTTTTCTTCCTCGTCTGGTGCTCTTATCTCCCTCCCTCCGTCTTGCTAAGGCCTACTTCTCTTTGCCCTGTGAGAGAGGTTTCCCTCTCCAGAAGAAGCGTGTCTATTAACTATCTGATCTCTCGGATGTCATGTGTGTCCAGAAGAGTGAGATGAGTCGCGTAACCTGCTATCCTGGAGTGCCCTGAGCCTGAGCCCAGACTGTCTGCAAATTAGAGAAATTAGCCCAGCCGGACACAGGCCAGTGAAAGAGCCCAAATCCTCACCTCCCCACCCTCACCACCATACACACACACGCACACACACTCCCTCTACGATCACCATTAACCCCCACACCACACTGGGCAGTAAATCTCATTTCTTGGACTAGCAATCTTGCCATATGGCAGCCAATCTACTGTTTCACCAGCCAAGTTAGAAAGAAAAGGGGGGTCAGTAGTCATAAAAATGGAAGCAGTATCATTTTTCCAGAATGTAAAAATATATATTTTATTGTTTTTTTTGTCTGTTTCTCTTTAACTATTATATAAACCCTAGAAATCAAATACAGTTTGACCTTTAACGTCGGCTTCATATGTTGTTTTTTATTTAAATTATACAACAGGTGCATACACTATGCTTTGTGCAAAAAAGTACACTTTTTTAACCAAATTTGATGAATTCACTTATGGGCATGTGTGTTTTAAGGTGTTTCACACATGAATACACAAATAGCTCTTTCTGCACAGGCCACATCTCCACATATAGAAAAGTCACACTGTTTTAGCCTCCATATGTTGTTTTAACTGCTCTCTCCTGTCCTGGCTATCTTTATGTAGAGCTTCAGGTGAGAGAGCAGAGAGCAAGTGTCTGTGTGTACAAAGTGACAGAAAATGATTATACTCTGTTTTTTGTGTTTGACTTTTTTCTGACAAAAATAAATCTAATAATAAAATTGTGCTCTTGTCTTTGTATGGGTTCAGGATTTATGTGTGTGTGTGTGTGTGTGTGTGTGTGTGTGTGTGTGTGTGTGTGTGTGTGTGTGTGTGTGTGTGTGTGTGTGTGTGTGTGTGGCAAGGGTCTTAGGGGTCTTAAAGATGCTCTACAGTGAGATGTAGGTCAAGGAGATACAGTGCCAGCAGATTGCTCATTAAGTGCCAAACCAAGCAAAAGTCTTGAGTGTGTTTTTCAGTGGCAACAGGCCGGCCATCTGCTCTTCCTTTATTCATTCATTAACATGTCTTCTTTGTGTGTGCATGGACGTGTGTGCTTGTGTGTATGTACAAGCATTCATCACAACAGCCACTTGCTGGCCAAGTGTACGTCACTGATGTTGTTGTCCAAAACCAACAGTTGTGTGTCAGATGGCTCAATCACATGACCACAGCGGCTTGTGATTGGCCAAGGCGTTAAGCTAAAAAAGCTTGGCGCAATCTGGGCTCATGAGTTTCTGGTGGCGGTGACAGAGTGGACACATCGAGCGGATACCCCAAAGGATCTAACTGAGAGGAATCTCTAAAGAAACATTAGAGGAAGGAGAGAGTACAAAGAGGAGAAAGCAGACAATCAAGGGATGTCATAACCAAAGAAATGAAGATCCTACAGCTGAATGAATGTGTGAAAGTAAGTCATATCTTTTATTTTCTCGTTTGCTTAGAAGGATAAGGTTGTATAAAAGATGGATAAATGATATGTAATTACAGAAAAGGACAGGTTGACCTATTGCTTAAACTGAATGGCAAATGCTGGGATATTGGCCAAGGACAGTGTCATTGAACTTTGGTTCCTCATGAATGGAATATTAATGATTGCCAGAAGGCATTTTTTAATTTTAAAAAGTATGGAGATTTTTATTTTTATAAGATTATGGGCCTTCAGTGCTAGATTTAGTTGACTCTGGAGAAAACTTGTAAAAAACAACAAGTCAACTTACCATAGTAACACTTTACCTTTATATACACTGCTGGAATAAAAAAATTTTTTTACCTCTTATGGGATTTATTCTTGATATATAAAGTGTATCTCCTCAAAACTTTATCGATCAATATCTTCCAAACATGTCACAGTGAGCATTAAACCACAATTAACCTGAATGCATAAATAGGAGGATAGGATAGGATAAAAAGAGGAATGTGTCTAAAAACAGTACTGTCAGTTTTCAAAAGGTCAATCTGTGAAAGAAAGACAGATACAGCGACAGGCTTTACAAGACGTTTTCTGTGCTTCTAAAGTCTCTCTTTCTCCTCCATTCCTTTTTCAGATCTTGAGCTTTAACCAGCGTACCTAAGACAAGAGACTTACCAAACCAAACCAAAGTACTTCTATACCAAAGCAACCTAAACCAAACAGAACTAAACTAAAAACACCTGAATTCATCACCTACAACAACATCATGAAGCTAGATAGCGCACAAGGAGACATGAGCGGGTGGAGAGAGATGGACTTTGCCCTCAATTGCACTTACATTGTGCCAGACCAGCTGTCAGATCCAAGCTTCAGCCTACCCAAAGCCATGACGTCCATCCCACGCAACCTCACCTTCGAATACAACACAGACAATGAGGTAAGAGACATTCAATACCTTCAGACTGTTTACCCAGCGAGACCCTCTCTTAACACGGCTTTTTAAATGAAATACACACACAAAATCAAGTCAACACCATGGACTAGCAATCAAGCAGCCCTCTGATGTTATAGTAGGTTAAAAAAAAGCAAAAAGGTAATGCTGTTTTGTTAGATTAAAGCTTCAGTTTTTTTACACTTCAAAATTCAGAGTTACGTAACATTCTGTTGGGCCATCTGCATTGGGTTTCTTTGAACAAAAGATCTGCTGACTAATGAGTTCCTCACACATACAGTAGTGTGTACAGCATGTGTGTGTGTGTGTGTGTGTGTGTGTGTGTGTGTGTGTGTGTGTGTGTGTGTGTGTGTGTGTGTGTGTGTGTGTGTGTGTGTGTGTGTGTGTGTGTGTGAGAGAGTAAATGTGGGGCAGTTGACATGAGGCCACTGGCAGCTTGAGGTCAGGGGCCTTTTTAAGTCTTCTGGCCACCTTAGCTTCCCTAATGTTTCAGCCATTGTGCAGCTTCTTTACACTTCTTCTTACACATATAAAAACTCATGTAGGTGCTCAGGACATGAAGACAGACACACAGGGTAAGATGTTTCCTCTTCTTAAGTGCCTGCGTCCTCTCCCACTCCGGTGAGTCAGAGAGCAATCCCAATAACCGTAGGGAATATCAGTCAGCTGACTGATTGGCTTGTAGTGCAGTAAGATAAGGCATGTGTCTGGACATGTTACCCACTGCAAAGCACAGCAATCATGTCTCCGAGTAAGTTTCAGAAGGGAATTCTTATTGCAGCGAAAGAGAAAAACCTCATCTTAAAGATGTCGCACTTCGTTTGTGTCGCTGTCCCCTTCCTCTTTCTGCCCCGTCCTGACCCAGGCAACACTTTCTGTTGTTGTTCCTCTTCTCTAGCTCTCACACTCTCATCTCTTCTTCCTCTCTATGCAGCATGTACTGTTGCAGGATGAGAAAACATGCAAACTAAGGTGATAAAATCTCTTTGAGGGCTAATTACAAATCCCTGGGCCGTGTTCTCCGGGCAGCATATCTTACAAAACGCTTCACACACTCACTCTTGCTGTCAAATTTGATTCTGCTATTTCGCTTGTGCTCATCCAAAATCTAATTTGAATGTAATTATATCTTATACCCACAACAAGCACTTCACATGCACATACATGATCAGTGAATCAAAAACACATCACATACAAAATAAGACATAACAGGAGTACACCCTCACATACTTGCCAGTAATTTACTTTGCTTAATCAGACCCTTTGAGTGGTTTCCCTTCCTAAAGAAGGTGTCATGTGACTCTTTCTCCTTCTCTCACTAAAGCTGGGAAATTCATTTCCTGATGATCATAAAACAGCTGTTTCTTTGTGTGGCTTTGTGGCACAGTGCGCATGCATGTGCGTCTTTGAATGTTAGGTGACACCGTTATCAGGAAGGCAGTAAGTGAAGGGATTTTTCACACAGGTGAGTGTATGATAGACTTGTTTTTTTCTGATAGATGAGTCATATCTGAAGATTCTGGATGAAAACAATGAGAATATAATCAACTGACTCTATATATTGGTAATCATATCAGAGACTACCCATTGTTTCACCAGCCCATTATTCCGAAACCTCAATAATGCTATTTGACTGAAAACTCATTTATCCAACAGCCCATTATCCCAAAAACAAAAGCTCACTGCTCCGAAGGCCTCAGAGTTTTGGACATGCAGGAAAGGACCTTTGTCATCATCCATAAGAAACATGGGGCTAAGATTAAGACAGTTTAGTCAGGTTTAGGCACTAAAACTTCTTAGTTTAGGAAAACACCATTGGTTTAAATAAGTATGTTTCATCAGTTAAGTTTGGGATAATGTATCAGACTCTGTATTTTCTGATCAATGGACGTTCAGAGCAGTGGCTGTTTGTTTGTTTTCAGTCCTGTGGTACATTTTTCTGACTACTGGGGTTTTAAAATAATGGGCCCTCCGGCGTGGCATCAGCACTTCAACGTGCACATCAACACACTTGCCATACTTGTTCAGTGCCTGTTTGGTTACAAGAAGGATTGTTGGACCTACTTATTTTCCTGTTTTCCTCATAACATCTTTCCACCTTTTCTAAACATCCTTTAACACCCATTTTATTCCAAAGCGTGCCAGGAAAAGCAATGAAAGGTGGTGGGGGCATGTGGCAGATGGGGTGTTAGCAACGGTGCCAGTGAGCTGAGAGAGAGAGAGGCAACGGAGGGGATAGATGGGGAGGAAGCTGAGCAGAGGAGGGTGTGTTGGGGGGATTTAGGTTAAAACCAGATGATTAACTTTCGTTGGGGACAGGCAGTCGGCCAGGCATCAGGCTTCAACCTGGCGGGCACACAATCTATTTTCAGAGGGCTAAGAAAAGACGTGGGGTTGGGGGAGGGCAGAAAAAAGGAAGGCGTTCAGGAGTGTGATAGCGTTGGTCCAGAGAACGCCCACACTCCTTTATTCCATTCTTCAACACCACTGGCACCCCCCCCCCCCCCACTCCATCCTCCCAACCTGACTGAACTGAGCGGTTAAACAGCAGTGGCGGCCACAGCCATTCGTTAGTCACGCAACGCCAACGAAGCACAATGTCACTGTCACACCGGTTCATCGCATCCGGGAATCACCTCACTCGCCTTGACACACACAAAAACACACACACGCTTCTGCCGCCCTGCCGTGACGGGTTGTTCTTTTAATTAACTGCTCGTACATAATTTACAAATTCAGACTCTAGCCTTCATGGAGTGATAAACGTGTTCAGGTGTCTTTTTTTTTTCTTTTCATTTAGGCCATGAGAGGCCATGAAAATCTTTTTAGGGGTCCGTTTGAATTATAATTCCTCAGTGGCAGGAAGACTGTGTGTTTATGTATGGGGCTGGGGAAGGAGGGTGGGTGAGGGTATTTAAGGATCGAGTAGCTCCTCAAAAAAACCACGGCTGTGTGCCACAGATGCCCTGCCTGATGGTGTGTGTGTGTGTGTGTGTGTGTGTGTTTTAGGGTTAGCCTGTAGACTTTTTATAAATGTGTGAATCATAAAGCTGTTTTTTTTTTACAAAAAAGGCCACTGGCATATCTATAGATTTATTGATTTATTGAGTTGAGAAAGACATGTTGTCTTTCTCAACTCAGTAAAATCTACCTCAAAAGGTCAGACATGACTCAGTGATGTGCACAACAGGACATGTTTTTACCTAACCACATATATTACTGTATGTACCTTGGCACAATTACTCACTAATGTTAAAGAACGTTTCCCCTTTGCAATTGAAAAACACGTTGGGATGAGCTTTAAAAATGTGTCAGGGAGTCCCAATATAGTGAGTTAAAGGTGAGTTACACATCTACAGCTAGAAGATTTTGCAATCACGGCTTTTAGGCTTTGAAGCAAGAGCAGGCAGAGTCAGTCTTATATTTGTCTTGTACTACATGAGAGACGTGAGAAACACATGAGAGAGGCAGCACAACATTCACACTACATAACAGGTGACCTGACTTCTTCTATGTGTGGTGTGAGGACAGTAGGTCAGAGATCAGTGGAGTAGGTCAGAGAAAGTGTAATTCTCTTCATTCCATTAACTCATTAGTGTCTAAAGTGTGTCACCTTGTGGGCTTTAACGTGGCTCTAGAGCTGTCTGGGTCAACAAGACAAAGCCACCACAACTATAACTCATGTCAACAACCTGCTGGACATAAACAAACACAAGTATACCTCTACCTTATATGTATAGAGGGATCTGTTGTCCTTAATTAGTGCTCAAAACATCAGCTGATAGATATTTTATGTTCTTTATGAAGCCAGAGTGTTAAGTTGCAGTGTAATATTCCACATATGAGGTAAAATATGGGAAATTGGCTCAAAATTTCATGAAGTATTTGTTCTGTGTTTCAGGTGACAGGCGTGTTTAGCAAAGAATACATTCCTCAAGGGACTCGCTTTGGTCCCCTGCAAGGAGACATCTACACCAAAGACAACGTCCCCAACCAGGCCAACAGGAAATACTTCTGGAGAGTAAGGGAAACACACAAACGCATACGCACACAAACTCTATGCATAATCCAAATTAGGCACCGATATGTAAGTCCAGCCCGGTGTCACACAGAGGAAAATCACAATTCTAGACACCCTGAGAACAAGCGATGGGGATCTGTTTTCATCTTCCTCTATTATTCTTGAAAAAAAAAAAAGCTTGGTTGCTCAGATACAGAAGTTTCAAGCCAGTGGTTAATACGTCAACAAACTGGTTCAGGGTTTTTTGAAAAAAAAAAAATTGACCAAAAATGAGGAAGTTTTGACATGGTGGCACGTAAGAAAAGACTGGATTCACACACTGTCATCAACTCCTTACCGGCACTCAGGTCCAATGCAATATGTGTCACGCACACATAGGAAGGGGCTATTGTTCAATATACACACTCAGACATTCACACAATCCTTGTCTTTCCGGACCCTTTTTAGTCTTCATGTCCTGTGATTATTTTCTTAGACAAAGCTTATGTCATTTAGGAAATTTTCTATTCTGCCAATTCCCATAAAGACTTCCTACGTATTTTCCTTCCGGCTATATTTCCTGTAAAACCTGTGCATGGTTTACAATGTTCCTGCCCTGGTGCAATAGTGAAAGTCTGATGTTCCTCTGGAGTCATTATCTGATAAACCTCATGACACAGATGTAGGACAGGTGGACGTGCTGCCAAAGACATGCCTGTGTATGTGGGTTTGGCCACATGCCAGCTGCCTGTCAGGCAGGAATCCAACATTTCCCTTTCATTTTGTTTGTTTTCTTAAGGCAACACACACACACACACACACACACACACACACACACACACACACACACACACACACACACACACACACACACACACACACACACACACAATATTTTTTTTTATCAAAAGAAGAGATCACAGTTAATTGTGCTGCTAGCATGTATTTCATAAAACTAAATGTCAAACCAAAAACAATAATAATACAAAGAAGTGAGAAAGAAAAAAAGAGAAGGAGAAAGAAAGAGGGAGAGTGAGAGAAGCCCCGCCTCCGTGTCTCGCACTCAAATAGTGACATGCAGAGGCATAAACACACACACACACACACGAGCGCAGCACTCAGCACACACACACACACACAGAGCAGAGCTGTAGGACGCAAATATACTGTGACTGATAACTGAAGAGGATAAAGGATATTAAACTGTACATGGCAGAGGTGATTATTCTTTTTTTTTTTTCTTTAGATTCTTGATTTATTCAAATTCAATCGATTGTTTTAATGATTATATTTGGGTCTATAATGCTGCTGTGGCCAACGGATGGTTATAATATCATGTTTTTGGATTATATTAGTTCATTTAATCATCTGATACATTAAATATTAAATAATTTCATCTACATCTAGTCCTCATGAATGTTCTTCATGTTTCTGCGTACATCTTTTAATCCCATCACCACTCTCTTTTTCTCCTTCAGATTTACAACGGTGGGCAGCTTCAAAACTTCATTGATGGCTATGATGTCCACAGGAGCAACTGGATGCGCTACGTCAACCCGGCCCGCTCCCCAGTCGAACAGAACCTGGTGGCATGCCAGAACAGCCAGGACATCTACTTCTACACCATCCGACCGGTGGAACCCAATCAGGAGCTGCTAGTGTGGTACAGCCAGGAGTTTGCCCAGAGGCTCTGCAGCCAGCAGGCTGACATCAAACAGAGTGAGTGCAGCAGGATCTTTTCTAGTTTTGTAAAAAACAGACTCGCAAATATCTCGAGGCACAGGAAGGAACAGAGCTCACATCTGCACACTTCAGTGCTCGTTCTTGACAGATTTGCTGTTCTCCAACAAAGACATCATGTTTCTGGTGAACTTGATGAACCTGTGATTTTGTATTAATCATCACAAGGAATGCTCACTGTCACAAGTTTTGATGGTGAGATAGAACAGAGATTAAATCTGTTTTGTCTAAATACACAGCACAAAGTCTGCACCAGGACAGGGTCACTGTTGTCAGTAAAATTGTTTAACTTCAAAGTGAATAAGGACACTGTAATTCCTTCCCTGTGAGGAAGACCTGATGTTATCTTTTACCGACAATAAAAATGGTTGGTTTGATGCTATATTTCTCCCTGTCTGGCTTAACATAGAGGCAGTTTCATGTAAGATCATGGAGAACGCACACAGACAAAAGAAATCTCAGTAATTGAAGAAGGGGAGAGTGGAGAAATCTAAGGGGAATAATGGCCGGTCAAAGTACCTTGATGAGTCATTTGTTTTCAGCTGTTAGTAGAATGGCAAGTCATACCTTCATCATCCTGAATGTTTCTCTGTTGCCGCAAAGTCTGATGACTCATGTCAACTGGATACACCAGATGCGTTGCCATTTATTATGGATGACTAACGCTAAGGCAGTATCAGTATATTGTTTTATCAGTGTAAGGATTTAGAAAGCGTTCACCTTCCTCATTGTAAAACTCCAGGCTCGTTTATTGTTTGTCTTCGGGACTTTCTGATATTTCGTGAAGGTGATGTAGTTTGGCAGCTCAGGTATTGGTTGTCTGAGCTTGAAACTCACAAACCAGAGACAATATTGTTTTTTGGTGGGTTTTTTCAAATGCATTATGTTGTACCTGTAACATACCATAGACAAAACATAAAAATGAAATGTCAGATCAAGTTTTTACAAACTCATTTTTGTAATGTGCTAAAAGGAGAAAGGGAACCAGCGGCTGCATTTCGACAGCATTTTAAAGTAAAGGCTAAACCATGAAACACTGGCACAGACCTTTAAATGACCTTAAATGCAAATGTGATGAACAGAGTAGAATGACATAAAACAGAAATCGATATACAGTAATGCTGAGAAATTCAACTAGCCAGGCTTTAGAGAGAGAGAAGGGAAAAGGAAGAGACGTTTCACATTGTCTAGTGGTCAGTACGGTAAGACAGCTATACCCAGAAAAGGTTGCATAAATGAAACTTAGAATTTTGCTGTACAATGGCTCATAGATTGACACATAGACTCCCACACACACCACCAACACATTCTCCCACACCAAACTCACTACTGTGATTGACAAACAGAAAGTCAAGTCAAAACTGAAACTACTATCATTTACCATAAGAGGGAGTGCCTTCTGAGGGCTGATGTGTGACTGCGTGTGGGGGGCGTTTGAACTGTTATTTAGGAATTACTACAATATTCTCTCTCTGAAAAAAAAATGTACTTCTGTTTTGCAGTGTACTCACCAAGTTCTGATGAAGACCAGGAGCTGGAGTACACCAAGCAGCACCTACCTAAGCAAACATGGCTTAACGATAGAACAAAGGAAGAGGTAAAAGAGGAGATGGATGAAGATGGAGAGGAGAAGATAGACGTGGAGATGTTGGAGAGAGACACTCCGCCTGACACACCTGATGATCAGATCATGGACTTCAGCAAAAAGGTTGAGAAAGAGGAAGAGATGAGTGACAAAGATCCAGAAGACCGAGGGGTTATTCCCTCCCCTCAGCCCGAACACAAAGAATCAAGCCTGGGCTTGAATCATCCATTCTTACCAGACCACCACCCTGCACTACCATCTCCACACCGAAATCTCCCTCTTCACCTCCATGGCCTCTATGGCCACAGAGAGGGTCTTGTTTCATCTTACCCCCTTTACCCTCAGTCCAGACCCTTCCAGTCCCCGTACCAGCTCCTTCCTCCCTACGGCCCACAATATCCTCGCCTCCTCCTCCCCTCGTACTCCCCTCCCTTTCCAGGGGTGCTGCCCTCAAGGTCCCTCCAATACAGCAGATATCTGGGCACAGATGGGCTCCCCTATCCACCCATCAGCCAGCCTAATCTACTTCCAGTGTCCCTCCCATTCCCTTCGTCTCCACAGGGGGGTCTGAAAGAACTAACACCAAATGTATCGCCACCACGAGGCGCCCCGGCCACCCCGGAGCTCTCTCCTCTCCCCAAACGCGACAGTCGTCAACAGTCTCCTGAGCAGTCTCCCTCTGGCTGTGAGGAAGCCATGAATCTTAGCCTGGCTATGACCAAAGGCAGCACAGCGCCGCGTAACGGCCCTGGCCACAAATCACTGCCCTACCCACTGAAGAAGCAGAACGGAAAGATCAAGTATGAATGTAATATCTGCTCGAAGACATTTGGACAGCTGTCAAACCTCAAGGTAACAGCTTCAATCTTTGTTTTTTTTGTGATTCTAACCTAATTGAATGTATTCTAAAATTTGGACGCCACCATTTAACATTTAACTTTTTTGTATCATCTGTGTAAATGTAGGTCCATCTCCGTGTGCACAGTGGTGAAAGACCGTTCCAGTGTAACCTCTGTAAGAAGAGTTTCACTCAGCTGGCTCACCTCCAAAAACATCACCTGGTTCATACTGGGGAGAAGCCACACGAATGTCAGGTATGTTGAAATTATAACCTGAGTGTGTGTTTTCCTGTTTCTTTACAAGCTTCTTACAAGCTCTTTACTGCTCTCACTATGACTGTGATGATGATCTAGAATGTGACGGACATTCACATACCTATCTGGTAACGCAGCATCTATTTGATTTTCACTGAGCCACTACCCACCTTGTTATGCAAGAGAATTGTTATGCTTTTGTTTGCTAGAGTGACTTTATGGGTGTGAGTGTCAAGAGTGAGCATAGAACAGGTCTTACGGAGAAAGAAAAGTAGTCCCTGTCATTATATAAAAGTCTCTCAGAGAACTAGAATGACATGGTCCACCCTGATACAATACTAATAATGACATCAGCGTGACATCATACTGTACAACTAAGATTTTCCAAAATAAACGTGAGCACAATCAGTATGGTGTTCTTTAATCATGTGAACACTACTCACAGAAGCCTTAACTTTTTAATTCATACATTCTAGGTGTGTCACAAACGCTTCAGCAGCACCAGCAACTTGAAAACACACCTGCGCCTCCACTCTGGGGAAAAACCTTACCAGTGCAAGCTGTGCAGCACCAAGTTCACCCAGTACATCCACCTGAAACTGCACCGTCGCCTCCACAGCAGCCGCGACCGCCCATACCACTGCCAGCTCTGTGCACAGTTCTTCTTCCACCGCTTCTCTCTCCGCATACACCAGCGCAGCTGCTGTCTGGCTAACTCCAATGCCCCCGTCAACATACACATGAAAGAGATGGTGGAGCGGTTTGACGCCAGCCAAGAGGCCGACACGCTCACGGAGGCGGCATCGGCATTGCAGGTGGAGGAAGCCGTGGAGCGCTGGTTGGCTCGTACCTTGGAAGGTGAGGGGAAGGAGGACCAGAGGGAGGCCACCATACTGCTGAAAGGTTTGACAGCAGCTATCAACGCACCATCAGTGCCCACGGCCCAATCAGCTCCAACATCACACCACAGCCCTTCACTAGCCTATCAAGAGAGGGCCAGTGTTGTTCACCTGCACAAACGGGCAATGGTGAAGACAGAAGGACAGTGAGAGGAATTAAAAGAGGGGGAAATATAAAACGGACATATAGCATACCACCAACCAAGAAAACACTCGCCAATTAAAACTCCCTATATGTATAATCCAATAAGCGCAGCACCAAAAGAAGAGCATTCCAAAGACTGAGCGTATTCAGTGATTGTACTTCCTCCCAAACGTCAGTTTAAAGATGAAACTGGGGAGGCTGTTGTTAAGCTGTGAATATTTAAAACTCTTTTCACTCAGGTAGAGAAGTGTTTGCTTTTTTGTGCTTTAACTTATTACTTTTTTTATTATTTGAGTCATCTATATTTATTTGGTTGTATCATAGCTTGTGTTTTCTGCTAGTGTTTTTGTCATATGTGTCGACATTTCCAAAGAGATTTGACCTTTGAGGAAAACCACAAATGGACAATACGTGGACGAGTCTTCACCTGTTCTGTTGTTTTACTGTGTGTGCCAGTGTGTTTGAGCTTTTTGGGTGTGTGTGTATGGCAAGTGGAACGTTTTCTTTCTTTTGAATGCCAGGGGACAGCGATAGCACAAACCACCTCCCTGCTCCTCAACTGTTTGCAACAATTTTATTTATTTATATTAAAAAAAAGGGAAAATCAGGTATTTTCAAACTGTATGTTAATAAGCAATTGCCAAAATTAATTAATAATCAAAACACATGAATGTGTTGAAAATTGCACCATTTTTGGATCATTGTTCTACTCGTCCTGACATTAGAAGGGAAGAAAGAGGTTCAAACTAAGCATTATTCACACATTTTTCTTGATTATTCAGCATATTTGCAGATATCGAGTATCAAAGACAAACCATGTTGAACTTAACCAAATGCCAACAAAAAAAATAAAATACTACAGATTCATTCAGTCATTAAAGATTTCCTTTCTTACTTGAGTGTTGGAGTCATGAAGTGGATCATTGTGTAGCTTTTTACTGAATACAGACTTCTCTTACATACAAAACCTCAAGCTTTATCCAAATCTTCATTAGATATCGGTACCTCATATTCAGCATTGAAGGGTAAAAACCAGTAACACAGTTTTCTACAATTTCTACTCCTGAGCCAATAATGTATGTCTTTTACCGTTTTGTAGAGTTTTTTTTTCTTTTCTTTTTTCTTTTGTACAATATGTTTGACTATGTAGTTTATTTTTGGAGACAGGTTATGAAGAATTTATATGTGAGAGACTATTTTGATGATACTTTTATATTTACATGAAGTAGCATATTAAAGATATTGTTTCTATATGTCCAGTGTTTTGTCTGTGATTTCATGCTTCTATAAAATCTGCATAATGGAACAAAAACAGCAACCATGAAGGCAGAAAAGAAATCAATTATGAAATCCCATGATAAATGAAACTGTACATTATTCCTGGCAGTGCATGAATCATCTGATAAGCATTAGCTCATCAGCATTTTTTTTTCTTCCTGCTGCTGCTAGTAACGCTTTTCTGACAACACTGAAATCAAATGAGAACACATTCATGACACACACATGTTTTCTCATCTGAAGCAAGATTAAATATTTGATGTGACACTGTGATCTTTAAGGTGAAGGGCCAAATTTTGGTTTAGATAAAATCAAGCTGAAGCTTGAGAACGGTTATGCTTTATGCTGAAATGAATGTGTCATTCACAAGAACTTTGTTGTCATAGTTACAATAAGCACTTAGCTAAGTTTCTAGGTCCTTAACAACCACAATGACCAGTGGTAGTACACACAACTGAACAGCAGTCTCTCCTCTGTAAGTCGCTTTGGATAAAAGCGTCTGCTAAATGCAATGTAATGTAATGTAATGTAATGTAAAGTTTGTTGACTCTTCCATCCTACTCATCCTGCTCTATGATAATGACACGTGGCCTGCTACAGTGCTCTGTCACTGGATCGTAAACTTAGGAGTCACCAGGTGAATCAACTGATGCTCTCCTTCCTGTTGGGAGAAATCTGATTACTTCCTGCTGTTTTAGTTCCTTCATACTGTATTTGGTGACGGCACCTTTTGCCTTTGTAAAGTTCTTTTTTTAGACCTTCAGTCAGTCTGTGTAATGGATTATTATGTGAATATATTAGCTCTGACCTTGTTACTGCTGACAAACAAACTCAGGGAGCAGCAGGGAGTGGCACGTGACAACAGTTCATCACATTCACGCAGCAGCCCTTTTCCTCTGACGCCACAGTGGGAACCTGTAATGTCATACTGCTGTGATACAGGTTGCTAGTCATATAAACATAGATAGTCTCAAACTGTTACCATTTCTCCACTTCCCCATTGATCAGTAACTGGGCAGAGCACAGTGCAGGTCCAGAGGGCAACAGGCCATATTTCATGGAAACACAATATATTTTATAACCCATTACTGTTAGTCAACAGCTAATGTTAGCATTCAGCAACTTTCTAGCTTGTGTTACTGTGTTAAGTAATAGAAGTTACTCTTTCTTTTGGTCTAATTAACCCTTTGGTCCGGTGGAAAGGATAATTCTATTTATAGGAAAGGAAGGTTTTGACTATCTTAGCCCATAACCAAATTGCTTATGTCTTATTTGTGTATTTTTTGAACAAAGAGAGCATCTTTTCCAACCCTGAAGGCACTGAAGAGTTTATGACCCCAGTCATTAGGGCAGCTATTATTAGCCTTCAGTTTTATAACTGATTTCACAATCTCTACCATCACCAGTGTGTCACATTAAAATACCTAGAAATGCACACACGGACGTTCTAATAAAACCCTGTATCTATGTGAACACAGTAACTGAGTTATTGGGGGTGTATATTGTATTGCATTATATTGACAGGAACTTAATGCACGATAACCCCTTGCGACATCATGCTTACTATCCCTCTCTTGCTGGTAACAAAGTATAGGAAGTCTCACCCTACATCCCCATGATTAGTTCACTTTTCAAGGTCTTTCGTAGAAGGTACAGTAAATGAAACCACAGATGAAACTCAGAAAAAGCACTGCTTACATCATGATTTTATTCTAAAATCACTCCTGTTTTGGAGTCTGCCAGTAATTTTAGTATGGAACACTGCAGCGTCAGCGTTTTGGTTATTTAACATTTACGTTCATTTCAGACTTGAGTAGTACGAGAAATGATGTCAGAAATCTGAGGTCACAGCGACTCCATACTACCTTAAGAGCATGTTTTTCTCAGACATTGCGTTTAAAAAGGATTTTAAAAAGTTGAAATGATGATCTGCTGAATGAATTGAAAAAATCTCTTCCTCTGCTTTTCTCTCTCAACAACAGTGTGATATATTTACGGGCACAGCGGGCACACCTGAATGAACACGAAACCCCAAATTATGATTCTAATTTGTTTCTTGTCATTTCATGGCAGTGAGACACACTTTCAATCAGCAAACTATAGCAAAGTTACCGTAATAATGATTTGCTTTTTACAGTAATTCTCTCACAGTCTCTCTCTCTCTCTGTCTCTTAACCACTTTCTTTTTCTTTTTGCTGCGCAATGACTCCTCAGTCTGTAGTATTTCTTCCTGTGATCTGCTGTGGGGGAGAACCCCACACCTACACACCACTGACCAGAATAAAAACACCTCAGACATTTAATGTTCACAGTTAAACTGACAGGAAATCCTTTTTCATGTGGCAGGCTGCCAGCCAAGCTGTCAGATACACGTTTATGTCATCGTGCAATTAAGCACTCGAAGCAGAATCCTGGTTAGAGTTTGAAAAAATTAAAATGTACCTATGTACTGTTCTGATAAAGAGACGAGAAGAGAAGAGGAGAGAAGAGAAGAGATGAAAACTAATTTAATGTAGTGCAGATAGACAGAATACCGTTTGTAAATCGATTACTAGGTTTGTGTGTAAAATCATTTTTACGTTTTTACTACAAGATCGCTTTTCTAGATTTTACTATTAAAATTAATGCACCAAATCTTACAACAATGTGTATGTGTATCTTACACCAATGTGTAAGATTTAATGGCATCTACATGTGTAGTTGCAGACTGAAATCTACTCCTTGAGGAAGTGTGAGGAAGAAACTACAGTGGCCACGAAATGTGCTTAAAGTGTTTGTCAGGGTTTGTCTGCTCTGAGCTGCTGTAGAAACATTGGATGTTTTACATGGCGGCCTGTAGCTGTAAAGGGCTCATTCTAAGGTAACAAAAACATAATCATTCTTATTTTCAGGTGATTATACGCTAATCAAAACATACTTAGATAAAGTGTGTTTTAATGAAGTAAACATACTATATCACATTTTTGCCATATTCTGTAAATGAAGCTGCTGAAAGCTTTACACACTCGACCTTTAAGGAAAGTCTTGCTAACAAACATCACAAGCTCCAAAATGAATAATTTTAGGAAGCTAAATGATATATTAAACATCTGTCTGTCTTGGTGTGACTTATTCAGTACACATGGAGAAATGTGTGTTTGTCATGTCATGCCAAATGTAATTTTAAGGTATATTAAATGTCCTCAGTTTACATTTTTATACAATTTAAATTAAGTGCTGTCAGGCTTTTAGTTTGTGGGTAGACTTCCTGTTTTATTTTGGTTTCCCTCACTTCCTTTTTGTGTTTCTTTTCTGGTGTCTTTACTCCCTGTGATTGCCTATTGTTTTCACCTGTGTCTCGTTTGCTCCTCCCCTCGTGTGTATTTAAGCCTTCCTCTCCCAGTGTGTCCTTGTTAGAGCCTAGTCTTCTTCCTTTGTGAGTAGCTCTCTGGCGTTTTTCTTCATAGTTTCCTCGTGTACCAACCCTGTTCGTTCCTTCGACCCGTTTTTGCCCAGCGTCTTGTACTTCAGCCTGTCTGCTCTGTGTTTTGGATTCTGACCCTTGCCTGCTTTTGGACTTTCTTCCTGCCTCGTGTTTTTGTACTTCTGCCCCGTTGACTGCCTTTTGTGTACCGAACCTGGACTGTCAATAAACCGCCTTACTACACCTGTCAGTCTCAGATCTGCTCTGTGGGTCCAGTTGTCTGTCTGAACCTGACAGTACAATCTAACCAGACCATGGACCCCGCGGATTCAGATGCTGTCCACGAAGCACTGGAGACTCAGGGCCAGTGGCTTTGTATGCATGAAGAACAAATGGCTTCTTTGAAACGGGAAGTAGCCGAGTCAAGCAAGCGCCAGGAGGCGGCATTTACTATGTTAGCTTCCCAGCTAAGCCAGCTGAAGGTCGGCCAGCATCAGGGAGAATCTACAATACCCTCCAGCGACTGTGCGGCTGCAAGAACAGCAACATCTCTTTCCAGCTTTAAAAAACCTTTCTCTTTCGAGAATTCTTCCCTGCCTAACAAAACTAACAAACTACTCTGTGCTCCTTTTACACCTTTTCAGCTTACGTCCTTTTCTGTAAGTCGCTTTGGATAAAAGCGTCTGCTAAATGTAATGTAATGTAAGCTCCTGAAATGACTCATTTACAGCTGTCTAGACCTGAGAGGTTTTCTGGTGAGTCTGGTGACTGCAGGCCGTTCATTACCCAGTGCAAGCTACATTTCGAGTTTCATGCAGCAGCCTTTCCCACTGATCGCAGCAAGATAGCCTACATGATTTCGTTCATGTCTGATCGAGCCAAGGCCTGGGCTACAGCGGGATGGAACCGGCGTTCGGCCATCTGTAATTCTCTGCCACTATTTTTAAAGACTCTTACACTGGTTTTTCAGACTGTTGCTCCGGGTCGAGAGGCCGCCAAGGCCTTGGTTTCTATGCATCAAGGCAGGCGGAGTGTTATGGACTATGCCATTTCTTTCAGAACATTAGCAGCAGAGAGTGGATGGAACCAACCAGCTTTGGTGGATGCCTTTTTAAATGGGCTTTCGGAGCAGGTAAAAGACTTTCTGACTCCTCTTGACCTGCCTTCTGAGCTTGATGCGCTAGTGTCCCTAGCTTCCAAGATCGACAAGAGATTGTGGGAGCGTGACCGGACCAGGAACTTCCTTCAAGTCAGCAATCAGGCACCTACCCTTCTTGGAGGTCCTCGCCCAGACGCATTCTGACTCGTGATCACATGACCAACACCAGAACTGACACGGAGGAACCTATGCAGATTGGACGCACTCGGCTTACTCCCGAAGAACGCCTGCGAAGACGCAACGAGGGTCGATGCATCTACTGCGCCCAGATGGGTCACTTCCTGGAGCAGCACTCCCTCCCGTCAAACATCTGTGCTGGTATGTGCCTCCCCTAGTAAGAACAGATCTTGCCGGCAGTTCTCTCACGTCACACTCTCCTCAGAATCTCTGTCTCTCCCCCATACTGTTCTCATTGACTCTGGTGCTGATGCTAGTCTCATTGATGTAGACCTGGCCAAGAAACTTAACCTCTCGTTTGTCCCTCTAGACACCCCCGTGCCTGCCACTGCCCTAGATGGCCATGTGATGTATCTGGTTACCCACTGCACCTCTCCTGTAACTCTGATTTTTCCCGACTCTCACACAGAACAGATAACTTTCCACCTTTTTGAGGCACTGCAACATCCACTTGTGTTAGGCTTTCCTTGGCTAACTCTGCACAACCCTCACATAGACTGGGCCTCTGGCAAGGTTCTGTCATGGGGGGGCAACTGTAAGATGCAGTGTTTTTCAGGTCCTCCCATTTCCAGCCCGGAGGGGGTTTTCACCTCGCCCGAGGAGGTGGACGAAGAGGAGTTTCCTGATCTGTCCTCAGTTCCATCCTGCTACCTGGATCTTAAGCAGGTATTTAACAAGATTAAAGCCACTACACTTCCCCCTCACCGACCTTATGATTGTTCCATAGACTTGCTTCCTGGTACCTCGCCCCCCCGTGGCCGCTTGTGCTCACTGTCGGGACCAGAGCGTAAAGCCATGGAGGAGTACATCGGAGCTGCTTATAAGGCCGGGATTATCCGGCTTCTTCAATTCCTGCTGGAGCAGGGTTTTTCTTTGTGGGGAAGAAGGACAAGACCCTCCGACCCTGCACTGACTATCGTGGACTCAACGACATTACTGTAAAGAACAGGTATCCCCATCCACTCATTTCCTCTGGATTTGAACTACTTCAGGGGGCCAAGGTATTTACTAAATTGGATTTGCGCAATGCTTACCACCTGGTCCGCATCAGGGAGGGGGATGAGTAGAAGACTGCTTTTAACACTCCCACAGGACATTATAAGTATCTGGTAATGCCTTTTGGACTCACCAATGCCCCTGCTGTGTTTCAGGCACTGGTAAATGATGTTCTGCGTGAGCACTTGAATAAGTTAGTTTTTGTCTATTTAAATGACATTCTGATCTTCTCTCCTGATATGGAGACTCACAAGAAACATGTCCGGCAGTTACTGCAACAGTTATTATGTAATCAACTGTTTGTCTAAGCTGAGAAGTGTGAATTTCATGTGCCTACAGTGTCTTTTTTTGGGGTTTGTGGTGTCTGAGGGGAGGGTCGGCATGGATCCCGTGAAGGTACAGGCAGTGCAAGATTGTCCCACACCCACATCCAGAAGAGAGGTCCAGCGAGTTCTGGGGTTTGCAAACTTTTATAGGAAGTTTATTCGTAACTTCAGTCTTGTTGCTTCCCCGCATGCTTTAACCTACTGTCAGGTTCAGACAGACAACTGGACCCAAAGAGCAGATCTGAGACTGACAGGTGTAGTAAGGCGGTTTATTGACAGGCCAGGTTCAGTACACAAAAGGCAGTCAACGGGGCAGAAGTACAAAAACACGAGGCAGGAAGAAAGTCCAAAAGCAGGCAAGGGTCAAGAATCCAGAACACGGAGCAGACAGGCTGAAGTACAAGACTCTGGGCAAAAACGGGTCGAAGGAACGAACAGGGTTGGTACACGAGGAAACTATGAAGAAAAACGCCAGAGAGCTACTCACAAAGGAAGAAGACAATCTAACAAGGACACACTGGGAGAGGAAGGCTTAAATACACACGAGGGGAGGAGCAAACGAGACACAGGTGAAAACAATAGGCAATCACAGGAAGTAAAGACACCAAGAATGAACACAAAAAGGAAGTGAGGGAAACCAAAATAAAACAGGAAGTCTACCCACAAACTAAAAGCCTGACAAGTGCGGTCAGATGTGTTGATGATTATCAGCATATTAACAAGGTAACTTTAGCTTTGTCAGTTGTCCAAGGAGCTAACAGGCAGTTACTTTTGATAAATCAATAAACACACACAAAATCTGAAACCAGGCTAAGTTTGAAGGAACAAACAGCTGGTGAACATCATGCCTGCTCTTTAAAAAGTATCTCAGGGTCCACCTGACCATCACCACATTTGAATTTCTTTTTTGTTGACCAAACTAAAAAATGAACAAAACTTTTAACCCTTGTCAGAATACACTGGCCTCATACTGTACATACAAATAAGCAGAACGGCTAATATTTGATTTAGAAAAGATGAAAACTGGACAAACCATATGTATTTATAAACACTGTCAGTTATTTAACAGCCTTTCTGTTGGGGGGACTGTTGACTGCCTGGTTGAGAGGATAGGGCTTAAGTAAAGCAGACATCCTGTTTATACTTTCTCTCTCTGACATCTCGTGACACTTTTTCTTCGAAAAGAGACATCTACGGTTCCTCTCTGTGGCTAGCCAGCTGAACGGCAGACTCAGTTCACACAGCTCGTAAGAATTACAACAGGTCATGCTTTAACTTGCCACATAAAGTGGTTGAATTGCAAAAATGAAAGAAACAAAAGAAGAAAATGGTGGTGCACGATGGTGTCTGAAGCATGCCTCATTATTGTTTGAATGAAAATACGCGTTACATCTCAAAATGTGAGCTTTGCCCATGAAAATTTCCAGGAAAGTGACTATCTTGCTTCGGATGAGTGACGCATCAGACTGGCATGTAATAAGCGTCTGCTCTAGTGCCTTCTTTACAAACTGACTTACATGGGGCAATGAATGCAAAGTTTCCAAATTCTCAGGGCAAAACGGATCTGGGAGGGATTGAAGACTCTTTGATTCATAGTAACTGGAGTCATTTCCTTTGGTGTAATACAACAGCATACCTTAGTAACAGAATACAATAAAGTGCTTCTTGACTCTCACTGTGTAGACAAATATCTTAATTACACAATCCACTCTGTAGCAGTTTTATTTATATTTCCAAATGCCATCACCGCTCTATGGAGAGCATTGTGCACCACGAGGACTGACCTCTGATCCCTGTACTTTTCCATTTGACATACAGTGGACAATGACATCACTGATTCTGGTTTGCGGTTTGATGTTGATGATGCGTAATCCACTTACAGCACACAGCTCAGTGTGTCATTTTTTTTTATGTTAACAGGAAACTTACAGGCAACGTTTTGAAAAAAACAGTGTGTGAGGCATACAGTTAGTAACCTAACATTTGTGAGTTACAGATTTCAGGAGTTTCGTTAAAACCATTTTCTGCTGTTAAATAGTAAAGTCTTGCACACTTTCATGGTCACCTGAACGTAACTGTCTCTTTGTTTGTAATGTTAATTTGTGCTGTAACTAACTTGTTTTGGTTGAAGAGAAATATAGATCAAATATATTTGTGTTCAAGAAGCTGTAAATGCTTTGTGTGGTAAAAAGTTAGGCGCTGCTGGTTTATAAGGAGCTGCCTTAGCCTCAAGCAGTAACCTCTGTGGCTGTGAAATAAAGCCAACCTGGAAGTGCCAAAAAGTGCAGTTCCACAAATGACCACTTGAAGCTACAAAACATAAGTCCCCATGTCCAAATGTCCAACTTCACAGCAGAAATAAACATGTTTACAGCCTGGTACAAAAAACAGTTTTGGTCTCTATAACTAATTTCCCCGTTCATGACAACTTTACTGAGGGTGAATGTGTATACAACTCACCTGTTCACATTATATTAAGGTTTAAAGTTAAGCAGGACTGTAGGTGTAGATGCTGTGACAGGTGGCTCGCTTGAGTAACCATTGTTTCCACCTAGTGAGATTGCCAATAAATCATACCATTGATCATTTCTGACTACTCCTGCCACAGTGTTAGCACCTGTGAACATTATATATGCTCCTTCACTCAGACATATTGATGCGAGACTACTAAACTAGACTCATCTATACTCAGGAAATTCATTGAAATCAGCTTGTTGTTATCTTTGTTGCGAACTTTGGGGACAATTACCAGTTAAATATATCATTATATAATTTTTGCTGAAAGAGCTAAATTAGTTCCAGCAGTATCACCCTCGGCTCTCGTCTATTACTGTAATGCGTTTGATACATTTTGAAAAAGGATACTATGAAGAGAACATATGTATCATCTCAACCTCTGCAACTCTTTCTGTTCATGTTCTCCATCAGTGGTAAAATATTTATTTTGTTGATGTGTATCTGTAACTTACAGCTACATAATTTTAACACCTGCCAGCCAAAAGTTTCACTTTTCATCTGACTAAATTTCTGTGGTAATACCTTTATTGAATTATTATACCCAGGTATCCAACAAGTGTGTTGTGAAATGAACATCCTGTTTTCTTAAGTCTTAAGTATTGTACATGTATATCTAAAATTGGTCACTGCAAGAATTAAAATAAATAATGAAGAAAACAACTTAGGACTTAAGTTATAAGTTAAGAATTCACATAAAGTTTTTTTTAGACTGTTAATAGTAAAATAAACAGGCTATACAGAATTTTTGTTTTTGTCTGGAGCCAAGCCTTTATGTCCTGTGACCCATTTACTTGGAAGCGTTGGACAATTTCCACTTTCTGTTTAACTTCGACAGAAGGATTGTAGGAATAATGATGTCAAATATCAGAGGTGTGTGTGTGGTTGTGTGTGTGCCAAAGAGCTACAGTGCCAAAAAGAAGGACTTTGTTCTGGTGCCAATGTTCCTTTCACATTTGACTTATTCATTCCTATGAATGACAGAAGTTATTAAGATGGAATTAAGTTGTTGTTTTGTTTTTGATCGTATATCATTGTTCATGTTCACCCTCTAAATCACTGCTGATTGGGCCTGCTCTCAGTGTTTGTCTTTCAGTCTTTCAGTAATATAGTCATATACATGGGTGTGGGGCTCTGAGTAATAACACAAGCTTTTGACGCTGCAGCAATCAGCCAAATGGGTCTAAAGGTTTGACAAATAAAGATAAAAATTCTATAAAAAGTCTATATCATCATCGTATTTAGTCAAGAAGGTTTAAACAGTATTGATCAGAGAGAAATGTTTTGAAAAGTAACCCTTCTGCTGATAAACTAGGACTTATTACTAAATATATTTGATTACAAGTTTCAGTATCAGTAAAAAATTGATAGCTCTCATATTTTCTCAGCCGGGGCCAGCTTCTTGCAAGATGGTTGCTTATAGCCAAGAGATACTCACACACAAAGTGTCTAACAAGATCTAATAAGTCAGTATTTTGATTTTTTGTTATCATTTGACAGCCCGACAAGCTAGTTCCTCCAATTTCTATTTTCTCCCCCCTAAGCTAAGCTAACTGGCTGTTGCTCGTAGCCTCATATTTAGTATAAGTATCAATGCACTCACATAACTGCGCATTTAGTCTAGTATTTAGTGTAATTCCCAACATTTTGAACTGAACACAGCATGTTAGTTGATTTATTTGCCTATGTAATCAAATTACCATACAGCAAACCTTCAATATTCCAGCAAAAGGAAAGTGTACAATAGAGACACATACAGTAATCTGTCATTCTAAATAGTAACGTTAAAGTTTGGTTCATTTTGATGACTGTCCTCAGAACACATTAGCATGGCAGTTTCAATTAAATGCTTTGAATGTTTTTTTTCAATTTGAAATCAGAGCACTATAAAATAATTCAAGACATTCAAGGTTTCCATTACTGTTCCCATTCCTGATGATTGCAACAGGGGAATCTCAGAGCACTAAAGGGAACTATGATTTCACTTAATTACTCTCTCTATGAAACTAAGAGCATCAGCCTCCTCAGTTAGTAATGCAGCCGTGTAGTGTGGGAGGATGCTGTGTAGTAAAGCAATAGAATAATCAAAATGATGTCACAGTATTAGAAACTGACTCACTTTTATTGGTCAGCTACGTGTAGACACAATTTGAGGGGGTAAAAAAAGAAACAGCTTATTGACCTCTTATGATCACTTTATAGCCATTTACTTTTCAGACAAGTGGCTTTTACTGGAACTGACTTTTGTCACCACTGATTGAATTGAGCATGCTGGTGGTGCCATCATGAGGCAGAGGAAGCCACATGTATGCAAACATATGCACAGGGTGCAAACTGCAGAGAGACCACAAGATGTCACCATGTATCCACTGAGCCTGCACCCTGTGATAGAACACTGTATTTGGTTTATATAAACCCAATCTGAATATTTGATCAGCACAAATGTTCTGTTTGTTTTATAGTTATTGTGATGAGACACATCATGTTGATTTTGTGTAATGTGTTACATGTGTTGTGTGTTACATGTAATGTGTTACATGTATATGCTGCTGGACACCTTAATTTCCTTCGGGATCAATAAAGTATCTCTATCTTTATCTCTATTTGCAGTAATTTTCTGTTTATCTGTTGAAAAATAAGTCTGATCCTAAAAGTAAGAACACCATCCTCTAAAGTATTCTACAAGTAAAAGTATTAAAAATGATACTTAAGCAAAAGCACAGATGTGTGTCTACTTAAAGATCTTACATTATTATAGAATGTTATATTTTTCTGTTTTTATCAGATCAGAAATATAAGAGTATATATATAATATAAGAGAATTTCAATATTGTAGTCTGCCAATGTGGAGCCAATTAGTAGATAGATTAGAAAAGTTTCAAATTAATGTAGTTGAATAAAAGATACAATATTACAATATTACATTTAAAATGTAATGAGATTGTTTGATTCCACACATCATCAGACATGCATCCATAAATATATAGTTTAAATATATACCATTAATAATCTTCATCATCATCTATATACTCAAATACTGTATTTATATATTTGTGTTTGCATTTGTACTTTACATGAGTATTTCTGCTACTCCTCAGATTCAGAAGTAGATTATTGATCCTAGCAGTAGGAACTAATGCCATTAAAATGAGCTCCACCTTCACCAGCAGCTGCATTCAAAATAATGAGCAATTAATGAGCATTAATGCAATAACATAATTTACATGAGTTTATGAGTACTTTTACATTCAGGTTTGCATTTTTTACTTTTAGTTTAGATTTTAATGCCAATTTTCCCATTGGGGATCAATAAAGTACTCTTTTAGTAGCCTGCTTTTGTATTTAAAGGTTCGATGTGTGTAGGATTTAGTGGCATCTAGTGGTAACGTTGCAGATTGCAATGAACCCTCACCTCAACCTCTCCATCCTAGCATGAAGGATAAACTAATGAGAAAACTTAGGAAAACTATGTGGAGCCAGTGTTTGGTTTGTATGTTCTACTGTAGAAACATGGTGGACTCGGTGGAAAGAAACCTGCAGCCTCTGTGGATAGAAAAGTCCATCCATCCATCTATCCATCCATCCATCCAATATCTGTAATGGCTTATCCTCATCAGGGTCATGGTGGGGCTGGAGCCTATTCCAGCTGAATATAAAGGCCTCATTCTTTCTTTAAAAAAAAAAAAATTATTATGCAATTTATTATGAGTCTATATCATCATATTTAGTCAAGAAGGTTTAAACACTATTGATCAGAGAGAAATGTTTTGAAAAGTAACTCTTCTGCTGATAAACTAGGACTTATTAATATATTTGTTTACAGAAATTGCATTTCAAACAAATTTCAGTATCATCGATAAGCTCAACTCTCAGCTATTTTCCGACCAGGCAAAGTTGGGATATCCCATGGCTTAATTTATTATGTAATTTTTTTATTTATTTTAATTTTTTTTTATATATTTTTTGAAATATTTACTTTTGACCTCACTCAGATATGGACAGGAAACTGACACGTAGCAAAAGGCAGCATGTTGGCACAGGATTGAAAACAATATATAAAGAGAGTGGGTGTGTGTACTTGGGTGTGAGAGGAGCGCTGTCATTGGGAGGCTGTCCGGTATGGGGTGCCGTTTGTAATGCGTCTCGCTCTAAAAATAACAGTAACATTTTGTCACATTTAGCTAAAAACAATGTTTAAAAAACTGGTTTGAATTTTTGAGAGTCATCCTTTTTGCACAATATTTGTGAACTTAGAGATATTTTAAATATTTAAATCCAAATGTTAAATGTAAAATCTAAATGCTAAATCTAAATGTTAAATATAAATCTAAATGTTAAATTTAAATGTTAAATATAAATCTAAATGTTAAATATAAATGTTAAATGTAAATCTAAATATTGTTCTAAATGTGCAAAAAAGTGACTCTCACAAATTCAAACCAGTTTTTTAAACATTGTTTTTAGCTAAATGTGACAAAATGTTGCTGTTATTTTCAGAGCGAGGCGCTTTACAAACGGCACCCTATTAGGTGTTGCTCCTCGGGGGCGTGTCGCCACACCTGAGCTCTGCATAACTCACAGTGAAATGAAGCGGCAGCTCAGCTGTCACCTGTCAGCAAGACTCATCCGTGCGGTTTTTTTCCACTCCTGGAATCTTTCCATCCGGTTTAATGAGTGGATCGCCAGTGGGAGAGCCGTTGTGACTCGCGTGAAGATCCGCCAGTCCTCCTGCAGCCGCGGTGACTTCACCCCAGCAGAGAGATGGCGAAGAGTTCAGGCAGAAAGTCTCTGAAAAGTTTGTTCTCCAGGAGCGAAGCCAGCCTGGTCGCTCCGGTGGAGAAGGATGTGGACAAGAGTGAGGGAGAGAAAAAGAGGTTCAAGTTCTTAAAGCTGAAGTTGAAATCGAAGAATAGCTCTGCCTCAGAGCCGGCCAATGAGAACCAGCAGGTGATCAGGTATGCTCGCAGAATGTCGTGAATTGTGGCTGCAGCCGCTTCTCGTGCCTGTGCCAGAAGGCTTCTGGTGGAGACATGAGCAACGTGTGCAGCTTCAAAGAGCTGGAGCTGCACACAGCCTGCAGTGCTAACTCTCCAGCTGCATGTTTTCAGCTCTCAGTTTGCTGGTACTTATTGCCATTCATCAATATTGCACAGACTGTTTACATCTTGTGTGCTATGGACTTTTGCATTAGTGCTTTCTCAGTTTCTCAGATGTCCAGCGGTCGGTGCAGATGTTTGAAAGGTTAATGAAAGCTGAAAATATATAACCCATAACCCATAAGTCTGGACATGATTCAGTGCATATTGATGTAGAGAGCCCAGGAGGATTGTGTCAGAAGGCTCTGTCTAGACAGAACTGTTGAAATGTCCATAAAATTCAGTGTGTTCTCTCAGGCATTATGCAATTGTGTCAGAGAGCTAATGAAAAATGCATAAATTAAACTTCAGTTATCTGAAAGCTTGCTTCAGGGACTCACAGTGAAACAGCCCAAAGATTTCCTTTAAGTCAAACATACGGCAGCACTGTTGGCTTCTTTTGAGTCAAAAACAATAAACATGATGGAATTTTTATTGTACGTCATTGTCTGAGGGGAGCAGTAAAACGTCTGGTACTCACTTCATGAACGTGAACTTTTTTTCAAAAGCCAACGCTATTGGTAAATTAATTGATGATCGATCAACTCTTTTGAATGTTGATCTTTCTGTTGTTTTCTCATGTAAGGATACCAGAATTTGGTTCTAGATTCTTCATATGCACCCGCTGATGTGTTCTTGGCCATCTTTGATATTAAACCGAATATTTTTAGCTTTTGTTGACTTGTTTTGCTCAACCAACTAACAAAAGCCAGATATTCAGCAGTGTCAGATATTTTTCACTGTTTTCTGACAGTTTAAGGACTAAATGATTCATGGATTCAGTGAAAAAAGAACTGGCAGAGTATTCAATAATAGAAATGATCATTATTTGCAGGGCTAGTGAAAAAGTAGAAGGCGTCTGAGACTTTCTGTTTACAGAAAGAAAAACACAGGTAAAAAAAAACAAGCAGGATCTCTGAAACCTAGCCCTCAGCACTTTTCATCATATGATGCTCTGGAGGCAGGCTGTTGAGCAATAAAGTCATTACAAACAGAGGAAACACCATCTGCTAAACTGTGATATGACCATTTGTAAACAACACTGGTGCGAGCTAGACAAACAGTGTGATGAATGAGGTACAGTTATCTCTGGACAAAGAGCAGCGTCTTTCTGATATAATATATTGATAAGCCAATATTGGCAGATAAATACAATACTGTAGATCCAACAATCCAAACACGTGTCCAAAGCATTGTTGGTGTCACTCTTCATGTTGCTTTAGTTCAGCGATGCTACTATCAGTGGACTGTACTGATAATGTTCATAGACAAACCTAATCCACAAGTAAGTGTTAAAGCATTAAGAGTTAAACATTATTTATATAACATCTTTTTAAGCAAACTGCTTTACATGAACATCAAGCACAAACACAAAAATATCCATAAAAACATACAAACACAAAGCATACAGCAACCAGACCTCGCTTAGAACAAATTCTTTGGAATGGAAAAGAAGTGTCTTTAAATGCAGTTTGAAACAGTCAGCAGATTCAGTAGATCTAAGCAGAGGGGTGATGGTTCTGGAGTCTGGGCAGCAGAAGAGCTGTCACTTTTGGGTTTAGATTTGGCATGCGGTAAAGCCATCAGGTTGTGGTTGGATGACCTAAGGGGCTGCTTGGTTGTGTAACGGCTCAATTGTTTGGAAATGTAGACAGGAGCTAAGCCATGTTGCACCTTATTATAAAGAATCTTCAAATCAGTCCTGAACTTTCTAAATACAACAAGTCTTAAATAGAAAGTGTAAAATCTACATCCAGTCCTACTTAGTAGCGTAGCTGCTGCATTTTGTACACACTGGAGACGTCCCAGGGCAGCTTGGGATTGAAAATAGACAAGAATAACACCGTAGATGATAAAAGTTCTTAAAGTCGATAATAAATTAATAATAATGAGTTTTTGCAATTTTTCCAAGTTGGAAAAAAAAAACAAAAAACAATTTGTTGACATGATTAGATAACATAAGTTGAGTGAACTCCAGGTCTTTGTAGCCACTGAGCCGCTGTGGAGAGTGTCTGAAATTATCTGGTTTTACTCGAGTGTTGTCGACTGTTGTCGACAGTGATAGGATAACAGAGATGATGATCATTGAGGATGGAATGATCAACGCCTTCATGATGTCATTAGTGACTCTTCATCAAGCAGGTTCAAGACTGTGTTTCTGGAAAAGCCAGATTGAAATCCATCAAAAATATTCACCAGCAAAGGAGAAACAAAGTTTTTACAGGACTTGAAAGGACTTGGGTTTAAAATAGCTCAGAACAGATTCATTGAATCCCGGTTTAAAAGTGACCTGACACCAGTGGCCTTAAATTGATCTGGGACAGAACCGGCGGTGAGCAACAGGTTTATAATAGTAGGAACAGCAGGACCAGTGACTGGTAGGACCTCTTTAGAAAATATGGATGGCAAAACATCACGTTGGCAGGAAGACTAGTGCTGACTAGATACTGTCCCTCTGAGCTAGTTTGTGGACACATTGGGTTGATAAGTTTGGAACATTAGTAGATAGATGAGAGGAGAGCAGGGGCACCGTGTTGGATCTGATGTTTTTTACATCAGCATTTCAACCACTTGTAGTTGGGCTAGAGTAAGAACTGTCAGAGCCAAAATGCAATACACGCATAAACACTTTAAATATTCAGCTTGTTAGTCTGAAGAATTCAGACAAAGCACAATATATATAAGTAAAGGTGTGTGTGTGTAAACACACAGGTGAGGCACCCTGTCTATGAATGTCACATGTCATGATGGTGTGATCATGGTATTTGTTGGTTTGTAGGCCAGACTGCAGGAGTGCTCATGTTTGCACAGGGAAAAAAACAAAGGATGAGCTGACACTGAGAGTATGGTCTCTACACACACTTGTCGCCTCCAGTCTCAGCGTGTAATCCCACTGTGGTAAATATGTTCAGCTGTACTTGAGTATTTGTTCTGATTACATTACTTCTGATCAAAAACAGCCAAACATCAACCAGGTCACCAGCAGCAGACACAGCAGCAGCTAATATTACTGACTAGTCCAGCAGCAACTCTGTGCTAGGACAAGAGAAAAGAGTTAGTCCAAAGTTACATACAGGACAGGTATACAAGGACAGAAGTTATTTTATGGTAGAAAAGTTCTGTAATAATTCTTTCTTATCACTTGAAATGAACTTCCGTATTAGCATTTGTATTAAAGTCATGTGCAGAATGCATTCTCTAATTGTTGACATTGTAGATGGATGTCATAGATCAGAGTTCAATCCAGATCTAGATTAAATCTGTTTTTGTTGTTACTGTAGTTAAGGATTTAGTGTTTATCTCTGTCCAGGGTTTTGTCTGGCTAAGATTTATTCAGCTTGTTTTGACTACATAGCTTCAGTTCAAGGGGACATCTGAAGCCTCAAGTTCCCTTTCAAGCAAGTCAAACACACCCTTTAAGATTTGCTGGCTTTCAGGCTGGGGCTGTGGATTAATAGAGGCACTGTGGAGAAACCTGCAACTCTGCATGCCTACTTCATTGTCATGAAACTGCTAATCAATTACACAACTGCACACACACACATCACTGTGCCAACGGAGACAGGTCAGCAACATGTAAGTCAATTGTGTTTAAATATCTGACATTGCTCAGAACAATCGAATTCAAAATGAGTCACTGTATTGTGGAACCTGTTGGCTTTGGAACAAGTTAACCCGCTGCTTACAGACAGTGATACACAGACACACACTTCCTTGGTTACAGATCTTTAAAAACTGAAAGTTGCATGAAAGTCTCATGTTTCTTGTTTTCATTCATATCTACAGAAGCCGCATGTTCAACATGTTTAATCAGTTGTGACCAAGATACACACAAAGTCTGTCTCCTAGAAATGATATTTATATATTACTAAATTGTTCTTTGAGTGCATGGAGTGCTACATTTATCTATAGCACGTCATAGGGAGGTTGGCGGAGAGGATGATGGATGTAGAAAGCAGTGTAGAGTCAGAGTTTTGGCAGCAGAAACCCTTTGGTTATGATCCGGAATGGAAGTAACCCGAGAATCGCCTTGTAGATGAAAATCTGCCAGCGTGTGCAACTGTGGGTTGCTAAACCAGAACTTCCTACCAAGCATTGAGCTCACAGTGGTGAGTCAGGGCTTCCTGGCTTGTGGTGAATCTGAGGGAAATCTCTATGCCTGATCAGGGGAATGCATGTACCAAAATCATCTAATGGTGCTGTTGTTGCATGTGAACCATTGACTGAGTTCATCCTCAGGTGGCATTCAGCTTTTCTGTACAATGCCTGGCTGTTACAGGCCAGGTTAAATATTAGTTATTTAAAAAATATATAATCATTCAAAGGTAAAGATAGACTTGTAAAATCGATGATCTGCTTGAGTTAGTAAATTTATGTCACTGTTAATTTTATATCTGTTCCATTCAGTCCATTGTTCGTGGTTAAATAGGAGCATTGATTCCAAATGACACAACTGACCAAAAAATACATGATTAAGTACCAGTCAGACAAAAGATATCAATGATCCTTTGTTTAATGGAGGGATCCCGTCTTTCTCTGCAAACTGTATTTGGTCATTTATTGACACATTTGAACTCATTCTGCATGTTTCACTGTGTGTATTTCATAATTTGACTGAAACCAATCTGCTGCAAAGGGTTAGACTATCAGCACCAGTCTGCCTCTTGTTGTGCATGTACTTCAAGTGGAGTAAGCAAATGGGTGTGCTGATGAATCCCAACATCAGATAATTAAATGATAGCTGTGTGCTCTGAACCCATGCAAACAGACAAACATTTACTTTATTATGTCTCTTTCAGGTAATAATACCGGTGTGATGATAGCAGCACCTGGGAAAAACAGCAGTGAGGCTGTCGGCAGATGAGAGAAACGGTGACACTGGTGAAAGTGTCCTCCAGCAAGATGCTGAACCAGTCAGTGTGTGAATGTGTGTGTATTGGTGAGCTTAGTATCAGTGTTGCATCGCTCCTGATGAGCAGCTTACAGCCGCTGCCATCAGTGTGGAAGTGACTTGGAGTGGTTGGTAGATCAGAAACTGGAAAGCTGAGTAGCAACAACCAGCAGAGTCATGTGTCCTCTCCCACGGGTCCTGGTTATGCATGTAACTCATCCAACAGGATTTTACAGGAAAGTGTCATTTCTGTGTTTGCCGAGAGCTCAGTGAGATGATGGTTGTCATTGTGTTTGTGTATCGGTACAGTAAATGTAGCTGGAGCAGGCAGTTGTATTAGCTTAGCTCAGCATGAAAACCGGGAAATAAGTTTTTGTTTGGTTTATGTAGAGATGAAACAAAGTTGTGTTTATCATTGAGCTTCAGAGGCGATGGTAGCTGCAGTTTGTTGCTTTTGGACAGAGCCAGGCTAGCTGCTCCCTCTGTTTCCAGTCTTAATGCTAAGCTAGTGCTACTCTCAAATAAGCACATTTCTGACTGAGGTGCTGTCTGTTTTAGTCCATCTGCATATGGAAAACGTGTGGTTTGGCTGCAGCAAGTGTCTGCTAGTTTGTGGAGATGATAGAGATGCAAATATATAAAGTTTCACTGCCGCTCCCTTCCCCCTCCCCCTCCCCCTCTTAGTCTTGTTCTTATGCAAACAAACATTTCCACATTTTACTGCACGGCATGAACAAAAGGCACTTTCATCTCTCAGTGACATCCTGTCAACGCCCAGGTCAGGATTGTTATTATTATTATTACTATTATTATTATTATTTTCTGAATGTGAGGCAGTGTGCTGTGTATTAATGTGTGTGTGTGTTGACATGTAAACACATCACCCGGTGACAAAGATATGCCAATATGATCTCTGGACATTTTATGGCAGCTAAAACAATGGCTCATCCAACAGCTCGTCTCACACTAGCACGCTGCAGCGGTTCATACGTCTGATGTGCTGACGGCTGCCGTGCAAGAAAAATGACAAGCATACAACATTTGTTTACAAAACTGTGTTTATTTGGTCATGCATGTGTGTGAGCCTCTCGAATTATATAACAGTGCAAACTCTCAACTGTCGAAGCTGCTTTAGGCATTTAAACATGGAAAACTTAAAGCAGTTGTCCCCTACTGTATATGGGTTATGTCATTTCTGGCACTGTATATGGGTTATGGGAAAAGTTCAGACATGCACAACAGCAAATGAAATGTGTGTGCATGTGTGCCATGCACGGTTTTTGAACTGATAGTGGCCTATAAATTGTGGCGCTGTCATGTTTGCTTGTCATTTGGCGTCCAGTTGTGCAAAGGAAAACATCCTTTGTGTATGAAGCAACCTTTGTACCGTTTGCTTGATGTGATGACAGCTCATGATTATTGATGGAGCCTCTCTGTTGACTTTGAAGCACATGCAGCTACACACTGAAGTCAACATCCCCGAACACGAGTTGGAAACACTTCTGATGACTGAAAGCCAAAAAAGGCCTGATGTTTCACCGCAGTTTCTTTTTTTATGTGACAGCTAATGAAGCTCCAAAGCAAATTATTATGTTCAATAACTTAAACTGATAATATGTAATTCGTTTTTCTTATAATTAACATGCAACGCTGTTTTAAGAAACATTTTCTGTTTAGCCGGTTCTGGTCAACATTCCCTAAGCAGTGATTCACTGCTTTATTAAGCCAAGTAGCATTTTTAAACTGAATGACATGTATTCATAATATGTCTGATGCACCACCTCAGTACACTGTACTGTATGGGAGCAAAACATTTCATTTCTCTCAGCAGTTCCACAGCAAGTCAACCAAACTGTCCATTATGATTAAAACATCTGTTTTATTGTACTGTTTATTAACTTATTGATTCACCATAAAAGGTCAAAGCTCAGACTTTTTACATTTCTTCTTTCTGCTGTGGGAAACATTCACAAAAGTGGATTCTGTTTGTAGAAACTCTACTGATTTCATATGTCTGATCTGATCTTGTGCCCCTCAGTGCTGTTAAGACCGAGATCAGAGAGGCAGACAACAACATCTCGGACAGCAAGAAGTCTTTTCTCTACGGCACGGCACCCAGGACAAAGGTCAGTCCAGCTGCTTTCATTGCTGAGCTGTGTTAACAGGTCGTTTATAACGAAGACATAGATAGAGAACTGACCTATTCAAATTATATTGAGGTTTAAACTGACTATGCACGTTCATGTCTTATACAGTCTGTGCATTTGACCTGTTTGACACACACGTACACTCAGAATGTGACTCTAAGTATGAACATGCTGCAGACATGAGCCACACATCGCACTGTGAGTGTGACTGTGTGTCACACTGTGAAAGCAGAATATCGTCAGCAAACTGAGTCATGAATTATTATTATTTCCACTTATTTTGGCTAATTCCATTGGTTTGGGTAATACTTTGGTTCCAGCATGTGTTTTAATTTTTTAATTTATTTTTTGGTTGATATTTTTGGGCCTTTTTTCAAGCTTTGTTTTTGACAGAGAAAGATGAAGAGTGACAGGAATGTAGGGAGAGAGAGATGGGGAATGACATGCAGCAAAGGATTCGGATTTGAACTCTGGGCCGCTGCTAAGCCTCTGTACATGAGGCAGACGCTCTACCAACTGAGCTAATCAACCCTGCATGTGTGTTAATTGACATTATCAAAAATGATGTCAATTCAGTTTGATTTATACAGTGTCAATTCATAACAGGTTATCTCATGACACTTTCCACATAGACTGACTCTTCATATTATTTGCAGAGACTTCCCTTCCCAAGACATAAACAAGACTGTAAAAGAAAACCTCACCTGATGGCCCTGGTGGAGACATGAGGCTCTGGGTGAAGCCATCAGCTGAAAAAAGGCAATAATGATGACAAAAGAATTTGAACAGTTCTATATAAATGTAAATGAATGTAGGTTTGCACATACAGAAAAAGCTCAGGCAGAGACGGAGAGAGCTAAATCAAATTTGTCATTTTCATGAATACAGTGACTGACACAAAAGCAGGACACTTTTTTATTTTTACGAGATTCTAGCTGACTAATGCAGTCTACATAATAAATCGAACCAATTAATATTTTTTGAATACAGCACTTTTCTTAACATTACAAAGTGCATCACAGAAAATAAAATACAGAAGCCAAAATAAAAAAAAACAAAGGATCATAAACATAAAGGAGGATAAAATATAGCTAAAGCTATAAAAGAGGCCAGTGATGATATGTGCTGTCTGATCTCAGTAGACGACCACAGTAACGCCCCAAAATATAGGGAGTTAATCAAAGATGTTTAGCCATCCTGCTGATCGTCATTCATTAATAAGATGAATTACACAGGAGTATTTTGACCATAATCGATATAAAAATGTGGAAAATTTTAATGGCTAACTGCCAGACACAGCCTTGCTGTGCCCTGAAATGATTCCCTTTGTGGTGAAGTGTTCTTCATCAACTCACTCCACAGCTCTCTGGATTAGAACTTCATATTTTTTAGCATTTCTTACTGCATTATGTGCCAATAAAATCTGTCTTTAACACGAAATGCTGATTACACCTGATTAGATTAGATTAGTTTTTTCTCTGCTTCTCTGTCGCCTGGGACTCCTAACATCACATTAGCCCCTGTAGCAACTAATGTCAAGCACATGATTTAATGAGTTTAATCTTAAATTCTCAATTTGTTTCTGTCCCTCAAGTGTTTCACATTCTATCTCACATGGACTGACAGAAATCACTTGGAATGATATATTTCTTGAAGATTTATAATTTTGGTGGGTTAAAATTCTCAGGTTTCAGACCTGTGTGTGTTTTTTTTTAAAGATCAGGTCAGAAGCAGAAGACTTTTTATGGGATTTCCATTCTGTTGTGAAAGACCCCGTTAAGGTGACTTTAACTGTAGCACCTATGATTTACAGAATCAGTCATGAGGCCTTGCCTCCTTAACTCTGATCCCCATAAGCGCACACTCATAGATAACTCTGATATTCACAATGAATGACAATGATCATATTTATCGATTATTATTATTTAACCACACTCATCTAAAAAACACCCACAAAGATACAAGTGATCAACATGTAGGACTCCTCTGTGGAGGGCACAGTGTCTCAAAAATAGCACACACTGACACAAACACACTGTTTATGTGTTTTCATGTCGCATTTAATGTATTGATTTAATACAGAATTGGACAAAGAAAACCCTTTTATTCGCTCCAACAGAGGGCGCCAGCACTTTACTAACAGCAGTGTTTTGCTGAAACTCAAATCTGATCTGACTGCTCTGGAGCCGAAGTGTGTAATACAGTGCATACCGTGCAGCATGTCAGCTTGAACTTCATGGAGTATCAATGGTGCATGTGTTCACCATCATCCCCTTTGCTCAAGTTGCTTTTGGTCAAGTTTAACTCCAACAAGGAATGCCACAGGTCACTTGATCAGTGTATCTCTGAATATGAATGACTTTGTTTTATTCTGTTTATATCATTAGTAATAACCTGTGCTGAACAGTGGACACTCGTAATGACAGTTACAGAAAAAGAGTCATAAAGTGTGCCTTCATCTGCTCGTCATACCACACCAAATAAAGCATTGTCACTGAACACATTAGAGAGGCTGATTTGCAGTGAAACTGATTGGAATATTGGGAGGGGCATTTATTAAGAAAAACTGGAAAGAGTTTTTTTTTATATTATTATTAAAACCTATTAAAAGCTAATCTGCATATGTTGTGAATTCAAAGTTAAAACAGTTTTTAATCGTAGCACAAAATGATATGTTGAATCACTTAAGTGTAGTGTGTAGTAGTGTATAGTGAAATAATACATTCAAAATAAATGTACATGTGGCTCTTCATCGTTGTATTTACTTTATATCTCTTTAATGTACTTAACTTTCGATGTATAACGCAGCAGAGTTGCCCTGTCCACCCACTACAATCTAAACTATGACTCCACTTTGACTCATGACTGTTGTCTTTGCTTCTCATTCTTTACAAACTATTCATCACTGAACGAAAAATTCAGGTAGGCACACCCAGTGAAAAAGCTGGCAGGTAGCAGTGTCAGGCTTGTGTTCCATTATCTTTTGTCTTGACTGAAGCAACCAAACATGCATAGATAGCATCACTTTAATCTTTTCAATCAACGCTCAGGTTCCTTTAAAAAAAATATCTGATAAGAAATTCCTACGTAATAGTAGGTGCTCTCCCAACATGTTCCCATATATTTTTAAACTTTTCCAGATTCCCAGTTATTTGATCAACAAAGTGTATAAATATGATATATAATATCAATATGGTTAATATTAACACATATCACATATGATAAGAAGTATATGTTCCAGTATTGGAGTGCAAAGGTGACGGGTAGATTTAGTCCAGTTCTGTAATATGGCTCTGACATAGGTTGTTGTAACAAATGTTGTAACAAATATGACCCAAACTAATACACTCCAGATTCTTTGGTGATAAACTGACTCTCACTGGCTGCATAGGTTATTTGTTATAAATATATGCTGTACTTTATGTACTGCATGCTATATGAGCTACATGATATGTATTAATAAACATTAAAATAAACCGTAAGTTGCATGAATTTGTTTATTTTTACCAGCAACACCAAACCACACTTTTTGAGTCAGCAGCTCCCAGCTTTACTACATCGTGTCCTACACGTCCTACACAAAGTCCTTCATTTGTTTTTAAGGATGGAGCAACATTTATTGCTTGAATGAAGTTAGGGTGTCAGCTGTGTTTCTTGTGTTTAAGGATGAGATTTTTTATGTGTCATATCCTCATTCTTAACACTGAAGTCAATCAGTGTTTGGAAGTTTCCAATTAACTCATGACAAGGGCTGAAACCAGTTAGTTTGGCGTACATAGTGTATGGTCTGAATAAAGACTTTATGTTTTATTTAATAAAAGGTTGATGATGATGGGGAATTTTATACATAGCTAGCTTCCTAATAATTAATCACATAGACAGTATTGATTAAGGTTGTAGATTTGTATGTTTACATATGTTTCTGTTGCATTTTGCATTTCTCCCTCCCTTTGCATTTTCCATCCCTCCATCTTTCCTTCTTCCCCTCAGGGAAAAGAATTCAGCTACTCAGAGCTGGACCTTCGAAAGCCCAACAGGTTTGCCACATTTTCCTTTGGTCTCAGAAAGAGGAGGAAGAAATATGAAGAGGGTATGTCCAAGAGCACGTTTGGCCTTCATAGCCCGGGGATCAACGAGCATGAGGAGGTAATCTCTTTCCCTCAGTGTTGTTTCGATCAGTGGAGGTTTTTTTAAATTTAAATTGTAACAACTTCAGAGTTAAGTTGCTTTCATTTTGGTATTTAATACATCAGCACTGTAAAACAATATTAGCAGTCAATTATCGGGATAAATCTACAGAGAAGAATTACTTGAAGAATTTAGCTGTTTAGCTGTCTGGCTGCAACTTTACTGTTGCGGTTCATTCGCAGCTCTACTTGTGTCATTTTCAGTGAAAAGACTCCGTACATGACTGCTGGATGTGTAAATAAGCAACTATCTGCTAAGTACTCAACTGTAAATTCTTCATTATTTGATGAGTGAAACTGTTAATAATCTTCTTCTAGACTCATCTAGACCTCAGTCAGATGGAGTTGGATCAGGCCAACACCAAGACGATGTTCAGTAGGTCTCAGCCACAGCTTGACATGAGAAATAAGTTTGACATCCCTTCTCCTCCACCTGTGAACCCAAACGAGTTAGAAACATATTTCTCTCTCCTGAATGAGTCGCAGTCATCTGCCACTAAAAACGCCCAACCAGAGGCAGAGGAGCCTTTCACAAGCGGCACGGATCTTGTCAGTGTCCACAAGGAACCGCTGAAAGCGCCGATAGCTACCATTCCTGAGCTGCAGCTGGAATCTCCAGGCTCATCAGAGGAGGAAGAGAATGTTCCTGTTCATGAGAACCTCTCCAAAGATGATCCCACTTCATCTGTCTCCATGACTGTTTCAGGCACCACCACTGCTGTGCCCATCCTTCCAACTAGCCAGCCCTCAGTCGTGCCTGACATCCCAGATCACAAAGCGGCAGACATTGACTCAGCCTGCCCAAGCAATGCCCTGTGTGACAATGACATCCTGCAGCAGTCTTCTACAGAAACAGAAATATCTCTTGCTGAATCCACCAGAGTTGCATTATTGCATCATCAACCAGATGCCTCTGACACAGCTGACAGTACAACTCCAAACAGTAAACCATGCCTGGAAAGTGTTGACTCCAAAAATGACGCTGTTAATAAGAAGTCAGCCCCTGTTCCTCGCACTGACAACTCGAGTCTCAACGCAGATTCTGCTTCTGTCCATCAAGACGTCTCAAGTTCTCACATCGAGAGATCTGTTCCCCAAACTGCCAAGAGTGTCACCACAGCCCCGGCTGTTAGCAGTGAAGAGAGCACTCGTCCTGTCAGTGAGGATGCAGTTTATGGAGCGTTGTATGAGTCACTTTTCCCTCAGAGTTTTACCTCAGAGGTAATGTCTTTGGTCTCAACTCTTTCACCTCAAGACCGTACAGAGATAATACACCACCACGCCAAATCAGAACCTGTCATGGTTAAAACCCTTAATGAGTGTCACACAGAAACTAATATTCTATACTGCCCGTCAACTTCACGTGAGTGTGACGCTGCCAGAATGGATGATGCTGTAGGTGCTTACACCAACACCTTCAGTGAGAGAAAGGGGATTTCTTCCTGTGAGAGCTCCATCTCTTATCAAACAGCTTCTGAGCCTCACAGAGAACCAGATATCCACCAAAGGTATCTACTTCCGTCCCTCATCTCAGGTTCGGAACCAGTTGACAGCAGTAATGTTTTCTACTCGGAGCTCACCCACTCCCTTTCAGAGGCGAAATCAGACAGTTTCAGCCTCATTGGAGACACCGTCAGGTCAGTCCCTGTGGTTCAGAGCTCTGCCCCTCCTGTTTTCGACTATGTAATGTCCCAGGAGACGGATGCTCAGGTTACTGACACCACACGGCGAGTGATCCTAGTCAAAGAGTTGGTCACAGACGAAGCAGGCTCTGATCCTGGCTGTCCCTCTCTTGTGCCTGAGAAAATGAGTGCCTCGACGAGTCTAGAAACTGAAACAGTTGCTCCAGGACAGACCGACGGGTACGACGGACCTTTAAGTCCAACATATCTCAGTGTAGGATCAGATGATGGCAGCGCCATGGAGATCTACTACAGTGCTGAGGAGGACAACATAATGAGTGGGGATGAAGAGATGTACATGGCGTATGAAAGAGAAGAAATCTGCGCAGTAGGTGACGTGGTGAAAATGGATGTCGGGCTGCCTGAGGATTTTCCATGGCAGGATGGCGCTGCAGAAAGAAGGATAAGTAAGAGAGACGAGGGAGGATTGGTGATAATTGTTAGAACGCAGAATGAGGGAGTCAAAATGGGCAACGAAGAAGAGAAAGTAGATGTCAATACTGGAGGTGAGGTGCAGCAACAACTAAGAAGTCAGGGTTCAGTGCAGGAAGCTGGAATGTTTGATTTTCACGTGCGCAATGATGCAAAGGAGAAAGAAGTAGCAAGCACAGTGTTTCCACAGGAGGAGAGAAAGGAGGAGTTACCGGCCACACCGGTTCAGCAGGTGAACACTCTGATGGTATGCGACTTTGCTCCACCCTCCAGTGAGCTGCATGTGCAGGGGGAGGGGACAGGGGGAAACTGGAGCAAGGAATTGGAAACAGAAGACCACCCTAATCAAGGGAAGCAACTCCGGAGCCAGGAGATACAATATCTGGCCTACAAAGACATTCAGAGTTCTGAATGTATGCATGCAGCCTCCGCTAACACAACAATGGAAGAAATGATCACACCCAAGTTCAGAGAGACAGAGGAGCAAGTTGCATTTACTGCAGATGCAGAGAAGCGAGGCGAGGTGAGCACAGAAAGCACAGAAACCAGCAGTACAACTACAACAGGTGCAGAAAGAGAGGTTTTCACTGGCACTTTGACACGCAGCGCAGAGCTGCAATCAGATGCCACAGGGATTGAACACAATAGGGCTCCACGGGGGAGTGAGTGGGTGGATACAATTACTCAGAGCACAGAGAGGACCAGCACAGCGCTACAACAGGTGCCAGTCGAGCTGTCAGTCCCGATCACAGATACATGCTGTCCTGACACCAAAGTCGCAGACACACTGTCAGAGAGACCCGATCTTCTCCAGCTGAATCAGAGGTGAGTGGAAAGTCTTAGCTCATTAAGTCTTACTATTATAAGAAAGTGAAACAAGTGAGTTATCTCCTCACGTAAGTTTGTGAGTATCATTTAGGAAATTGCAGGTGTGTAGCTGGCATGTACAGCATGTAGCCTAAGGGGAATGTTAGACATAAGTAGTGCTGAGTCTTTGTTGGTGTTAATAAATGTATTTGTTTGCCATCTTTACATGGCCAACCTTAACTCTGTCACCTTAACACGCTGTAATCTGATAAAGGCCCAGAATGCACGTATTTATGTGTGGCTAAACATCTCCTCTGATAACGAGGTCAGCATGGAGCGAGCTGTCCTGTTTACCAACAGAGCTGCCTACATACCCGTGTACTTTAGAACACACCCTTCTAAATGCAGCACATGTGAAGCGATCTAACTTGGCACCACTGGGTGTTCTTTACTTCTTACTGTCACATACTCTCAGCTTGGTGAGCGTGAGCAGGTGTGGTCCATCTCATGTCATGATCACAACACGAGCAGTAAACTGATTGATTTTATTCAACCATGAGCTGTCGCTGTACAATAAAGGTGCAGTATTGATTTTCAGGGTGTAATGTTACCCGTTTAATTAGTTTAATTAAGTGGCAGTCCGGTACACAGTACAGTGTTGTACAGTTTAATATATTAAAAAAAAATAAAACTTTAACTTTTAGGACAAAGTGATGCTTTATGATCTATCCTATGCTATAAAACGTATAAATAAATATGAAATGACATCTCCAAAGACTCAATGCCACGTCACAATTAGACAACTAATGATTATTTTCAGTCTTGTTCTGTCAAAAACTTTCATCTTCCAGTCATATAAAACAGGATTTATGAAGCTGAACCAGCACATTTGGCATTTTTGTTGTAGAATTAAATTAAATTTAGTTGACTTAAATTAATAATCAATCTAATGATTTAATTTGCTGTGGAATTATCTGTGGATTGACTTAACGATGATGAACTAATGAATTGTTTCAGCTCTTATCACACTCTTGATAAATACACTCCATCCGCCCACCCTCCTCTAAACTCTGATAGTCAGCTGCAGCACTTTGCTGGATTTGGGTGCCGTCATGTTTGCAACATTCAAGTTACCGTTGCATGCACTAAATTGTTATGAATGAATCCACTCATACTCATATGATCACAGTCCATTTAAGCTCCATGTGTCCTGACACCTGCAGCACCGGATCTTGCGTCACACGGCTCATTTCCTTATGAACATGTTTATGTAACACAGTTATGTTTTGGCATCGCATAGTTGAAGCTGAAGCTGGCCTTTGACCAAGTGTGTCAATTTTTAGGAAATAGGGCAAACAAGGTGCAATTATGAGGAGAAATATCAAACAAGTTTGAGCTTTTAATGGTGTAAAGTTCCTCACTGCAGCACAGCAGGCTGGCCTGGGGCATCTGAGTGTGTGTTACTGTGTTTTTTCTGAGAGTGACACATCATCAAGGTTTCTGCAGCGTGATGGAGGAGATAGATTTGTGAGATTTTCTGAGGAATTTGTGGTACATGATTGACTGATGCAGATTGATCTTTGCAGCTACATTCTGTAAACACAGCATGATCTTAACTTAGTGCGCAACGCAAAGAACAGCTTCACGTTGTTCTATTCACAAGATGAAGGAATCTGGTCGCTTTCGATGTTTTAGTGGATTTATGTAGTCGGTATGATTCCTCATTTCGTCAAAGTATTACAGGAGAATGTGGTGCACTATATATTTTAAATCCACAAGATGGCAGCAGAGATCTTTCTTGAGCTGTCGGTGGGATCACCATGTTACCACACACAGACTGAGGTAGGCTATTAGGTGCGCTCACGAGATAACAAGGAAGTGTGTGTTGTAAATGTAGAATAATAAAAATGTGTTTGATAGACAAAAACTAATATTGAACAAATTTGAGCTGAGATCTATCTATAACTTGGTGGCAAAGAGAAAAGAAAGAATGAACATCAACAAACAAGTGTTTTTTTCTTTTCAACAGTGTGTGTGTGTGTGCTTCTGTATTATTGAATCATGTCTTATTTTCATTGATGTTTTTTTTCCATAATCTGCCAACAGACTTTTGTTTCCTCTCACACTTACAGCCAACAGTAAGCAGGCCTGCTGTATTATGACTTACAGTAATATGAGTCACACCTGTCACACAGTGTTCTTCTGTAGAGGTCTCATGAGGAGTAATGTGTAATATGTTATTATGTTATATTAGACGGGGAATCCCACACCTCCAAGAGACCAAAAAAGGATGTTTTTGTTAGTTCTCATGGAAATGGTTACACTCTTTTATAGTCTTTAGTTTCAGTGTTTTTTTTCTTCTTTCATAATCTCAGTGAAAGTCAGGTGTATAGACGTGTTTAATGAGATTGGAAGCCAGTCGAGCCACTTGTACATTTAGTCAGAGAGCTTTGTCCTTTGTCTTCTATTACCTGTGTGACTGACTGACTGACTGACTGTTGTCTGACGGCTTACTTGAGACAAAAGAGGAATGGCAAACTTGTAGAGAATGACCTCTGCTGTAAATCACTTTCTGTCAGCAGACCTGTCGGAGGCGAGTTAAACCACACCTTGTCCTGAATCCTGCCATTTAACACTTGGATTACTCGTACCGAGGACTCAGGCCAAGAGTGTGTATGGCTCACTTCTGTAAAGGCTGAGGACTTTGTTTAGCACTTGTCAGTGATCAGCATCTTTCACCAGAGTCTTTCATTTTGGATTGTCTCACATTTTAAGGCTGTTGTTAGACACAGTGGACAGTCTTAGTTCCATTTGGTGGAACTAAGACCCATATCCTCACTGAATACTTATTTGAACTAATATCAGAAAAACAGACCACTTCATTTGCGTGGCAACACACCTTTCTGATTTACCTGCCATTTAAAACGGGTGTCACATTCTCCAGTTGTGGAAAATTGCTAAAGTCAAAGGTCAGTGGTGAGGTCAGGAAGGAAGAAAGTGTTCAGGAGCCTCTGATGTCTTATGCTGTATTATTTATTGAAGCTTGGCCAAGGAGAATTAGAGACACTCTCAAAGTTCATCAGAAGTGTCTGAGTCGGTCTCACATTCAGCCCAACTCATCCTGGTGGATCAACTTTAAACCCAAAGATAACACACAAATACTACACGCCCAGAATTAGTCAAAGAGAGTGTTTTTACTTATACAGGTGTTATTGTCAGCATGTTCTAGTCACCCATTAATGTACTGATGGCAGAGGTGTCCTATCCAAAGTACTCACACTGATAGTTTTAGACTCACACACACACACTGATGTCACAACCACCTGTGCGAGCCAGGAATTGAACCAGAAACCCTCCAGTTACTAGACGATTTATTTCTGCTATGAAGGCAAGTGTAACAGGTGACAGCAGCTAACAACAACTCACTCAGTGGTTGTAAAGTACACTTAAACCCTCTTCCTCGATAAAGCTGATGTTAGCCCCTATAGATGTGTAGAGAGAAGAGAGGGCAGTTTGATTCACATGCACTCTTTTCTCCACACTCAACCAGAGTTGTATTCTGCTCGAGTTTCCACAGAACTGTGTCGACTTCGTTCCGACATCCTCTTTTTTTTCACCAGCAGAGGAAGATCAACATTTTCAGGATGTCAATCAGTACTGAAAGGAGTTAAAGATTTGCTCACTGACGACACGGAAACACATAGTATTATTTGATCCCCAAAGCTGCATAATCAGGCGAGACAGAGAGTTACAAATTCTATCATTCTTGAACATAATTACATGGCTTCTTTGCCTTTCATGTGCAACACTTACATTCGCTAAGCTAAATGACTCAATGACTTAGCGTCCCTGTTGAGGCCGTTACATGTTCAAGCACATGCGTGTGCATAGATCTTGATTTACAGCTGTGTCTGTATGTTCACAGAATGTCTCCCGCACCTGCAACTCAATATGTAAATGCAGTCTGCGAACTGACTCTTCAGCACTGTGTGCTTGGATCCGCTATAAAAAAAGAAAAAAGTACATTTTGTTTGAAGATGTAGGTCACAAAAATTCAAACAGATAACTGGTCTTCCAGATAGTGGTCTCGAAGAGGATTTTTTTTCCTGTCTCAGTCTTGGTTCTTGACTCCCATGTAAATCTGACTTGGACTCAAACATCTTTAGACTGGGACTTATTTTGGTCTCGACTAGTCCTGAGCTTGTGGATTTGTCTTGGACTCAATAAATGTGATCTTCATGACAGCACTGCTACTAGAAAACCTGCCGACCTGTCTACCTGTGTCTCAGAGCCTCATTATGTCGGATGTTGATTTGCATGTTACAGCGAAGTCAAGGTGTCTAGGATTGCTGCCAGGCTTTTGAAGCTGCCCTGAGATATAGGTGTGGCTCTGTGTTTAGAAAAGCCATGTACACAGTGGTGCTTTTCTACCTGGGTAATAACTGAGAATAAAGTGAGGGAGGTGGAAGGCGGGGGATCATTGAGTGCATGCTCCTCTCACTTTTGTGTCCCTTACTTTTAAATTTAATTTTTTTTAAATTTTTAATATTCCAGGATGATCATCTGACACAAGTCTCTCTGAACATTGTCCTCTTCCTGTTCAGCCACAGTCTAGATAAGAGAAGATCTGATTTTATAAAAATCATATTTTCATCTTGAGTGATCACTTTCATAATTTTTTTTTTTTTTTTTAAGTTAACCTCTCAGGCTCCTCTCTGTACAGACTGCTCCACCTGATTGGTGTTGTTTGGATGTGTGTCCTGAAAGGAGTTGCTTTAGACACCAACTCATGGCTGAATGATTCTGATAAGTCAAAGTCAACACTGAGTGTTCTATAAAAAGACAAGGAAACAACATTATCACGTAGTGACAAAACACTAAAATTATTTCCGATTAATGCAATTTTTACCATTTTCACAACATATTAAAAACAAAATAACCAATTTTATCACGATGTTTTATTTATTTGTTTTAATGTAACTGTATGTTTTGTTCAACATATTAATTTCATTTTGTTTCCCACACCTGTAAAACCAGACCTACGGGTGATGATGAGAACATATCTGCCAGTGTGATCTCTAGAATGTATTTGCAGAGAGAGCTCAGCAACAAAGAGTAGATGAACAAAAACATGTAATTAACCTTCCAATAAAGTGTAACCAGCTCTGGCTTGTGGTTTGGCCTGTGTGGTCACTGCTACTAAATCTTTTGCACCCTTGCACTTAATTATCCTTTGCAGTGCAAAAAAGGCACATTTGCAGATATTTCTGCACACTTTTCATACTTTATTTAACGAAAAGGGATTTAATTGCTAAGTCTAATTTGTCTTTATTTGTACAAATCAGGCAGGAGAAAAGAGAAAAAGCAGGTCTAGTTGTGACCTTTCTGTCGAGTATCCACAAATGTCGTTAAGTAATTGACTAAGGCAATTGTATTCTCATGACCTTTTGAATAATCCACCCCAGGCATTATGCTTAACTGTGTCACATGTTTGATGAATGAATCACGATGATTCTTTCTGTAGTTTCACCCACACAGTCTATAAAACAAGAAAAAAAAATGCCATTTAATTGAACAGAGTTTACCCCTACTTAAAAAGTTCCATGCAGAGTTTATAGTTTCAGTGAGCTGACAAAGGTCAAATGATTCACTCATCATCCTCAAATTACTGCTTGACTTGAAACCAGTCTATTGCTTCATTTAGTTTGGCAAGTGATACATGTAGTAGTATGTATGTATGTATGACACGTAGTTCTTTATGAGTGTTTTATGTATGCAAATATGCCCAGACTGCATGGCCTTATGATACACCATACATCAACATAAATCAGATCCTGTTTTCAGCACATTTTTAAATTGTACTGAGAGGTCATCAGTTCTCATAGCTCACATAATTTGGTTTTAAGGCTTTCATGACTACAATGAAATTCCAGCTTTTATTTTCTGGGCTCAGATGTGTAAACATAAAGTTTTCTTCACGGTTATTTCATGAGTTTGTTATCATAGTATGTACAATACAGAAGAGAATGATAACACATTTATAATTAAACAATTCCCTCTTCTTTCAAACATACAGACTCTATGTCAGAAATGTTTTCTTTTCTTTTAATGGAACTGTGCTGACGGGCCGACTCAGTATTGACTTTAACAAACTCTGAATTGCTGTTTGCTCACTACTAGGCTTGCACAGCTCTCTGTGATAAATATCTTGATACACATCTAGATACACAGGTTACGATACGATTCAAAACCGATATTTATTACAGTCTGATTTGATACGAATCGATACAGTGTAAGGACGATACGATTTGATTCTATTCTATGGTTAATATTTTTTCTAGATATTTTATAAAATAAAGAAGCCAATTCTATGAAAGTCTTACAGTACAGTACAATATGTTCTTTTCAAATATGTAAAAGACTACATATCTCCAAGCATTGCTGCTTTATGGCACTGGCAAAAAAAAAAAAAAGAACAACAACAAAATCACATGTCATTTATTTTTAGACATGGACCAAAAAAAGTCTGGCTGAATCAACATCATTTGGTGGAGAGAATCCGGTGGATTTTCAAAATAAAACACCCCGTGCAAACTAAAAACAGACAAAAGCCCAATCTGAGCAGGTAAACAACGCTGAAACACTCCCTGTGCAGGACGGACCAAATATGCCATGCTCACGCAATGCGCTGCAAACGGGCCCGGTGGATTTTCCCAAAAGTGTGTCAAGCCGCCAACAGATTCCCGATCCATGACTCTACAACCGATGACAGTTGATGACAGTTTTTGTGCATAAATTGAATTCAGCCCTTTAACATGTTGTTAAACTCATCAGGCTAATTTAACCATAAAGTCAGAAACAGATCAAACATTTCGTAAACAGCTGTCACATTGCATGCAAGTCAAGATACTCAAAGTTGCTTTGTGTCATTTGCATTGTTGGCATTACATGGCAACCGCACCCTCGGGGGACTGCAGCACTTGATACACTTTGGACCAGATACCATTATCCAATCAGACTCTTGCTCTGTCCTTTCTATTTTGTCATCTTTGCCTGTTTTTTCTTATTCTCTCTATTTATCCAGGTCCCTGATGACTTCAAGGATGCCCACAACAGCTTCAGTAGCCAACCAGGAATCTGTTGACAAAATGAATTCAGGCTACAGCAGCCTGAGCACCAAACTGTCCGTTAAGAATCCATCTCCCCCTAAAGAGAATGAATCCAAATATCGTTTCTATAAAGTATCTCTGATGAGTGAGGCAGGCACCGATGAGGTCAGCCAGGATACAGTGGACTTTAACACAACAAACACCACTGAGACTGAATCAAATGGAGCTGATCTCGAATCAGAATACAAATGGAGAAACAGATTTGAGGGGGTTTCTCAGTATAAACCGTACGGGACAGAAGATTCTTCTTCCTCTGGTTCTCTGACTGGCATTTACACCAGTACCTCCTCTCTCCCCTCCTCTGTTCAACCCGAGGCTGCAACATGCAAATATCTCGACAACACCTTTTCCTCCTCCTCCTCCTCCTCCCCCGCCCGAGAGAAACATATTACCCTTGGCAACCGGTTGAGTGACAGGACCGAAGTTTATCTGAGCCGTGAGAGCGAGCCAGCAGAAGAGCGGAAAGATGAGTGGAGGAGAAGCTTAGTGGAGCAGGAGGAGCCTACTGCACCTGCAGGTGAAAGAGAGCGACAGAGAGAGGGAGAGGCAGAGAGGATAAAGTCACACTGGGAGACACACCAGCTACCTGTGTCCAGCCTCTCCTCTGCACAACAAACCAGCTACAACAGCACTGACAGCTCCAAGGAGGACGACTCCCGTTTTACTGGAGTGTTCCAGGCCACACTCGTGGAGCTGGTCTCCGACCCTGTAGCTTCCCCCTCCACTCCCCCTGCCTCCCCAGACACAGACTTCCCCAACCAGTTCGACATGGACAGCCTGGTGGATACCCTGAAGAGCATGGGACCTTCCCTGAGGCCGAGGAGCATGGGCCTACGCGGGCCTCCTCCAGTCCTCATCTCCTCCCTGCCACCAATTGTCGAGGATGCTCCCAGCCCAGCCACCTCCGACGTTCCTGACTCCATCACCAGTCCCACAAAAAAGATGGAACCTCTCAACGGACTTTACACTCTGCCTCCTGACCTGGGACTGAAGTGGAGCTCCCCCAGAGACTCTCGTTCACCACTGGAACTGATGAAGCAGAGCCAACAGGTGAAGTACATTCAGACTCAAAATGTTTGTGCACGTCTGCAAAATGTATACTTTCCAGGAATTTTAGAATAAATGAAGTTTACATTTATTTATTTTTTCTGTTTTCATTCTCATTGCATGCAGCAGGAAAATGTAAACAGAGGTTCTGGACATAACTAGACTTTTTCTATTAGTAATATATTGTTGATATATTAAGTCAGATCTTTCTGATTGTATTTGATTACTCTGTAAAGTTTCAACAAATTACGGGGAGAAAGTGGAGTTTCCATTTACTTTAATGTGCATCAAAAAAAAGGTTGAAATGTGGCTAACATATTTTTACACTTGGCTGAGGTTGAGCAACACAAAATGCATTTAAGTGTGATTTAATGAATCATGACAAACTTAAACTGACTTAAAGATCCACTGAGACAAAAGCTTTTGACCTGTGTGTCTCACCCCCTCCTTTCGGAGCCACTCCCCCCTAAACACATGACTGTGCGCAATTAGGCAAGCAGCCAAGCAGAGGATAAATTGGCACGCAAGTCTTAATCCAGGCTTGCAACAGCAGATACCAGGTTTTCTTTTCTTTTCAAAACATTTAAATTATTTATTACTGCCAGGATGTAAAGAGAATTTTACAAATATGACAAAAAAGGCTTCACTTTAACAAACTAGAGACTCATTGCCACCAATTGTCTGTCTTGATGCACCCAACTCCAAATTTTTGTAGAACAGTAGTGGATGGAAATATGCATTCATTTGAATTTTTCTTTAGATTCTGTTGAAAAATTTGCCCTACACCAAACTAAATAAAAACACAGTGCAGTTTTCTCTGAGACTGCCCCACAAATTTGAAATTCAATTCACCTCCATTGTGTTGTGGTGGAGGCTGAAATATCACAGAGAGATGTTCAACTCTAACTAAATAAAACCCAAACAATGTGAATGACTTGGTACCTTTTCTAGGAACATGCATTTTTTGCCCTTTAACTTACTGTTACATGTGCTCAATCACCTGTAGGACCCGCAGACTGGAACAAGAGGTCCAAACTCTCCCCTGAGAGCATCTGCCAACAACAGTATTGTAATGAGATCGTCTTCTTTTGAGGACTCATCCCCAGTGCTAAATGGAAATGGAATATTGCCGTCTCCTGGCACTGGTTCCCGCCTAGACAACAGCGTCATCTTTGGGGGCCACAGGTCAGCATCCATAGATCAGACATCGGAAAACAGGCATCGCTCACTTTTCCACACCAACTCACTACCTGAAACAGGGTTTTCAAACGATCGCATGAGTGTGGGAGCAAAGGATCTTGAAGGGGGCACTGGAACAGACCAAGTGGGATCTCGCTTTGATCGCTTCTCCTTCCTTTTGAACTCCTCGTCCACGTCGGGCTCTCTGACCGGGGCGGACAACTACAACTCTCGTATGAGTCGGCCTCCACAACTGAGCATCAGCTCCGCACCTTCCAGCAACAGTCCCACCCGCCTTCTCAGTCCCACCGGCTCCATAGACCTGCACAAGCCATTCAGCACCACAGACTCCCCTTTCTCTCTGTTTAGCCAGACACAGGGGTTGGGGACAGGTGTTGGCACTGGTGGACTGGGCACTCCCACCCTGCAGAGGAGCTTCGGTAGTGAGGGCATCATGGGGGTCCAGCAGACTTCATTGTTCAACAATGTGCATGGAGGGCCTCAGTTCCAGAGCCAAGAACCTGAGCCTGAGAAAAGTCTGGTCTCCAAATACAGAGCCTTCCCCGATGCTTATGTGAGTATTGTCAGTAAAGCTTTAGGCTCACTAAGAATGAACATTATTGCCTAATTAACGTTTAAAAATTTGAACATTTACAAAAACAAATGCACACAGTGCATGAATAATACACTTCTGTCTGCACTCCAATCAAGTGGATGAATGCAGTTGAAGCATTTTATTTCACACTTTGTTTAACAGAGGATATCAGATGTGCACGCTATGGACACTTTTTCGCTCAGTGCAAGGTCGTATGAGGCTTGAAACCATAGCTACGTCACTGTGTGTTTGCTTATTCTGCACACAGCTCTAAGCCGCGCTCTCAGATCTATTCTTCTCACTGTTGTAAGAAAAAAAAAAGAACAACAACAACAGGTCGGCTTACAATAGGTGAGAGGGATGACTTCACATGTGGTTTTTTGTGCCCACAAGAAAAGTCCCTCTTTGTATGGCTTTGTTTGACATCCGTTTACATTCACATACTGTGCATGCTCTCTTTATGAAGCTTCTTTTCTCATTCAGTTGAAGGCTGCGGGTAGTTCCTGTAGTACCCAGTGCATCAGTCAAAATGATCCTTCAGTGTAGTCAGTGGGGTCTGAACCTGTAGCTGCCAGGTACATGCTATTCCCACTGAGCATCTCAAAATCACAAAAAAGGGTGTGTACCCAGACTCCTGTCCTCTCATGCACACACTTGTTCTCACATGCAAGAATTCATGTGAGCAAAACTGATTAGGACACATATTAAAATGATTTTTTCCACACACAGAGCTGCACAGAATCTCTCTCTTTCTAGTGTCTGTCACTTCTTGTCAACACATGTAAATGTCTTTCACACCTCAGCAGAGAAACCACAATTTTGACCTGTCACACACACACACAAATACACACACACACACACACACACACACACACACACACACACACACACACACACACACACACACACACACACACACAGGAGCACAGTTCATCCGACAGAAGGGACGCCTGAGGGGATGTTGGGTTGTTGCAACAAGCAGTAAAAGCGGGTCATTACATTCAGCCTTTTTATGATGCTCCTCTCTGAAATATCATTTGTTGATTGTTTTTTCCACACATAATACATGGCACTGACGTTATTTCTTTCTGCGCAAACACAAAAGGAGTCTTTCTCGAGCTGTAACTACTCATGAAGCTCCAGCTGCACCGTGTGGTTTAAATACAGATGTTTGCACAAGCTGTTTGTCTATCTTCCCACAATACTGTGGCGTTCAGTAGTGTGGCTCCAGCAGGTACAGAGCATGAACATGGCTCATATTTCTGACCAGGGCACTGAGACTGATAGTAACCACAGATGATGAGTTTAGGCCTCTAAAGGTCAGTGAGGTTCAGCAGAACAAGCTTTTTCAAACAGAAGGAGTTTTTAACTGTCTTTCTCTGTCAATAATTTACAGCCGGACCAGAGGACGGTATGAAGAGAAGGCAAACAACTAATGTCATTGCACTTGTCTTGCATAATTTGCATTCCTACCTATGATTAAAGCCATTACAGGCAGCCGCCCAGGCTCTAGTTTGTTTGCTTGATCTGGATCTGGGGTCACTTAGAGGAGAACTAAAAAATCTACGACAACAATAATGTAGATTTATGTGGAAAAGTTCACATATCACATGACATATCTGAATGTCAGTGATAGTATCAGATGCATGTGATCATAGGAAACAGTATTTATGGCTATGAACTAGCTTTGATCAGTGCAAGCAGTTCATCAGTGTCTTGTCACAGGTGTGAAATACATGACTGTGAGGGAACATGCTGCATGGACGATGTGTGCCTCTGTTTGTCAGAGCATTAATAGAGTTCACTTCTATTAAACTCATTCATGCATTTAGGCACCTTTGTTAGTGTGTGTGTGTGTGTGTGTGTGTGTGTGTGTGTGTGTGTGTGTGTGTGTGTGTGTGTGTGTGTGTGTGTGTGTGTGTGTGTGTGTGTGTGTGTGTGTGTGTGTGTGTGTGTGTGTGTGTGTGTGTGTGTGTGTCCTCTCAGTCATATAATCTCCCCAGAAAACTTTCTGCTTCTATGTTTTTTTCCTCTTTCTGTCTCTGCACCCATTCCTGCTCTCTGTCTGTTCCTGCAGAGACACGGCCACACCTCGCCTTTTGTGTTCATCCTCACACTTCTTTGCTTGTTTGTTTAATATTTGATGAAGTGAAGTTGACATTTGAAGGCGCCAGGGTGCGAGAAGGTGACAAACTGATTATCTGTTCCCTCCTGTGAGGTTTCATTTGATTTGTTCATCAGCTGTCTGTAGCACATGTTCCTGCTTTTTTTGCTGAAACGGCACATTCCATCTGTGATAACTAAATTTATGGGAGAGCAGAGCTTGTGCCCAGGCTGCTGGGAGGGAAGGGAACCAAAGGGAGGAAAGTGTGATGAGTTTGTTTTTTAATTGGGCATCAAGGCAGCATTAAACACATCTCTCACCATGAACCATGCGGTTTGCAGACGTCGCTTTGAGTTGTAGTGAAAACAAGGAGCGTTAAAAAAGTTAAAAATGAAGTATGTATGCAGAAAACATACACAGACCTTCACCAGCTGCATACGTTTTTTAAGGGAAATGCTGTTTATCAAGCTGAGGCTGCACAACTAATTGCCATTACTTGCTTGAGTCTCAAGCTAAGATAGCTCAGTTAGAGTTTTCTTTAGATCATTCAGCTGCCTTTGATGGCCTTCCAGAGCCACTCAGACCATCTCTGGAGGACTTATTGAAACGCTTATTTTATATATATATATATATATATATATATATATATATATATATATATATATATATATATATATATATATATATATATATATATATATATATATATATATATTTCTATTGTCATGGAGAGCAGCAGACCAGTTCATTTCCATGAGTAAAAGTAAAATGTTAACACTTCAAGTAAAATGTTAACACTTCATGACTCAAAACACAGAAGCAGAAATTGACGGAATGAAGGAAGGAATGTGGTTTTATGGTGGTTTTATGTGTGTTCTTGTGCAGTATCTCATTAATGCGTCACTGTTATTTACTAGGTCAGTGCTGAAAAGGCTGCAGACGGCCATTCAGCCCCTCAGCATGCTTTCACCGAAACTAAAAAGCTCTTCTGTTGCACTTTAGAAAAGTCCAAATGTTAGTGTGTCCTGAAAGGTTAGTTACATTTGCCTGAGGCTGATTTTTATTTTATTTTTATTTCATTAAAATGTATTTCATGACAAACTTATTAAAATTAGGCCAGAGACAGACACTAAAGACAATGAGATGTAATAGAAGCTTCTGGAGCAGGGCCTCTTTGGCTGGTAACATGAGCTCCATGATAACCTGTTTCCTACAGAGCTTTAAGAGAGGAGAGGCCAAGTGCTACCTGAAACCACACACACACAAACACACGCACACACACACACACAAACCTCTCTGGTGATTCTATATGCAAATGACACTGTGTTAACCTGCTACCACATTCCAAGTTTTACAAGGAAACATCCCGAAATTCCAGCAGCATACCAGCCACACAGAAATGTAACACACACACACACACACACACACACACACACACACACACCCAGGTGAAACGGTGAGTTATTTCATCACTTCCTGGGTGCTCGTTCCAGTATTCAGGTGAGCTGTTGTTATCGGTGGGTAGCACTGGAAAACATCAGGTTAAACAGGTCGAGGGGAGGAAGGTATTCCTACTTGTCAAAGAGGTGCTTGTACTTGTCATTATGGATGTCCTCTGTCCTCGCCTCGCCTCTCTGATGGCCACAGAACCTGTTGAACAAGATGACATAAACATCAACAATGTGTATATTGTTTGACATTGAAGTGAAGAGGCTATGAACTGTGTGTAATCTGAGGTCGTTGCATCATTAAATTTTAGATCTGGAATGATAGATTGGCAAAACGTTGAGGTCAGATCAAATAAATGTAATGTGTTGGGCTGTAACCATAAAATTGGTTATGAGTATTAACTTGTATACATCCGTACGTACGTATAAGTCCACTAAAATGTCAATGTGTGTGTATTAAATAGTTTGTTAAAATGTTTTTTTTTCTTTGTTCATAGCTCACTAAAGAGAAGGAACATGGGAAGCTCAATCCTCGTCCTGGAAAGGTAAGTCTCCACACACAGAATACACTCTTTAGTACACTTCATCCACAGTGCAGCTGAGATATGTGTGCAAGTTCAGACAGAGGAGGGATCCCTCTCCCAGGATGGACAGACGTGCAATGGATTTCATGTGTACAGGACCAATTTAACACAAACATATTGTACAATTACAATGACTGACAAAATGACAATGAATTACAATGAATGATAAAATGACAATGAATTACAATGAATGATAAAATGATTACAGTAGCAGTGGAACCTGTGATAGAGATAGAGAGACACCGATGCACAGTGGCAGCAAATCATTAACTAACTATAAACTGTAATGGAGATATGGTAACAATAATGACAGTAATAATATATGTAGTGGACATCATGCAGGACCACAGCCACGATCCACGAGAACCTGCTGGGCAACAGAGCACAGAAACTCCATGGAAGAAGTTTAGTTAGTAACATGCATTAATGAGATAATCCAATGTGTCAGATTTTAGGAGGCTCAGAACAGACAAACCAGACCCCGACTTGAGACACTATGGTGTTTTTCATGCTTTATGTGGATGAAAGATGCAAGATGCAAAACAGTATATAGTAAAATATTAGTTTCAGTCTCTTCTGTTTAAACTGGATAATGCATGTCATTGTAGAGTAGTTTTCTATCAGCTGTTTGTTGTTTCTCAGTGTGGATCTTGTGGTCTCATTGGATCTGGCATTATGCTATAACTCCTTCATTCACAGAGTATAGTTGCTTTACCTTTGGGGGGCGAAAGTCATCGCAACAAGACACATGTCCCTTCAATGCTACTTCAAACCTTTTGTCAGCACACGCAGCAGACTGCCTGTCTAAACCTTTTGTTCCACAGCAGATAGACCAGGACCTGTGTGGAATTTTAGGCTCTAATTGATCATCAAACAACATACCTGCTACTTTTTACCTATCCCAGGCCATGCACTTTAATCGCTTTTAAATGTCAAACCTGCTCCTGCATGCAGCTGAGGAGTGTAGGTTTTCTCACCGAGACTGTTGAAGGTTCTTCAATGATGGAGGTGGAGCTGACATTTAGACTGAGCTCAGTATTCTTCCATGCTGCAGGGCCTGACTGGACCAAACATGTCTGCAGTGTAGACATAAAAAAATGTTTGAAGAAGCTGCTGTACTCACATTCATCTAATAAACCACAAACTTCCCAAGAAAGGAGAGCTATTCTTTTCATAAGCATTATAGGTTACAACTCTGTTGCCGTACTCTTACTTTCCACCGTGCACAGTGTCAGATGTCTCACAGGGATTAGCATGAAACTGAAGATTCATAATTGGATATGAAACTGATGATAATACTACAGGACGATATTGGTTTCATTCTTGTATTTCCCATGATTGTATGAAGGATTCTCCAGCAGCACAGGTCGAACTTGCCTGCAGTTCTGTAATTCTTTTTTTATTACTGTAATTTTATCCGGTCTGCTGCTGTATCATCCTCCCTGGCCTGGTATCTGATATTAAACAGATACCAGCAGACTTCACACCCTTACACCCTTAGCTGCCCTGCTGATAAAAATATGACTCCCCATTATTATTATATATCCTTACGTCTGTCAATGTTTTTACTAGATGTACATCTTTGACCGGCCAGGGATGTGTGGCCAGAGGATCGAGGTGCGTAGTGATGTCATCGATGCTACGCCGTGGGAACTGCAGGAGACCATCTCCATCAGGGTTGTCAGAGGAGGGTGAGTGTCTCTGGGCTCAGCTCTAGCTGTGTTCTAGTTTAACACTACAGACTCCTTTGCAGTATATATGTTTTTGTAGTTAGTATCCAAAAAAATACTCTGACATAAAGGCCGCGGCGTTGAGTCAAAGAGGCAGCAACACGTACCTGCAAAGATTTATTTGTTACACCAGCATAGATTCTTCTGGGATTACTTTGTGCACTGCATCGTGGAAATGAAGCCTACATTTAGTAGCTTAGCAGAGTTTTTTAGTTTTGACTTCACTTTCTTTAGTTACTTCTCTAGTGTGAATACATTCTAAGAATTTGCATGTGTTAGCTTTAAGCAGCTAGAGTGAATCCATCACTAGCACAAATTCTAGCAGTAACACAAACAGAATAAATCTGTCTTTTCCTCATGCCATCACCACATATTTGGCACCCTGTTAAAACCGAGGCTCCTTGAGATCGAGATACTCTAAAATAGATAGGATGACACCTATGCATCTTGTTCTTCTTGATCTGTGAGGTGAAAAACCCTCTCCCTGCATGCTGCTTCAAAACAGCCACTGCTGGCTGTCACAGATGCCTTTAATAGTTAACACACCCATGCTTGAGCTTAAAGACACACTTGTCTCAGAATGTGGAATGTTTTATCACACACAGCCAACAGTGTGATGTAACACTGATACTGTGCTGCTAATACCTTCATACAGGGAGATAATTATTCTGTCAACTCGTGCATTACAGCACAAACCACAGTTAATTGTGGCATCTAAACTAACATCAAGTTTACTTTAATAAAACATTTACCTGCAGCTAGCTACCTCGGCTTCTTTCTCATGGAATATTCCACGTTTTACTGCACCACCTTTGTTTCACAGCTTCATCATGGTTAAACCTCTGCATCGGGTTGCAAATGTCTAGAAGTTGTCAGCGCTAAAGAGTGCATTTAACTTCTTAGATTTCAATAAAATTACTAAAGACGAAGGGCTGAACAGCGACCAGAAAGAATACAGCAGTATTCTGGCTCCCTAGCACAGAAACAAGATGGTCCAGTCATAGAAACATTGCAAAAGGATAAAGTCATTCATGTTTTTTCACTGAGTCACTCTTCTGTGTTCTGTCTCCCGTTGGTCCAAAATGCGCCAGCTAGACTTCCAACTAACACACGTCATAGGCCACACATCACATTACAGCAGTGTTGGATAATCTGCACTGGTTATCAGTTGAATTAATCTAAAACTGATTTTCATAACCTATAAAGCATCCCCTGACCTCGATGAGGCCTTTGTGTGGTCCTGAAATCTAGACCAAAGCTGACCCAGCTTTTGCAGTAGCATAGCTTCGAGTCAGTTCACCTGTGTTATGTCCTGTGATGTATTTTTTTGATTTTTTTTGTTTACTCGCTGTGTCATTCTTCTTTCTGTTTTTATTGTTTGATTTTACTGTTCCAACATTCTAATGCTTGCATTGTACGGCACCTTGGAACTCTGGTTAATTAAAGTTTACTTTCTCACACTGTGGCCACTGCCAAGTGACAATTATGTGATCATGCTGAAGTCTTTTGTAACAGAAGCACAAGGTGCAGAAATGTCACAGAGTCAGTAAACTGTCAGTATATATATATATATATATATATATATATATCTATATCATCACAGTAACAGTGTTACACACATTAGTAGCTGTAAACACTCAGCATTAGAAAAATACATACGTTGGTTTGGTGCTTACATAAGGAGTAAACATTTATAATCATCACTTTAAAAGTTACATACGTTGTTTTTGGTGCCTGTTTGTTTCCCAGATATATTAGTGTGTGTGTGAATGGGTGTATAAGAGACATTAACTTAAAGAACTTTGTAGAAAGGAGCTTTATGAAGTTCAGTCCATTTCCTTGTATTAGTTTACGGGCAGATCTGCCCGATCCAATATGGCGTCGACGTACTATTCAGCGCTCAATGCGGCGTCTATGTATATATGTATATGCGCAGAAGCACGTGCATGGAGTGTTTGAATTGTTTTTTATTGTTTAATAATTAAACTGTGAGAGGGACAAAGTGTTGTTTTGCCTTTGAAAACTATGTGATCGCTCTTCATTTAGTTGGACAGCAGCCACTGTGTGGAACAACACATCAAACAGCAGCATAACAATGAGAATAATAAGCAATTTTGCTTCCCAGCCCCGTAAGAGTAATGATGCAGAACAAACCATTTACAATACATCACAAGATCTATGATTCTTATTCAGATACATAATTATTTGAAGGAGGCTGTAACCTCACACCCTTTCTTTGCCTCTTTCCCTCACATCAGATGGGTGCTGTATGAGAAGCCCAACTTCAAAGGGGAGAAGATCGCTCTGGACGAGGGAGACATTGAACTTACATACCCCTTCAACCCTCCAGTGGAGCACCTGCAGGACGGACAGAAGGAGGGTGAAGAGCGGAAAGGAGAGCAGAACGGAGAAACAAGTAATGTGCAGACGGAGACCAAGCCGGCCAGGAAGTTCATTATTGGATCTGTCCGGAGAGCTGTGAGGGTAAGACAAACTCACACGCCTTGCGTTTAAATATGAACTGTAATAGAGTACACTGGAAATCCATGTTATTGTGGCCTGTCATAACATCACACTAATTGATCAGAACGCTGACAGTGACATGCTCTTTAACTCAGTAGCACCATCTAGTGTCAAAAGCAGGAGTGAGTGCCTGTTGCTCTGAAACCCCACAAGTGTACAGTATCAGTGAACTCAAAATGCCCAAATTAAAGTAAACATGTCATTTTTCAGTTGTACTTTGTGAGTTTTTATACAACCCAAACCTCTCAGTGCTGCGTCAAAAGCAAAGCTGTTCACACAGTTTGACAGCGTTTATGGATTCATTCCATGTATAGTTCAACTGTGTTCAGATCCATCCGAACACAAACAAAAATATTTCAGGTGAACTCACATCAATGATGACTGGGTGGGACTGAGGTGGAAAATATGTTTTAGGTAATTAGGTATGGTATTTTGCTAATGTGGTATTTATATGGTTTATGGACTTGTTTTTTAATTCGCCAAAATTACACTAAAACCCATTGGCTGAACAAGGTTCTCAGTTGCCTGAACTCATTTAGCTAATTGTGCAGTCTGTTGTCACCTTAAATCATTTCACGTGGTAAAACACAATGTGCAGATCTCGCTTACACTTTCAGCAAAACTCTAAACACATTCTGCACTCTAATGCACATGTCATCCATACTGGTAAATTTTAAATTTTAAACACAACCACTTAAAACTGATTTCACTTGTTTCAAATGATGTGACACAACCAATGTAAGCCAGTTCAAAGAGCAAACAGGTTGTTGAAGGTGGGAATGAGAAAGTCTGATAATGGATAGAAGAAACTATGTAAGAGGACGAGTGTGTATGTGAGGTGGAGGACGTTTATGTTTACAGTACTGACTGCTCAATAGATTTTGACTGGTTGCAGGATGAAGGACGAGTTTGTGAGATGCAGGGTACAGTACTGTAAAAATACAAGGTGCAAGAAGAACAAAACAAACTGCAAAGAGCAAAGCAGAGTAGACATTTCTGATCGATTTGAGCTCCTATGATGGAACTTGTTTTTGTTCATCAAAAGGCAATGACAAAAACTTTTTACTTCTTCCTGAGAACTTATTTTTTGGTGTATTGTTTACTGACTGCTTGATAGTGTACATCATTCTGATCGCTTTGTTTATGATTTGGTTTTGAGCACAGGTAAAACTGTTTTAAGGTGAGAGTTTGATTTTGCAAGAGGAGTCAGAGGTTTTGTAAATAGTGTTTGAAGATGAGGTTTTGTGTTTTATGTTAATGAAAATGGAGGAACTGTAAAGCTATATATTTTGATATTTTAGAAATGGTGACAACATATGGTCACCATTTGTCCATTAGAGAACTAACAGATTAATTTTTTTTATTTGTAAAATAACCTGCACAGAATTTCACAATTCTGTGAAAAGAGATCTTGTCTTTGAGCTTACGCCATTTTAGATTTTTTTCCAGTCTTAAAAATCATTATCACCATAAAAAGTTTTATTTGTGTTGTGGCTGAAATCAGTAGCACCGGGTCAGGAGGGAAGAACGCATTCAGGAGCCTCTGATGTCTTATGCTATAATATTTATTAAAGCTTTGCCAAAGAGAATCAGAGACATCCTCACATCCAATCAGGTATGCATATGAGTGGGTCTCACATTCTGCCCAACTCATGCTGGTGGTCAGACTTTAACCCCTACAGATAACACCACACATACTGTATGCCCAGAAGCAGTCAAAGGGAATGTTTTCCCCATGTTAGTGTTACTGTCAGCACATTCCAGTCTGTTCATGTTAATGGAACATCATCAGTTAGATATCTATCACGTCTCTGAAGACAACAATAGGTTTCTTCAGCCCTGGTCACCACAGTGTGGAGATAGGCTGGCACCTGCACTCCTCCAGCAGCCTCACATACCAAAGAGAGAGAGTCTTCTCTGATATGACTTAGTGCTGTCACTGTCTGTGACTCCAATGTGTGACCATGAGTAGCATAAGGATAGAAAATACCATAACAATTTGTATTACAAAACTCACTGTTTGGTGTACATTTTTCCACAGCAGCGTTACAACCTGTTCTTTTCTCCATCACGTCACATGAATGGATGCTCTCTGTCCTCCCTCAGGACTACAGTGTTCCAGAAATCAGTCTGTTTCCAGAAGAGAACGCAGAAGGGAAGAAGGTTGTCTTCAGGGACACGTCTGAAGATGCTAGAATCTTTGGCTTCCCCATCAAGGCTACGTCCATCATCATTAACGCTGGGCTGTGAGTTGTGAATCATGACTTCTGAGCAAATGTGTGGCAGTTGTCGTTAACTCTTCATTTAATCTGATTAGAAAACTATTTTAACATCACATTCCACTCACACTTCTCTCCTGCTCAGATGGCTCGTCTATGCACATCCCTTCTTCCAAGGTGTACCACGAGTCTTGGAGGTAGGGGGGTACTGCAGCCCTGCAGCCTGGGGAGTGGAACAGCCCTACGTGGCCTCACTACATCCACTCAAAGTAGTAAGTATCATTGTTGGAGGCATACACAAACTGTGATTTTTTTCAGTTCATGAATTTATTTATTTTTTTCATCACAGGGTGAACCAAGAGTGGAAAATATGATTGAGCCAAAGGTAAGAAAGCACTGCTGCTGCTAATAATTTGCAGATCTGGGAAATGAGGTTTTGCATTGACAGCTGGTAATGATTATCAGTGTTGATGATAATCAGTCACTCTTGGCCTCTAGATGGTGATCTACGACAAGCCGTACTTCACTGGGAAATCAAGGACCATAACCACCGACATGAAAGACTTCGTGACCAGGACAGACATGAAGCAGACTGTCTTTATGTACAATGTGGGCTCCCTTAAAGTCCTTGGAGGAATGTGAGTCCTGCTTTGCATAGTTTGTATTCACCATGGTGATCATTCATGAGACTGGTTGCAGTATAATATATAATAATATCAAACAAAGTCAAAGTAATTGTTGTATGATCAGACATGGGTGCTTTTTAAACCCGCTCCTCTCTCCATTGCTGCAGCTGGGTGGGCTATGAGAAGGAGGGCTACCGTGGCCACCAGTACCTGCTGGAGGAGGGCGAGTACCACGACTGGAGGGTGTGGGGAGGCTGTGACACCGAGCTGCGCTCTGTCAGGGTGATACGAGCAGTAAGTCCCTTGACATTTCACTGCAGTGTCTAATAATAGGTTTTCATTTGAATGGTAATGTTAATCCAGGCAAAGTGGAAGGTGTGGTGCCAAACTGTCAGTTTAAACAGGTGGTTTTTGTACCCACATATCAGCCACAGTACAGCGGAAAGAGGCACATCACTTCATGCTGTACTGTTCTGTGTGTGTGTTGCTGTAATGACCTGATTTCATCATTAAAGTCTTATCTAATTTAAAAAGTGATTAGATTAGATTAAAAAAAAAAGTCACAACATTAGAGTTCAAATTTTAATTCAGATTGACAGACAATGGCACCCAGGAGGAATAACTTTCTCCTTGTAGAAATGCTGGATCATGCAGCGTGGAATAACCAAATGATCTCACACGCACAGACCGCCATGAATCTAGTTCAAAATTTTACACATTTGTTTTTCCTTCCAGGTGTGTTTGAATTCTAGATGCTTCCAGATGTTTTTTCATTGGCACAGCCCTGAAGTGTATTTTAGGTAAATGAACCCGTTTTCCTCCTGTTCTGCAGGACCTGTCAGACCCCATGATGGTGATGTTTGAACAGCCAGAAGAAGAGCAGGAGAGCATGCAGGAGGAGAACACATTCGAGGTGACGGAGGCCATTCCTGACGTTGAACTGTTTGAGTACAAAACCTCCACGCGCTCCATCCACGTACTCAGCGGGGCGTAAGTCCACAAATACTACTATCACATGTGGGTACATCGGTAATTGGAGTGTTCCTGTGATGCAGTAATCCAGTTAACTGTTTGTTTTCATTGCAGGTGGATAGCTTACTCCCATGTGGACTTCTCTGGGAACCAGTACATCTTAGAGAAAGGCTTCTACAATAACTGTGCTGACTGGGGTTCTGATGACAATCGTATCTGCTCAGTGCAGCCCATCCTGCTGGTGAGGACACACACCTATCAGCAACATGTGATGTGTGTGACTGTGCTGATGTTGTGCTCACATTTTGTTTTGTTTTTAGGCTCCGAGTGACGGGTCAAGGATCAGGAATGAGGTGACTACATTCTCTTGACATTCTCAGTTTGTCAGTTGTTTCATGTTATTTTGTCACTGATGATAATAAATAGTACAGCTTTATCTCACTTTGATGTGATATTTGCTGTGATTTGATTTTTGGAAAGGGAACAATACATTTCACACACATCTTTAATGCCCAAGCAGCTGCAGAGAGTTTTGTAACTCATAAACTATGACAGCAATCATTTTCAATTCAGTTTTATTCATATAGCACCAAATCATAACAAAAGTTATCTCATGACACTACAGAGGAGGTCTAGACCGTACTCTTTGTAATATTATCTCCCACCATGAGCATGCACTTTTCAACGGTGGTAAGGAAAACTTCCTTTTATAACAGGTAGAAACCTTGAAAAAGATGAAAATAATTAAAAGAATAAAAGGCTACAGGGGGGCGGACATGCAGTGGTTGGCACTGTGGCCTCACAGCAAGAAGGCTCCTGGTATGAACCCCAGCTGGGGCCTTCCTGTGTGGAGTCTGCATGTTCTCCCAGTCCCTCTGCGTGGGTTCTCTCCGGGTCCAAAGACATGCACTTAACAGGTTAATTGGTGAATGGTTGTTTGTCTCTATGTGTCCTATGATGAGCTGGTGACTGGACACGAGTCTTAGACGCCCGTAGTCAGCTGGGATAGGCTCCCTGATGAGGAGAAGAGGTTACTGATAATAGATGGAAAGGCTTTAGGCTTCAGGTCATTAATGTGTTAGCCTAATCTATCTCTTTCATTTCCTGCGTCTCTGTCTGTCAGGTAATATTGTACTCCGAACCAGACTTTCAGGGTGAGTGTCACGCCTTTGACCGCAACCAGGAAACAGTGTCAGAAAAACTACTGACCAAGTCCTGCCGAGTGTCAGGAGGAAGGTGAGGAGCCCAAAAAAAGAAAGAAAGCAAATAATAATGTGTAAAAATGGACAAAAAATGAGCATAATGGTGAAGTGTGGAGGGATGTTATGAGATTGGGGGTTGAAAAGTTCATCTCTTCCATGTTTCAGCTGGGTGCTCTACGGAGATCAACGGTTCTCTGGGAACTTGTATGTTCTATCCGAAGGAAACTACCCCAATTTAACCAGCATGGGATGTCAGCCTGACTTCAAAATCCGCTCGATAAAGACCGTGCCAACGGTGAGAAAGCACTTAAATATAAAGAAAAGAAACTGTCTGTATTCTTTTCTCTGTCCACCTTTGAACCTTCTCCTCTGTCCCTGTCTAGACATTCTCAGTTCCTTCCATCTCTCTGTTTGGTCTCGAGTGTCTGGAGGGCAGAGAGCTCACTACCGACACAGAGATCATCAGCATGGTTGAAGAGGGCTTGAACCACCACATTCTGTCTGTCAGAGTGAACAGAGGCTGGTAAGTGTTTGTCTGGCCATGCACTGTTTGTGTGTTTGCATGTTTGCATGTGACTGTCTGACTTACACGTCAGTCAGACAGTCAGCTGGTAAATACCAAATGAAGTGATGCTGAAATGCTCGCTTTGTATCACCTTGTCTCTTTCTTTGCAGCTGGGTGATATGTGAACACAGCAACTACAGGGGGCGCCAATTCCTTCTGGAACCAATCGAAATCACCAACTGGTTAAAGTATAGCTCACTGCAGACTGTTGGCTCAATGTACCCGGTCAGACAGGTGTGTTAAATGTATTCGCAGTACGGTGTATGATTTTTACACCCTCTTTTTAACAATAGAGCCATAAAATAAACATTAAAATGCAAAAGAAACATGCAAAATACATGTTACAAGTTATGTATTTAAAAAGTTGAATTTGTCTTAATTTTGGGTAAAGAATCAATAAATAAAGGGCATAATCCTGAAGTCCTATGACTAGCTGGTGGCACTGATTCTGATCCTCCCTTGACATATGGTGTCTGCTTTCCCGAACACAGAGGTTATATTTAGCAGTAGAATAGTTGTACCCTGAATATGAATTATTGAATATTAAATGTGATGATTTGCTGAGAGTGTGACACCAAGAGCTAGTGTGCAGTGTTATTATTTTGCCACATAAACGTGTCGGCGAAACACTGCAGAGTTTCATGCTTTCCCAGCACTTAATTAACATCTCTAACAGCAAAGTTGACACCACAGCTGGAAAAATCTTGTTTGGCATAATGCTCTTATAAAGTGGAAATGATTTGAATGAATGAATGAATTTAACTGATCACATGTGCTGTGCCTTTGATATTCAGTAAGATGATTGAGCCGCGCAGGGTCTTCACTGACATGTGACTGTTCTTTGTTACCTCCTGCAGAAGCGCCGCTTCTTCCGCATCAAGAACAAAGAGAGAGGTCACTTCATGTCTGTCCAGGGCGGTGTGGAGGAAATGAAAACGGGACGGGTGGTGGTGGCCCCAGAGGTGGAGGTGGAGCACTTGAGCGACATCTGGTTCTATCGGGATGGCCTCATCAAGAACAAGGTAATGCATAATTAAAACCTGAACCGAATATTTGTGAGCGTGCTAACACTGAGCTGGTTTAACCATGCTGCTGTAATGTGTGTGCTGTAGCTGTCCCCGACCATGAGCCTTCAGGTGATGGGCAACATCGAGCCGGCAGCCAAGGTGGTTTTGTGGACAGAGAACCGACAGCCTATGCAGACGTGGACAGCCCAGATGAGAGGCCTCATTACCAGCCTTACTTTCCCTGGCATGGTTCTGGATGTCAAAGGTATGAGAGGAAAACATGGGCACTGATAACGTGATATTTGCATGCATTTGCATACTCAACATTGAACTGAGCCCTGAGGTGAAATGGTGAGCTCTCCGTGGGTGTTCTGCGCCTCTCACCCAATGTCAATGTCAATTGACTGCACGCTTCCTTTAATATGCTAAAAATGAATGCAAAGAAAAAGTCGTTTAAGTTTCCAAGGCTGGAATTTGCACCAGCAACAAAAAACAAAAAAAAAAAACTCACTGATGTTCCTCGTAGCTAGTAAGTAAAAAGACCCGTTAGTGGAAGAAATAGAGTTAGTATCAACTAAATGCAATCAGAGTGTTACATATTATTCTATATTTTATTGTGCTATCATTATTGTTATATTTTATGTGTAAGTTGGTAGAGGAGGATCATCTACTGATCACAGGGTCGGTGGCTCAATCCCCACCTCCTCCTGTCCACGTGTCAAAGTACGAGACACCAGGGCTCTCTAAAGGGATTTGCATTTCTGATTGCTGCCTAGATAAAAGGCGAGTGTTGTGACAGAAAAGGCATCTATAATCAAATATGGCGATGGTCAAATTATGCCGAGTTGGGCCAGCCTGGAGTGCAGCTATGGAGACCCCTACAAGGAGCAGCTAAAAGGTGTATTTGGTGAAAGTTTTTCAACAATCCTCTTTTCCTTTCCTTCAGGCGGCAAAGCTTATGACAAGGACCACGTGGTGATTTTGCCAGAGAATGACGAGAGGCCGAGCCAGCAGTGGGAGATAGAGCTGCTGTAACCTGCTGCTGTCAAAGCCTCGGGTTTCTCTCCGCTCAGCTTTCCTCAGCAGTGCATCCACAGTGCTTGCCTGTACAGCTCCAGAATACTCTCTACATATACTGGGAAACAACACTCTCACTGCCTTATGATGTCTTTTATTTCAGTGCCTCCTACTCTGTGATCCATATAACTAGTATGAACATTGTAACAGCAAGAATACAATAAAGCAATAGAAGCCCTGAAGAGCTGCACCAGTCAGTTTAGTGCTTTGCAGAGATTTGTTAGTTTGTATACACTTTCTCCGAGTCAGATCATGATTTTGTGGAAATAAAAACGTGCCTTTGTCTTGCTTTAGCAGCTGGGTTCATCACATGAGTTGGATAACTGTAGTTTTGAGGATTTACTGAACTACCATACAGAAATCTAGCACAGGATTGTATGTGGTGTGGTTCAAGCCTGCTGTTCATCATTTGAGTATTCAAACTAGAATCCTGTTCGTATGATATCAGGCTCATGCAAATTTCCTGCCTGTAGAAGCACCTGTTGTTGATGCTTTCATAACTTTGTTTACAATGGAGCAAACCAAGTTCTAGATGCCTCTGGACATTGTTTTCCTGTGAATAGCAAGTAGCTATCACTGTTTTACACAGATAGCAGACGAATGAAGCCAAATGAATGCGCAACGTGCAAGAAATGTATGCTCTGCTTTTTTCTAAAGTTATTTTTTATATGTGTTGTTTGTAACAATGTTTGTTTTATGGGAGATTTGCAGTATATCACATTGCTTTGTGCGGTGAAATGAAAATGGGTTGTGTGTGTCCAGTTATTCGAGTCAAATTGTTACACAAACAATGTATGTTACCTTCACCAGCTGTATGTTAATATTTGATACAGAAGAAATCATATAAAATGTTATGTAAGAGGGGAGTGGTTTTAAAGTATTGAATAAAAAAATGTTAAATAAAACAAAGCTGACATTTATTTCAAAAGAATTGCATCAAATGTTGTGGCATTATGTGCTAAATGAACTGTCTCTAACTGTCTCTAACCTAAAACAGATGTTTTAGCACAGCAGCATCTTCTCTTAACACTGTCTGTAGATCTGATCAGAGTCAGAGAGGTCACATACACTAAAAAGTTTGTGACGGATGAATGCACCTAAAATGCACTCTAACATGTGAACTTCATTGACCTTCTCTAAACTTTTGAATGCACATGTCCAACTGTTCAGTGTTTCACTACTTATTGCATAACATGCTGTTCTCTAACAAGGTCAAAATCAATTCAAATCAAATCAAATTTTATTTGTATAGCCCAAAGTCACAAAGTACATTTGCCTCAGAGGGCTTTACAATCTGTACAGGGAATGACACCCTCTGTCCTTAGACCCTCGGTTCGAGTGAGGAAAAACTTGCCCACAAAAAACCTTTAACAGGGAAAAAATGTGGAAGAAACCTCAGGAAGAGCCACAGAGGAGGGATCCCTCTCCCAGGACGGACAGACGTGCAATGGATGTCACGTGTACAGGACAATTTAACAGAGAGAAAGAGAGAGAGTCCAATCCTATGGCAGCATAACTAAGGGATGACCTGAGCCAGCCCTAACTATAAGCTCTATCAAAAAGGAAAGTCTTAAGTCTACTCTTAAAGGTGTTGACTGTGTCTGCCTCCTGAACCCAGAATGGTAGTTTGTTCCACAGAAGAGGAGCCTGATAGCTGAAAGCTCTGGCTCCCAATCTACTTTTGGAAACTATAGGAACCACAAGGAACCCAGCATACTGAGAGTGCAGTGTTCTAGAGGGGTAGTAAGGTACTATGAGCTCTTTTAGATATGATGGTGCCTGACCATGAAGAGCTTTGTAAGTAAGGAGGAGAATTTTAAATTCTATTCTAGATTTAATAGGTAGCCAATGCAAGGAAGCCAAAATGGGATCTTGGTTCCTGTCAGAACACGTGCAGCAGCATTCTGAAAAGCACAAGTGTCTGATCCATGAATTGTAAAAAAACAGTCAAATATCCGTAACCTCTCTGTGTGTAGTGTACAGTAGATGTCCAGCTCATCTCTTTTATGCAGCGCTCATAGCAAGAAAAAAACGCATGAGGATCAGGAAACTACAGATTTCATGTCTGTCTGTCTTAGCCTCCACATTAAGGGATTCTTTTGTCATTTAATCTATATTAAACGATTTCATACTCTCTTCTGGTCAGTTTCAGGGGGAATATCAGAATAATTATGTATTTCTAGAGAAAATCATTTTCTGAGATGCACCAGGCCAACAGGAAGGACACAACATGCAAAATGGAAAAGGGTATTTATTCTTTAGATTTATATCTCACTGAGATATGCAACATTTAAATAATTACTAATGAATAAATTCATGAATGAAGAGAAATACTAAAAACTGAACAACAAAATCCTCATCCTGATTATTCCTTGGATGACACATTTTTATTGTAGTTTTATTGAACTTTTAATTACACTCAATGATTATAGTTATATATGATTATAGTTATAGTTTGGAGGCCTCCTCAGATCTGTGTGTTGTGCAGGATGTGGATGACTTCATCACAGCCTGTAGTTCAGCTCTTCAGCTTCACAGGTTGTTCAACTCTTTAAGAAGCCTTTCAACTCATTTTCCCACTGACACACACATCACCTGCTTTCAATGAAGATTTAACTGCTTTCAGTGGTTACACAACTACTACCTTTATGTGTAACAACACTCCAGCTGCTTTCAGTTGCACTGATATTTCAGCTGTTTCTCTTCAAATGACACTCAGATAAAATGAACACAAACTTCCTTCAATGCTTTGACACGATTCAATTCCTTCAGCACTTCCTTTTTTTGTATTTTTAGTTTCAGCAGTAAAGTTCATTTAATACATGTACAAGTTGAAGGAGCTGTTGCTGTCGATCAGCTTTGTTTGTAATAACCACACAGGGCTCATATTTCTGTGTGTTCTGCAGGTGAGCAGCAGGTAGAAGCAACACAGAGGAGTGAACAGGATCGGTTCCATCATGCTCAGTCAGGTGGTATATGTCATCTGTTAGAAAAAACTTTCTGAGCAAATGATTGAATGAATCTTTCTGTGTGACATCATATTTTATATGACCTGTAATTTGGGCCTGCTGAGTTTGAAAGTGAATGTGAACTCTCTCTCTCTCTCTCTCTCTCTCTCTCTCTCTCTCTCTCTCTCTCTCTCTCTCTCTCTCTCTCTCTCTCTCTGTTTCCTTCCTGCCCTCCCCTCACTGCAGTAAAAGGCTGGATAAGAGTTTTAGAGTATCAGATCGCTATCACATGCTGCCACAAATTCAGGTGCTAACAAAGAGGCTTTTTGTTAACTCGTGTGACACAATTTACTTTTCAGGTTATGGAGCCAAAACACCATCAGGTTATACATGAGCTTCAGGACTTAGGCTGATCTGTTTTACCCTGAAACCACTTACTCCCACTTCCAGAGAAAACCTGCGGGCTAAATAATGGGTTTGTTTATCAGATACCTGCTCCACCCTGGTGAAGAGCTATAAAATGGCAAAGATGGAGCTTGAACTTCAGTATTACTACATTTTCAATAAACGGGGATACATTGTGCAACCTGATACAGCAACAATCCCTCACCAGTGATTCATTGCTACCAAAATCTACAACCTATGGCGACAAGTAAGGTCACCTGTAAACAAACCTGACTGTTCAGATTCCTCCTCTGCAAGGAATGTCAGTATTTTACAACAGCGTTGTCATTGTACACACCAATAGTGTTGACAAAGCTGTGAACATACTGAGCACTGATTGGTCAGACGTTTGATCGACAGTCAAGTGGGTGAACTGCAAGCAGGTGTGGCATAGTGAGGGCGGGACTGAGATCCAAGACTCATTAGAGGAGGTTGCAAAATAAACTGAACTACTTCCACACCTTCTTACAGCTCACAGGACTCTGTGTCAGGTAAGAAAAGTCAGCATTCCTTCAAAATACTGTTAGAAAGTGTTCCATGCCGGATGTTGCTGTTGGCATGATGTGATATGATCTTACAGTAATAGAGCTGTTTTGTTGAGATATCTGCTAGTTTCATAAAACTGTCATTAAGAGATTCATTGAACATGAATTGATTTCTCTTGTTTTCATCAAATGACTTTTATGTCATTTGTGGTGTATGTTTCATTATCTCTCATTCACATTCTTTTCTTGCAGATAAAACAAGCAATGGACCCTAATTACTTCAAATCTTATGTAAGTAGACCTTTTCTGTACCGTCCTTCTTTTGTTAATTCATTACCAATACACCACATACTGTATGTAGATGTTGATATAATCTTCTGTTCTCTGTTTATTTGCATACCTGCAGAAGTCACTCTGTACATGATGACTCCAGGCATGCTGGAATGTGATCTCGTGTTTCCAGTTAAATTTTAATATTGAAAAAATCAGATGGATTAGGAATTATGATGTTTGAGACTTTGACTTGAGAGTTATACAGTGTAGTAAATGTCAGCATGCTCTTAGACTTCTTTTCCAACCTAGTAATTTTCTAAACAACCACCCCCCACCCACACACTCACACACACACACACACACACACTAGCCACAGAGAGGTGAGAGAATATTTGACATTTTTTAAATTCAAATGCGATGAAGAGTAAATTGTATCTTAACTCATCTTCTGACATCACCTTCATGGCACGTGTCACATGTCATCTCTTGTTCCACATTCCACCGGTTCTTTGCTCTTTAACATCAAACAGATTCATGCTGAATGTTTCTTCAGTCTTTGTAGTATTTTATTTTTTTAGGTTTGTCTAATTGCGTGGTTTCTCTATTTCAAATAGGACATGTGTTGGGGTACCCTCGGAACGGTGCGACCCTTCTCCAATTTCCACCCTGACCGGGATGCCATGGAGATCCAGGCAGCTCTGGAGAAGAAAGGTGATTCTGTTCAAAGATTAAAAACTGGTTTAGAAAGTCGGAGAGGCTTTGTTGATTGTCATTGTTGGAAAAGACTGTATGAAATTCTTCTTTTCTTTTTTCCTCATCAACATTCTACATCATATCATTAAATACTAGTAGTATTGTATCACCATTTAAATCCAAATATTGTGTATTTGTGTACTTTCATTGCGTACTCAGACGCAGTGACTCTGGTGAGGATCCTCACCAATCGGAGCAACGCTCAGAGGCAACTAATCGCCAAGACCTTTGAGGAAATCACACAAAGGGTGAGCAAACAAATGACCTGAATGTGTTTACAACAACACTTCTTACTGAATTTCACAATTTACAAAAAGAAGGTGAAAAAAAGGCTCTACGAAAACATCAGAGACTAAAACATGATAATCAGCAATACAGAAAACTGAAGGCTCAAAGCCACAGCAGCCCCACAATAAAAACTATTATATAAAATATATAATATATAATATGTCATGTTATGCAATACAAAAGAATCCCAATGATAATACTTGATACTGCAAATGTATGTGTGTTTGCTCATCTGTAACTTCAAGTGTTTGCTGATCAAACATCATTTAAAACAGGTCTTTAAAGGGTTGGGACACACCTTTGTTTAGAGAGGGAGTATCTGGATTATAAGATAAAATAACGTGACACAAAGAATATGATGCTGTAGTCCTCCAGATAAACTGCACTCACTGTGTGTTGGCAGGAGTTACTTTGTATGAATTTTATGGATATATTCTGAACTCAACAGTTTATTACGTTTATTAGGGACCATGTACATTTAAAACATAAATTTACAAAAGAACATGCCCTTTGTCTTACTGATGTTTAGAGTAAGACAGGACTGTTCAAGCCATTGAGCCACACCTTGCAGAGCATTTGTTAATTTCTCTGCTGCTATCGGAGCATTTTTGCTATGAACAAACAGGACAGTATCATCTGCATACAATTTTACATCACTTCCATTACAGTGTTGTGGCAGGTCATTGATGTATAAACTAAAAAAAAGAGGACCCAACACAGATCCTTGAGGCACTCCCATTGTGTTTTTAACATAATTTGAGTATGCATCTTTGACTCTGACACATTGTACCCTATTTGAAAGATATCACTTGTTGAAGCATTTTCTTGGCACAGGAAGGCGATAGTATCTGCAAATACATACTTTCACACTGTCACTGCCTGGAATGTCTTTTCAGATCAGTATCACAGGATCTTTAAGAAAAGTCTCCTTCTGTCCAGAGCATAGAGGACAGAAGGAGGACTGTTTAAGTGACTAGAAGTTTTTTTGTTTTTATGTCAAATCAAATCATCTTTATTGGCGTTAATGTTGAATAAAATATGAATATTTTTACTAAAATCTGAAAATGTCTGTGCAGCAGCTTTAAGGTTTATCTACAGATGACATCAATACAAATTAAAACTGAGGTGCAGTAAATGTCCTGATAATGACAGGCAAGGCAGAGGCTCTGTGTCATGGTTCTCCCCTTTGTCCATTATTTTCTGAAATGTGTTTGCTAGGTCTGTTTTATCTGTGAGAGTTAGCTGGTGGCTAAACCATTAGCTCTCAGAAGAAGAGGACCAAAACATCTCAAATTTGACTCATCAGACCAAAGTCTAGATTTCCACTGGTCTGATGTCCTTTCTTGGTCTTCCTTTCCTGGGGCAGAGAAAGTTTCATGAGAGTGTTTGGTGGTTTTTGTGACTGCATTTGAGACACATTCAGAGTTGTTGAAATGTTCTGGACTGACTGACCTTCATGTCCTAAAGTAACGATGGACTGTTCTTATTGGTCTTTTAATATTATGAATTACTTCAGTAGGTGAATAGAGCTGTTTGATGTATGCCAACACAACTGATGATCGCAAGGCATTGATTTAGTTAAACTAGAACAGTGGTTTGACTCTGCTTGACATACTTTTTGTGTTTCTTGTGGACATTATTGAAGACGTACAATGTTAAAGGTCCAGTGTGTAGAATTTAGTTGCATGCAGTGGTGTCTCCTCACATCACCCTCACCTTCTTAGTGTAAAAGAGAAACAACATTTTAAGGTCCCTGTCTACAGTCAGTATTTAATTTGTCTATTCTGGGCTACTGTAAAAACACAGTGTTTCAACATGGCGGCCTCCATGAAAGAGGACCTGCTCCCACTGTAGATATAAAAGGAGAATTTTAAAGTAACAAAAATAAAAAGATTATTTTCAGGTGATTTTTAGGTGATCTTACATGCATGAAAACATAGTTATGAATATTATATTCCATGTCTGCCTTATTCTGAAAATAAAGGCCCTATTTTTTACACTGCACCTTTAGGTATATTTGAAGTTTGGAAACCTAATAAGATCTCAGTTTTTGTCTGATCTGGTACAATGAGAATCAATAAAATTATGTCTCTATTAGTGGCCCTCCCCAAAACAACAACCCCCTCCCTGTTCAGGGACTACTGTAATACAACACATGACAACTATCTCACAGACGGAGCAACAGCTAATTCAGTTTTGGCTTTAATGAGTGTTTTTAGCATCAGCCATTATGCCTGTTTTGGATCTACAAGAACAATAATAGATATAACACATTCTCATATTACTGAGGTATATGAGTATATAGTCTATACACTAGTGTTTTGAGTTCTTGCCCCATGTCCATTGTATCATTATAGCAATGAGAACCAATGCTTTAAGATATGTGACAGAATGAATGTGTTAATCTGACTCTGTACCAGGACCTGGCAGCTGGTTTGAAGAAAGCTCTGTCTGGAGAACTGGAGGCTCTACTGTTGGAGCTGCTGATGCCTCCTCTGGAGTACGAGGCTCATCGCCTGCAACAGGCCATGGCGGTCAGTGGATCTTTGTGTCTATGTATGCATATTTTGGGGAGCTTGGAGGGGTTCTGTATGTGTATATGCATGGGTTTCTTGTGGGGGAGGAGGAGGAGATTGAAGCTTGCCTGTCTGTCATGTCCTGTGGGTGAAGGGTTTAGGCACAGATGAGGAAACACTGCTGGAGATCCTGTGCACGCAATCTGGAAAACAGCTTCAAGAAATTAGTGCTTCCTACCGACACTGTAAGTCTCACAACTTCCCTAATCTTTCCCACAAAGATGTTTTGATTCATTGTTGTAGATTTAAACGCCCTCATCGACAATCTGACATGTCCTGCTCTTGTTTGTTTGTCATCCCTTTCCAGTTTATAGGAAGGACCTGGAGAAGGAACTGAAAGGAGAAACAAGTGGAGACTTTGCTAAGCTTATTGTGGCTTTGCTAAATGTAAATTACCCATTTATTTCCTTCACTATCGCTTTGAACCTCAAAAGCAAAGCACTGTGTGAATATAGAAATAGGATTTCACTTTTTTATGAAAATGCATGTGAACTGTTTCTTCACTCCTCTCTCCCAACAGAAAGAGAATGTTGCCGGTGACGTCCAAAGAGATATTAAGGTATTATTTTCCACCACACTTTCATACACAAAGGTTGTGTCCAGGTGAGGAGAAGTGCTGTAGTTTATGACGAAGTAGACACAATGGATTCCATTTTGCTAATGCTGATAGTGCTTGATATGCTTTACTGTGGTGTATTATTTATTGTTTATATATATAATCAATTATTGTTCTCACATGCAGAAAATATTCATAATAAATCTGGAAAATTAAACATGTAAATCTGTCATCTCTACTAAGTCTGCCAGGCACTAAACCTGACTGTAGAAGAAATCATATCCCAGTAATATGCTTCAACTGTCACATGCAGCTCTTGCATGGAGCATGTCGTGGACAGAGATTTCTCCACTCTCTGACTGTGTTCTCTTGTTTTTATTCCTGCAGTTCCTCTCTGCATCACTAAATGGGAAAAAAGCTGAAGCAGGGCCATGGATCGAAATACTGACCTCCAGAGACTCAGACCATCTCAACAAAGGTGAGGCTGTGATATATATTTTTATATATGTACTTCTTGCATATGTATTTGTTGTTTTAAATACACTCATTCCTCTGACCCCATGTATCACTGACAGTGCTGTTTGGACTGGAGATGGAGAGTGGACAGATGGTGGATCAGGCCTTGGAGAAGAAGTTTACAGGAGACTTTCAACTGGGATTGAAGGTTTTAGGTAAATAATGTTTTAGATACTGTGTGAACGATTACAATGCACTCTCCATGTTGATTAAACTCTGATATTTCTTTACCTGTGCCTGACAGTACAATGCATTCAAAACCCGGATGTCTATCTGGCCAAAAGACTCATGACCAAGAAAGTAAGGAGCTATTCTTTTTGATTTTTTATCATGACTTAATCTGACAGTACTCGTGACAAAAATTTAACACAAGTTTGTTTAATACACAGTGTACTGATAATTTAGGAAAAGGCTTCTTTGTTATTCATCTTGTTTTTAAGTCATAATAAGTAGAAAGCTACACACACACACACACACACACACACAGATTACTTGACATCTCTATGAAAACGTTCCACTTCACAAAGCCCAACACAACTCTTTCATTATTATGCAGCCAAAAAAAAATCAACATAACTGGAGGACATTTTATTAAAAGAACTTTTAGAGAGGACAGCAAAACAGTTTAAATAGTTGATGTTTGTTCTTTAAACCTGTTGAACTATTTGCTCCTGAACGCAGCTGTGCACAGAGGGATCTTTATGTTAGACACAAGACTCACACTGTAATTATTCTTAATGTAACAATATTTGTAACTTTTGTTTATACCATATATTAACAGACCATTTCCCCCTTAATCTCCTGAATATGACAAAGCAACTGTTCTGGAAGATGAATGACAGACTGTGCAAATTATATAAAGATTATAACTAATTAGCCTCTGGGCGACCACGTGACATGTCTTTTTAGTGAGTGTGATCACACATTTTTACAAGTCTATTTCAAAGCCAAAACATTTGACATGTATGTCTGTTTGGAGGTTCTCATCTCTCAAATAAAGGTTGATATGCAGTGTTAGAACATGTATGTATCATAGAAACCTCAAACATCATGAGTATACACATGAATTATAGAGTTGTGTACAAACAGATTTCCACACTGTTTAACTTTGTTTTAATACAAACCCTATGCTGTATCGAGCACTGACAGCTTCTTTACATGTCATTTTGTTGTTATTGTTTTAATATAGTGTATTAAATAGTCCGTCTCAAATTTCCTATAACGGTTCAAATTTCTGAAAAACACCTGTTCCTGCATGCAATATTCTTTATAGATACATTTGTCTGAACTACGGAACACTACATTTCTAATGTACAAATATGCAAAGATGTTAAAGGTAAGAAATATATTGTGTAACTTTTGTGTATGATTCTCAAATACATAACAGTTGACACACAAAACATTTGACTGTTTCAGACACCGATAGTGCAGGGGATCATGGTGTCTCACTGTGAGGACGATCTGCTGTGTATCCGAGCTGCCTACCTGAAACTAACAGGCATGTCTCTTTACAGTGCTCTACAGGTGAGTCACATACATAATACAACACCCTGAAGTACTTGTATGAGTTTATGTGTGCAATTATTATTCAAGAAAAAAAATGTAATGTTTTATATGTGAACTTTTTGTTGTTCCAACAGAAACAGTACAAAGGAGATCATCTACAGGCTATGCTGGCCATCTGTCGATCTGAAGATTAAACAAAGGCTATAAAATCTTTTATTTTATTTTTTTCCTTTTGAATCAGTTTATCATACTGCAAAAATAAACTTTATGTTCTGTTACTTTTCATACTTTATGGAATCTCATTTAATGTCCTGCCTTGCATATTGTTTGAATACAAGGAACTGAATGTGACAAAAATTTAAATATGTGTACTCCTCATATCGAGGAATTTTCAAAAAACAGTACTTCTAAGCAGAGAACACCTCAACATTGATCGTCTTTTTTTTGTTGGTAATTTTAATGTTAGTACATGGTCTGTATACACACAGTATAACAGTCATTCTTTTCTTTCAAAAAGTATGCAGTCTTAAGTCTCTCAGGTTCTCATGGATCGTGGCTGCTGCTGTGGTCCCGCACGACGTCCACTACACATATTACTACTGTCATTATTGTTACCATATCTCCATTACAGTTTATAGTTAGTTGATCATTTGCTGCCACTGTGCATCGGTGTCTCTCTATCTCTATCACAGGTTCCACTGCTACTGTAATCATTTTATCATTCATTGTAATTCATTGTCATTTTATCATTCATTGTCATTTTATCATTCATTGTAATTCATTGTCATTTTATCATTGATTGTAATTCATTGTCATTTTATCATTCATTGTAGTTGTACAATATGTTTGTGTTCATTTGTCCTGTACACGTGACATCCATTGCACGTCTGTCCGTCCTGGGAGAGGGATCCCTCCTCTGTGTCTCTTCCTGAGGTTTCTTCCATTTTTTTTCCCTGTTAAAGGTTTTTTTGTGGGGAAGTTTTTCCTCACTTGAACCGAGGGTCTAAGGACAGAGGGTGTCACTCCCTGTACAGATTGTAAAGCCCTCTGAGGCAAATGTACTTTGTGAATTTGTGCTATACAAATAAAATATGAATTGATTTGATATGATTTGTCTAAACACACACTGTGATCTTTTCGGGAAGAACAATTTAAATTACGTCAGTAGTTACCTCTCCTGATGCCAACAGAGCTAGTATGCAAAGTCTCAGAGCCAGTGTCTTCATAGTGGAGAGATGCACCAAAAAAGTGACAGAAAAATTAAAGGTTTTTCTTCTTCCGCAAAAGGTCGTGGTGCGGAAGAGGGCCTCCTGGTTGTAGTGGTCGTAGTTGGCCTCCTGGTTGTAGTGGGGGTGGTAGTTGGCCTCCTGGCTGTAGTGGTGGCGGTAGTTGGCCTCCTGGTTGTAGTGGTGGTGGAAGTTGGCCTCCTTGTTATAGTGGTGGTGGTAGTTGGCCCCCTGGTTGTAGTGGTCGTAGTTGGCTTCCTGGCTGTAGTGGTGGTGGTAGTTGGCTTCCTGGTTGTAGTGGTCATAGTTGGCCTACTGGTTGTAGTGGTGGTGGTAGTTGGCCTCCTGGGTTCAGTGGTGGTGGTAGTTGGCTTCCTGGTTTTAGTGGTGGTCGTAGTGGTGGTCGTAGTTGGGTTCCTGGTTGTAGTAGTCGTAGTTGGCCTCCTGGTTGTAGTGGTCGTAGTTAGCCTCCTGGTTGTAGTGGTGGTAGTAGTTGGCCTTCTGGTTCTAGTGGTGGTCGTAGTTGGCCTCATGATTGTAGTGGTGGTCGTAGTTGGCCTCCTAGTTGTAGTGGTGGTTGTAGTTGGCCTCCTGGTTGTGGTGGTCGTAGTTGGCCTCATGATTGTAGTGGTGGTCGTAGTTGGCCTCCTAGTTGTAGTGGTGGTTGTAGTTGGCCTCCTGGTTGTACTGGTGGTGGTAGTTGGACTCCTGGTTGTACTGGTGGTCGTAGTTGGCCTCCTGGTTGTAGTTAGCCTCGTGGTTGTAGTGGTCATAGTTGGCCTCCTGCTTGTAGTGGTCATAGTTAGCCTCCTGGTTGTAGTGGTGGTCGTGGTTGGCCTCCTGGTTGTAGTGGTCGTGGTAGTTGGCCTCCTGGTTGTAGTGGTGGTCATAGTTGGCCTCCTGGTTGTAGTGGTAGTCGTAGTTGGTAGTGTTGGTCGTAGTTGGCCTCCTGGTTGTAGTGGTCGCAGTTGGCCTCCTGGTTGTAGTGGTGGTCGTAGTTGGTCTCCTGGTTGTAGTGGTCGTAGTTGGCCTCCTGGTTGTGGTGGTCGTAGTTGGCCTCCTGGTTGTAGTGGTGGTCGTAGTTGGCCTCCTGATTGTGGTGGTCGTAGTTGTCCTCCTAGCTGTAGTGGTCGTAGTCGTAGTTGTAGTTGGTCCCTTGGTTGTAGGTGGCCTCCTGGTTGTAGTGTTGGTTTTAGTTGGGCTCCTGGTTGCAGTGTTGGTGGTAGTTGGCCTCCTGGTTGTAGTGGGGTGGTAGTTGGCCTCCTGGATGTAGTCGGGGTGGTAGTTGGCCTCCTGGTTGTAGTGGGGGTGGTAGTTGGCCTCCTGGTTGTAGTGGTGGTGGTAGTTGGCCTCCTGGTTGTAGTGGTGGTAGTTGGCCTCCTGTTTGTAGCGGTGGTGGTAATTGGCCTCCTGGTTGTAGTGGTGGTAGTTGGCTTCCTGGTTGTAGTGGTGGTAGTTGGCTTCCTGGTTGTAGTGGTGGTAGTTGGCCTCCTGGTTGTAGTGGGGTTGGTAGTTGGCCTCCTGGTTGTAGTGGTAGTGATAGTTGGCCTCCTGTTTGTAGTGGGGGTGGGTAGTTGGCCTCCTGGTTGTAGTGGTGGTCGTAGTTGGCCTCCTGGTTGTAGTGGTCGTAGTTGGCCTCCTGGTTGTAGTGGGGGTGGTAGTTGGCCTCCTGGTTGTAGTGGTCGTAGTTGGCTGTAGTGGTCATAGTTGGCCTTCTGGTTGTAGTGGTGGTCGTAGTTGTTAATGGTGGTGGTAGTTGGCCTTCTGGTCAAAGTGGTGGTTGTTAAAGTGGCTGTAGTTGTTGGTGTAGAGGTGGTGGTAGAAACAGTTTGGGTTCTGTTTGGAGATATCCATGTCGTTGCTGGCGTAGAGGTGATGGTAGGAACAGATGAGATGAGAATTGTAGGGTAAGGCGTTCCATTGACAGTAACGTTGGCAGGTTCTGTCGTGTTACTTTGAGCCTGATTGAGAATAGAGTGGATGATCATTTATTGATAAATAATAACACATGCAAAGTGCACAAAAACCTCTAGAGTTGTAGAAAAAAGAGTTTTCATTAGTCAAATTTTCGGGAAGAACAATTTAAATTACGTCAGTAGTTACCTCTCCTGATGCCAACAGAGCTAGTATGCAAAGTCCCAGAGCCAGTGTCTTCATGGTGGAGAGGTGCACCAAATAAGTGAGAGAAAAATGAAAGGTTTTTCTTCTTCCGCAAAGTGAGAGGAAAGCTTTTGTTCTTGCCTTTTTAGAAAAATATCATTTTTCAGGTGAAGGGGGAGATATGAAAGAATGACGTGCAGTATAACTTGGCCATGGAACTGGGGAGGTGGTAATTTTTATTGCCACAGTACTCATGACACAAATTTAGTGTCATGTTTGTTTAATACACAGTGTACTGGTAATTTGGGAAAGGCTTCTTTGTTGTCATAATAAGTAGAATGCTACACACACACACACGCACACACACACACGCACGCACACACACACACACACACACACACATGCGTGCGCATTTTCTTAATCTCTTCTGGTGCAGGAAATCAAATCCCCTCCTAAAAACTTCCAAAGATAAAAAGGTCATTTCCACACACGCTTTATTTAGTCACAGTCATAAAAATATTCATAGAACATCTTTAAGTTTGTTACATGATTTGCCTTGATTTGAATTTACATCATGCTAATAAAGTGTCCAACCCACATAGGTTTACAAGACACAAAACGTGCAGCTGCAGTGCTCAGAATGTTCATTTCAATACAAATTTACGGATTACTTGACATCTCTATGAAAAAGTTCCACTTCACAAAGCCCAACACAACTCTTTCATAATTATGCAGCCAAAAAAAATCAAAATAAATGGAGGACATTTTATTGAAAGAACTTTTAGAGAGGACAGCAAAACAGTTTAAATAGTTGATGTTTGTTCTTTAAACTTGTTGGACTCGATAACTATTTGCTCCTGAACGCAGCTGTGCACAGAGGGATCTTTATGTTAGACACAAGACTCACACTGTAATTATTCTTTATGTAACAATATTTGTGACTTTTGTTTATACCATATATTAACAGACCATTTCCCCCTTAATCTCCTGAATATGACAAAGCAACTGTTCTAGAAGATGAATGACAGACTGTGCAAATTATATAAAGATTTTAACTAATTAGCCTGTGGGCGACCACGTGACATGTCTTTTTAGTGAGTGTGATCACACATTTTTACAAGTCTATTCCAAAGCCAAAACATTTGACATGTATGTCTGTTTGGAGGTTCTCATCTCTCAAAAAAAGGTTGATATGCAGTGTTAGAACATGTATGTATCATAGAAACCTCAAACATCATCAGTATACACATGAATTATAGAGTTGTGTACAAACAGGACATTGATTGTTTTTTTTTTGTTCATTTTAATGTTAATCTCTGCTGAGTACATGCTCTGTATACACACAGTATAACAGTTATTCTTTCAAAAGGTATACATTAGTCTTAACTCTTTCTGTCTGAACACACACATACACATTAGTCATCCGTCATCGCATAATCTCTAAATAACAAATTATTTATGATGTCACACAGTTCTGATCCATTAAATTGCATCTTTCTAGCCTATTCATTTACACAATTAAGAACAGTTATACATTACCCTTGATTTTACCCAATCATTCATCCATTTATTTGGAGTTTGAACTCAGCCTGAATTGTGGATGAGGAATCTCAGCTGCTGTTCAGGCACAGAGAGTGTAGAGCATCAATGGCACAACAGAAAAGAGCAAAGAAGCTTTTACATCTGAGCCTCCACTGTGATCTGTGATGATCGGCCTCCTGGTTGTAGTGGTGGTGGTAGTTGGCCTCCTGGTTGTAGTGGTGGTAGTTGGCCTCCTGGTTGTAGTGGTGGTTGTAGTTGGCCTCCTGGTTGTAGTGGTGGTGGTAGTTGGCCTCCTGGTTGTAGTGGTGGTTGTAGTTGGCCTCCTGGTTGTAGTGGTGGTGGTAGTTGGCCTCCTGGTTGTAGTGGTGCTAGTTGGCCTCCTGGTTGTAGTGGTGGTGGTAGTAGTTGGCTTCCTGGTCGTAGATGTGATTGGGAAATTGGCTGTAGTTGTAGGTGTAGAGGTGTTGGTAACAGTCTGGCTGGGGGTTGAAGGTACGCATGTGGTTATGTTGGTAGTTGTTGGTTCAGTGGCAGAAGAGGTAGGAACAGATGAGATGCCAGGGTAAGGCGTTCCATTGACAGTAACGTTGGCAGGTTCTGACGTGTTACTTTGAGCCTGATTGAGAATAGAGTGGATGATCATTTATTGATAAATAATAACATATGCAAAGTGCACAAAAACCTCTAGAGTTATCGTAGAAAAGAGTTTTCATTATTCAAATATTCTGGAAAAAACAATTTAAAAGTACATCAGTAGTTACCTCTCCTGATGCCAACAGGGCCAGTATGCAAAGTCCCAGAGCCAGTGTCTTCATGGTGGAGAGATGCACCAAATAAGTGACAGAAAAATGAAAGGTCTTTGTTTTCCTGTCAAACTGAGAGGAAAGCTTTTGTTCTTGCCTTTATAGCAAAATATCACATTTCAGGAGAAGGGGGAGGTATGAATGAATGACGTATAACTTGCCATGGAGCCATGGAACCAGGAAGTTGGTTCCACCATTCACCATGTAGACACCTTGCTACTGATAAGTAAAAATAAAAAGGAGTTAAATATTTCTTGGCACTGGTCAGCTATAAGAAATATGAAGGTGCCTCTGCAGTGCTCGAACTCTAAAAAATACTTAAACTAACATTTACTCTGCATTTTAAACACCAGTCAACTTTAAGAAACATATATTCATATCTTCTACTTATGCAGTTAACACTATTCTGCTTCCTCTGTATCTACTTCCTCTTACTCATATTCTACTTACATCTGTGATGTTAACACACTTCCCTTTACATTTGTATTCAGACATTACGTTGAATACAATGAAGCAGTTTTTTATTATTTAATTAAAAGGAGAAGATTATTCATCCTCATCCAATCTTGTTCCTCCTGGTGGATAATTAACAAACTGATAAACAAATAGGTTACAATATTACCAAGTTGCAAAAAGGTTACTTCCTCATGTGTCACAGGATAAAGGTCATTGTCAAGACTTTATTCCCAGAAAAGTCCTTTAGACCCAGATCGTATTTGTCCAAGACAAACACACAACAAATGAGAGACTTCAATCAGTATTTCATGGCTTTTACATTTGCACATGCATTGATAAGGAAGCCTGTGTTTTTTCGATAAAACAAAGTAGTGTGCCCGTCACCCTTCCAGTGGACAACATTTGATAAGGTGCCCTCTGTGGTGCCCTTCCACCTGAATAAATAACAGTTCTTTGTGTGTTTTATTACAAAAGTAGATTCCACTGTTAACCACTGAGATCAACACGTCACTATGTTTTGGTAACATAGACAAGGTCATACATGTTTCTTTAATTTATTTACTTTTATTATTCTATTATTTATTTTATTCTTTTATTTTTACTTTTTTTTTTGCAAAGCTAATAATTCCATACAGTAGATCAGCCAGCTAGAGTGTAATAATTCATCCTTGTATTCTCTTTATCCGGTTCTTCTGTTATGGACTTATTAGGTCTTCTTACCATACAGTGCATGATTATGATATTTAAATCTTCTGGCCTGATAGATAAACTAGTCAGACACTATTTAAGTCATTAACTGAAAATGATGAACTAAATGTGCAGAAGAAATGTTTCAGATGAAATATGAGACAAGTTGTTGTTAGGCTGTAGTCCAATATTTGGGTGTTGGCTCAGTATTAATGTCAAATCTTAGTAATAAGAGACAACAAAAGCTTGTATGAAGTAGCGTCCCTCTGGAATGAACTCATGACCAGCTGCTGTCTGTCAACAGAAACCTATTAGATATCACAGATCTAACGTACCGTATTTTTAAGCTTTGACAAAATGTCTCATATTTTTACTTTTGCATAGATAGTGTAAATACAAATGTTGCACACTTCCTTATGTACAAATAATAATTCTATCACTGCACATGCAAAGAGTATTGCTTCAACGCTACTAGAATGTGACATGTATACAAAATAAAAGGACCATTTGTGCATTCATTTATTTTATATTTATACATGGGACAATAAATAGACCTACAGTATATACAAAGCCACTCTGAAATACAGACCAGGCAGCAGTAATGTCTTCAAATGCAAACAAACAAGCTTAAACATATCACTCTTCATCAAAATCATCATTTCATAATGTCATTACACACAATTTTATTAAACACAGACAACTGAAAATGTATTTCCTCTATCTTCTAAAATTAGCTCAGATGTGTTGAACAGACTCACTTCAGCTCTGAGCCTCAGGGTCCTCGTTGCCAAAGTACTTGAAGAGCAAGGGATCCAAACAGGAGACTGATAGAGGTGATGATGTGACTCTGTCCATTCTTTGGGACCGTGGTGGTCCCACCGACTGTCCCCGTCGTCACTGTGGGTCTGATGTCCGTCATCGTGCTGTTCATGTCAGTGGTGGTACCGTTACTGGTGCTGTTGGTCCCTGTGGGTATGTTGTTGCTGCTGCTGCTGTTGTTGTTGCTGTCGTTGTTGCTGCTGCTGCTAGTTGTGGTGTTTTTGTTGTCATTGTCTCTGACTGCTGTGGTATCACTTGATGCTCGACTTGAAGTCTCTGTGTGCTGAAAAAGAGGAAGAAGACAAAAAAGTGATCAATAGAGATTTATGATGTAACATAATATTGTTTATTATATTGTGAAAAATAAATCTGTTAACTTTGACATTGTTTTAAATGATAAAAAAAGAATTAATAATGACAAGTATAGGATTAAAACAAATGTTGACATGATGAATGAGTCTTAATAATACTTGTGCAGTGTTATTTGAGTGAATCCATTCATTTATTCAAGATATTAGAGTTATGGTGCAAAAAAAAGGGTAATTGTTATAATTAACTGAAAAGAATCTAGACTATCAGATCACAAGTGTTTTCTCTTAGACTTATACTAATTTACAGCCAGTGAGGACAATTTCTTTTTACCTGTGCACAGACAAATCCCAGCAGAGGCAGTGAAAACAGTCCCAGGATAAGGTACTTCATGTTCGATGAGAAATGATTCCTCTTGATACAGACGGCTGCAGATATCTTAATAAAGCCTCTCAGTTTTCATCCAGTCTTCTGTTTTAGGTCTGGCCTGGTCATACACTTGTGTATCCTTGCAGAAAGTCTTACTTTGGTCAAAATGTGTGTTTCCAGGGGCCGGCTTTTTATAAGGCATTCAGATTTTTCACCTGATACCTATTTCCATTCAGGAAGTCTGGCCTCAGTCTCCACCCCAGCTATGGGCCGCAAATGCAAAACTTCACACTAAGCCAATTGACAACAGTCCAGATATGGATGTAAGAGATATCTTGTCTCTGCTGTCTTTGTTGAACAAAGTGGCTCCAACCACTTAGCTGCAGCTATTTTTATGTGTCTATGGCTGTGATTGTCCGCAGAGATTAGTAAGAAACTCATTGATTAATACCTAAAGATGAGTCATATGTTAAACAGCTACTTCTTGTTGAAAGTGTTATATGAAGCAAAACGTTACTTTGAGGATTATTAAGTTATATCACAATTAAACTGGTTTATTTAACAGTGAAAGTACAGTGAACCTACAAACGTAGTGCATTAATAATCATGCATTAATCTACTAACCTAGCTGCTTAAACAGCACACTTAGGCAAATGTATCAAATTCAAACATTAAGATTCACCAATGGCCTTCAATTTAAAAACACATAATCACTCCATGTTGTTTAAAATGAGTTACATATATAACTGTAATGTAGTTTCAACTTGAATTGTTTTTAAATTCCTCATTTATTCTCCCAAAAACACAAAACTATATTTTCCCAGAAAGGTCTGCCTGATCTGCACATCAACTGTTCATCAACATCATACACAACTCAACTGATAGCATAGGACACATTTTGTAGAATCCACTTTTTAACAACAATTCTATTGATACACGTATCTATGTAGTTATGGTAGGTATTGGTATGTTTTGACATATGTATTGATATATTATTTAACTATATGTATTGATTAAATTATATTGATGTAATTTGCTGAGTCATGAAAGGAAAAGGAAACAAAGATAGTTCAACACAAACAGCCCGAATGTGAATTTGAATGTGGTAACATTTTAAATAAAATCTATATCAGAACCAGAATGCAAAGCAGGTGGCATCTGCACATCATCTACCATTTCCTTCCATTTTAGTGTAATAACCTAAGTCATTCATTTATTTCCATTGACTTTTTCCGCAAGACGTTCCCACCATTACCCTTCCAGTAGTTAATACTAATAAAAGTCCATTCAGTTTCAAGTTTTATTTGCCAAAACATACAGAGAAATGTCATATCCTGTGTTTATGTTTGCTTGCGATCAAAATATAGTTTTTAGATCTGAAGAATGGGATTGTGTATCATTTATAAAGATCTTGTGAAAGAGTCTGGTTCAAGTGGACAACAGCTCAGAGCAAATACAGCACTTCATAGCATTATTATGATAAACACGTGACAGCCACAGTCAAAGAAAAATCAAATATTTATACTGATGAAATGTGAATCTGTGGTTTCTCCACTCTCAGACCTGAACACCACAGATCAGAACACAGACCACAGGCACCAGTAGTTGACTGTAGTGTCCAAACAAAGAGGCAGACCCTGATTTTGAAGTCGTGGCTGAAACTGTGTGGTTGCTGGTCCCGGCACTCCCAGCTCCATGCTGAGTGGTGGATGTCACGTTTCCAGAGATGTTGGTCACATCAGAGGGCACTGTGGATCGCTGTGATGAAGTGACGGCAACCGTGGAGATCGCTGAGGTGGCGGAGGTCGGAGACGGTGCTATGGTTACAGTGTGGTTGTTGGAGGTTATGGGAGTGGAGGCATGGCCAGGCGCTGTCGTTTGGTTGGTAGCAGCTGGTTCAGTGGTCGTTGTTATATTTGTTTCCTGTTAACAAGAACACCAGTCAGTCCAGAGTCACTTCCTGTAGAGTATAGATGTATCTATATATTAAAGGGTCAGTTCATTATGATCAAACAACATACACAAACATATTTTCTCACTCTTGTTTCTTGCTGCCATTGCTAAAGAACTACAGTTATTGTTGTTATTACTGAGAGTGAAAAACAAAGGTCAATAGCAATCTCTACTCATTTAATTTGGAGCTGGAGTCAGATTGTGTTTAGCCTAGCTTAGCATAAAGACGAGAGGATAGGGACTGTCCAAAGTGACAAAAATACACATAACAGTGCTTTTTAATCATCAGTCATAATAATGCAATACATCATTTGCATTTAACACGTGCATAAACAGAAATGCAAAAAGAACAATTGGTGTTATTTCACAGGCCATTCTGTGCTGTGGCGACAAGGCTGCACAATCAGAGAGTTAAACATTCATTTATCTTCCATCACCACTTATGCTTATCAGGGTTGTGGGGGGCTGGAGCCAATCCCAGTTGGGTGAGTGGCGTGGTACATCATGAACAAGTCGCCAGTTTATCACAAACCACCATTCACACTCACAATCATATTTATATTCTATGTGCAAATGAAGGAACACCAATTAACCTGCATGTTTTGAAAACTGGAGAGAACCAACGAAGAAACAAGAGGACATGCAAACTCCACACAGAGAGCTCGGAAACTTTTAAAATGCATTCCTTTTACTGCGCCCACACATTACTCCACTGTATTGGGGCAGCAGCACAAATCTCAGACACAGATCTGTTTAAACATGGGCAAACATAGTCTAGGTCAACCTGGTGTAGGCAAGGCAAAATACTGACATAGTTTCCTTGTGTGTAGTCAAGTCAGCAATAATAAATCTGCACCATCTGTTCAGAAACATTTCAGGTGATGGTTGCTGTTTGGTTAAGTTTAGACACCAAGCCTACTTGGTTACGTTTAGGAAAAAAATCATGGTTTGGGCTTAAAGAATTACTTTTTTAAATCAATGTTATCTTTGGTTTCATACGGCAAACAAACCCCAGAGTGAAAGTTCTCAGTTCTCTGTGGATATATTATTGGAGGCAGGGCTGTATTCATTCTTATGAAAGGCATACAATTACCCAGAACCCCAGCAAGGTGGGGTTCTGGGTAGCACAATGTAAGCTAATAGAAAAAGTTTTTGGGGAACCTGTGACGGACGCCATTGTTGTCAACTTTTTGCACCTAGATGAGGCAAATTGTGACACTGACACAATATCATCTAATGTATCTGTGAGTGTGTTACAAAGCATATTAATACAATAATAACAGTAATGAGACAATTAAATGAGACAATGGACATAAATTGCGTTTTGACTCTGTCAGTAGATGCCAAAGATAAAGCTGCAGCACAGTGTGTCTCTGTGTCCATAATAAATCACAGCATACAAAGGTGAGGCACCTGCTGCTCCAGCTTAGTGCATGAGGCATGAAGATAAAATCTGACTTTGCATATTGATATGGTCGATAGAGGCATGTCTGCCCTCCATTACTTGTCCTCTGTCTGCACACAGCATATCTGCATCTGTGTCTTTGTTGTATTTCATCTCGCCTCCAGTTCAGACCTACGCCTCATTTTCCCTGATAGGTCATATCTAGTATATCTAGAAATAGGAGCGCTTCTGTGGCTCCCTCCAGCAAAAGAAAGGATTAGTGACAAAGTAAAGTAGGTCTAATATATTCAGTTTCACAGAATTGTAACAGTGGAGGAGCTATAAATAAATTTCCTGTTCGTAAGCATATAAGGTGGTAACACGATTTTTAATGAATCCATCAACTAACCCTCGTAATTAACACATTTTAACATGTTTTTAGAGAATGAGTAAGTAACCAGTGTTTTTAAACACAATACGACAAAAGAAACTACAAAATCAGCTCCTGTTTCCAAGTTTGAATTAAAAAACAAACAAAAAAAAGCAGCTACTTAATGGACCATGTTGTTACTACTGCTTCCAAGGTCAAGAATGAACTTGTTATTTTTTTCTATTCATTATTTAACAGTTAATGTTTTGCAAAAACAAACTTTTGTTCTTCGTAGAAAATGAAACAGAAACAAACAAACATGTTCCATCTCAAATGTAAAAGGTTACTTTCATTTGCCTTGGCTTAGAGATGGATTTAAATATTTCATTTATTTCTGAAGAATTTGACTACAACCACACTTAAACCAAAAGAAACAAACAGCAGTTGTTGTTCTTTGTGTTCATGTACCAGATAAATCAACCAGTGTCCCCTAATCACAGCGCTCACAGCCCTTTAAGTGTGGTCACTAAGCCAAAAAGTCAGGGTCAAAGTGTCCCTTACCTGAGTGTAGCCCAGGCACACGAAGGTCAAACACACACAGAGGACAAACATCCCTGTTTTCTCCATCTTGGTCCTCAGCTGTTTCCTTCCTACTTTCTGGCTGTCCCCACCTTTCTGTCTGTCCTTTTATACCTGGCAGCTCTCCATAATGCTGATGCTGATAACTGTTAGTCATCACAGGGCGCTGAGCAGAAAAAAAATCATGCTCAGTACTCTGGAGCAAGTCCAACCTGGCCTGCAGTATTAATGCTAAGAGGGGGCAGGCAGGTGATATGTAAATGAGAATTATGGCATGAGGAGAGGCTAACACTATATTTTGTCAAAAGTAGATCATACTGAATGTCTTTTCTGAAGCTAGGGTTACATTTTGTTGCCAACTGCTTCCCAGATCAACCCTGGAGATTGAAGCAACCCGATGAAATAATGCCAGAGGGACTGTCCCAAATTATACAGTAGTGCCATATTACAGGATATATTATGTTACCCCATTTCATCCCAGATTAACTATTTTGTTAAAATTCCTGTAACAGGGCTAGGTGTGCTGCATACACCTCTATTTTCCAGCGGTCATGTGTTACAGTGTGTTTGTTTATGTTACTCGAAATGTGTTCAAATAAAAATACTCAAATTACAGCTGAAACTGAAAAATGAGTCCAGTTACGTTGAGTTTAATGAAACATTATACAAACATTATACATTTAAAGGAAAAATTAAAAATGTATTTCTATGATCCTAATTTTCCCAAACTAATTCATTTCAATGGGAACAGAAACTAATGTTTCCTCTTCATATTTAACTTTCACTCTTGATCAAACTCAATGGAAAAGGAAAACTGATGTGATAAGATAAAGTAAAAATGGAATGTTACCACAGAGACCCAGGGTTACTCTGATAACACAAGAATTCTATTTTGCTTGCTTTCACATTTTTTACATTATTTTGAAGAGAATTTGGGTAACAAGGCACATTTGATTTCACCTCTCTTCTTGACTTATGGCTGAATGATCTACTGGAAGTAAACAGAAAAGAATGTGGCCCCGCGAACAAAGGACTTTTAAACTATAACCCACACTCTATTAAAAACAAAATGTACCTCCTTTAAACGTGTGGCGCATCACAATGAGGTCAACCCGGATTAAGTCAGCCGGAGATGTATACAGGAACAGTTTTATCTAAAACTAACAATTAAACTGGAAGACACTTTTCACTGATCATCATCACACACACAACACGACAAGGACAGACGGAGGAACAAAAATGGTTCCTGTAACAGGTTGTTCTGGTAGCTGTGAGAATGAAGCCTTTGTGGTGCTTTATCAGCTTTGTTATCACCGTGCAGCATATTTCCTGGTATCGGGCATTTGTCTCTTTCAGAAAAATTGTGTGTCAGTGCTACGGTAATGCTACTGCCAGTACTGCATATTTCATTTGACCCTGTAATGTTTTCTTTATTTCTGTTTAAGATTAGCTCAGAAACACTGTCTTAAGATCAATATTTAAACATTACATTGCAGTCTTTCTCTTTCCTGCTCTGAAAATGTCATTGTCCTGGTTTGGGCGACCTGTTTTATCTGATGAGTTACTGGCTCCATCGTGTTTTATTACTTTGCTCTAAGTATTGTAATTTGCTACATTTTAGGTCACAGCTGTTACAGAGTATTAAACAAAGTTGCATCTACCTTAATCAATTACTGATTTAATGCACCTCCCAACACACATGCAAATGCTCATAGTTGATCCTCCAGCTGTAATTTACTTACTCACTTCACCCTGAGTTTGATATTCTAGTGATCTTTCCATCCCAGCAAATGAAAGCATGAAAGGGTTCTAAAACCATAAACTGAAAACTGATCTTCCTATGAGACAATGATGAAGTAAATTCCTCATCAATGTGCAGCTTCTATTGATTTTCATTCTGTGGTGTAAAACTAATCAAGCTCTGTCTGTCAGTCTGCAAGTGGTGCTTGTGTACATGCATTCAAGTATTCAGTGCTAACATACTGATGCTATTTATTTAGGTAGGCTTATAAGGTTTAGCATCTCAGTTTAGCATGCTAAACTTAGCACTACACAAGTCCAGTTGAGGTTGATGGAGATGCCATTAGTCTAACAGGTATTTGAAACTTTGACCATGCGATGGAGCTAAAAGTCAGAAGATCACTAAAGGTTTTTACATTCTGTTCTCTGGGGACTGACATGGCAAGCCGTCCAATAGCTGTTGTGACATTTCACTCACAAATCAGGATTTGTCCTTTAACGTCCTCTAACGTTACCTTACTACCCCTCTAGAACACTGCACTCTCAGGACACTGGGTTCCTTGTGGTTCCTATAGTTTCCAAAAGTAGATTGGGATCCAGAGCTTTCAGCTATCAGGCTCCTCTTCTGTGGAACAAACTACCATTCTGGGTTCAGGAGGCAGACGCGGTCAACACCTTTAAGAGTAGACTTAAGACTTTCCTTTTTGATAAAGCTTATAGTTAGGGCTGGCTCAGGTCATCCCTTAGTTATGCTGCCATAGGATTAGACTCCCCCTCCTCCAGGATTATGCCTAGCCAGGCACAGTATTGGTTGAAGATGCAGTCACATCTCCTTTACCGAAAAGTCCCCCCCCCCCCCCCCCCCTTCTCTCCTTCTCACCATCTATGGACATACATGTCTCATTAATGAATGTTACTAACCAGACTTTCCAAACCGAGTTTCTGTGCTCTGTCGTCCAGCAGGTTTTCGTGGATCATGGCTGCTGCTGTGATCCTGCACGACACCCACTACACATATTACTACTGTCATTATTACTACCATATCTGCTACTGTATCCATTTTATCATTCATTGTGATTCATTGTCATTCCGTTAGTCATTGTAATTGTACAATATGTTTGTGTTGATTTGTCCTGTACAGGTGACATCTATTGCACGTCTGTCCGTCCTGGGAGAGGGATCCCTCCTCTGTGGCTCTTCCTGAGGTTTCTTCCACATTTTTTCTCTGTTAAAAGGTTTTTTGTGGCCAATTTTTTTCTCACTCGAACCGAGGGTCTAAGGACAGAGGGTGTTACTCCCTGTACAGATTGTAAAGCCCTATGAGGCAAATGTACTTTGTGACCTTGGGCTATACAAATAAAATTAATTTGATTTGATTTGAAATATAAACGTCATGGTGGCGTTAACCTGGGGGTCAACAGGATTCATCATCTGGGGAACAGTTTAGAGAAGATGAACATTGCCAACCCTACAGCTGACATAAATGTGCCTAATTGTACTTCTGCAAAGTAAATATCAGTTATTGGCAGAGGTCAAAATGACTCATGTGAGTGGAGTGTTATTTGGTCATTCACCATACTGTACACTTTGCAAATATAAAAAAAGAAAATGCTCTTCTTATGATTTTTCAAACAAGTAATAAAGGCAATGAATGCAATCTGCACAGCATTTACATATTTGTATTTGTCAAAGCTCTATGCTATAAACACTGTGAGTTACCCCACAAAAGATAAATCATAATAAAAGTGTATGGTTTGTGGAGAGGCTTTCCTGTGAACGTGAAAATAAAATAGGTGAATATAGTAGGTCACATAATAGGACTAATTATTTGATTATCCCTGCGGTCCGTTATCATCAGTGTGTTTCTGTAAATTCCTGCAAACCAAATCTCAAAAAGTTAAAGATGAAGTTCTACAGTGAACAAACTATTCTGAAAATAGTGATGTACAAAAGTATGAAAAATGCAAAAAGTAAAGGAAAAGATTAAAAACATCACAACAGTCAAAAGAGGCTACAGTCCAGTGAAGCAGAGCATGGAACATTAAGAAAAACTCTGCATCTATCTTCACACTCAGTTGTTTTCTTGTTCTTTGTTCTCTTCTTCGTCAGTTTCTTTGCAGCTTTGCAGAGGAAACTGAAAATATATTCATACACATTTTTTTCTCTGTTTTTCATGTCATGTTGTGTGCTGATTAATAGTTTTAACCATTAGTGAGGTGTTTTTTTATTGATGAAAAAAGTATCTAAAAATAATCCTGGGATTTTTTTAAATTTTTCATTCTACTTTCAGGGCTTCTGTAATAAAGTATTCTCAAACTAAACTCTTTTCATTTTTAACTAACACTGATAACTCCTGTACATAGCTAACACATTAAGACCAACACAGGGCTTTTAAACTATAACCCACACTCTATTAAAAACGAAATGTTTCCTTTCCCCACTGCTCTCCTGCTCTTTTCCTCTTCTCTCTTTCACTCTTTACTATCAGTCTCTCCTACATGGGGATAATATTGTCATCTCATGGTAATATAATATAACAAGTGACACCTTTACTAACAACAGTGACATACAAAACAGTGACTCAGGCCATCAGCTAAACAGATGGTCTGCATGTATAACTACTACAGTCACTGGTTACCCACACAGCACTGCCTGGTGCCAGCACAACACTAAATACAGCAGTTATCCTAACACACACACAAATATCAACCATTGACTTGTTATTAATTCTGACTTTTAGAACACTACGTTAGGTCTTTAGTTCAGATAAACGTTGCACACACACACACACACACACACACACACACACACACACACACACACACACACACACTTGTTACTGAGTACTTTTACACTGTGGTAGTGCTACTTCTGCTTCTGTAATAGATGTGAATACTTCTGTTTTGTAGTCAGTTTGTAGTCCTTTTACAGCTAACTGTCTCCATCTAGTGGCGGAAATATGTTCTTCTCTGGCAGGAAGTGACGCAATCAAAACAATAAACGTGCGGGGCTTTGTGAAAGAAACGAGCGCTCTCACAATGTCTTATTTAAAATAATAATTATTTTTCTGCCACTACAGCAAGCCGCAATTGTTCGTACAGCGTTTCACCACGGTCACGTCATTCAGGTAAGAGCTTTTCAGCTAGCTGGCAGGCTAGCGGCTAACTAGCTTTCCTCAGTGAGCGTCAGATTGTTAGTTAGCATGTTAGCATGTGTAGCCGCTGTGTTTGGGGCATCTTTAGTTCAGAGCGTACAAGAAGACGAGCTCTGAGCGTGTAGGGTTTCTGAGCAGTAACATTTTGTGTACAGCAGATAAAGGGACCGTTTGTGACTCATCCTAAAGATGAGCTAACGTTTGGGATCAGTTTAGTTCGCAGCACCCGTTTACTCAAACTATCCCCGTTGTGTAATCAGTTCCGTCCCTCCCCACAGATTTGGGCGCTAATGGCAGCCTCGTTACCGCAGAAGCCGGGGATGGCAGGACTACCCCCCCAGCAGCAGCCTCACCTGCCCCCCAGTGCTGCCTCAGCTCCAGGTCAGCAGCCCATGCCCCCTCAGGGAGCCCTGAGGGAAATCTCCCCGGTGTTCCTCTGCCGGATCGGACAGGAGACTGTCCAGGACATTGTCACCCGGACCATGGAGATTTTCCAGATCACACGAGCTACGCAGGTTAGACTGTAACTGAGCCCCCACCCCCCATCTATATGAGAGACCATACTATGTCGTGAATGTGTGGTATACAAATATCAGTATGTTTCATATGTCTCATGATCTGTATTGATCCAGTCCACAGAGTTACCATATTATTAGGTTCATCTTTACAGTCTAATGTAATCTAATACAACAACCCAACAACAAATGATTGGCCTGTGACGTCTGTTAACAATCAGTGAGTCTGAAATAAATCCTTTTCATTATTCAGAGATTATTAAAAAGAAACATCTTAACTCTAGGTAGAGTTAGGATGTAACCTTAAAAGTAAAAACTTTGAATAATTTGTGTATTATTTATTATATTATGTTGACATTTTATCTGTGTGTGTGTGTGTGTGTGTGTGTGTGTGTGTGTGTGTGTATGTATATATATATATATATATATATATATATATATATATATATATATATGTGTGTGTGTGTGTGTGTGTGTGTGTGTGTGTGTGTGTGTGTGTGTATATATATATATATATATATATATATATATATATATGTATATATGTGTGTGTGTATATGTATATATATGTGTGTGTATATATATATGTGTGTGTGTGTATATATGTATATATATGTGTGTGTGTATATGTATATATATATATGTGTGTGTATATATGTGTGTGTGTGTGTGTGTGTGTGTGTGTGTGTATATATGTATATATATATGTGTGTGTGTGTGTGTGTATATATGTATACATATATATATACGTACCTGTTTTTTTTGTCTGTATAGTAGCATTCCTTCTGGGCGCCACAGTAACTTCAGTCTGACACGAATGACAGATGTAATCCAGTTCAAAATATAAAAATTAATTAGTATAGAAATTAATATAAAAAGAAAAGAAAACAAATTACAGTCCGTCACACGTTAGAAAAACTTTATGCTCCCTTGCCTGCCGCAGCTCTAAACATCAGTCACTGTGCACATGACTACCAAAATAAAGGTCCAATATTCAATTTCATCAGGGAATGATAATACGTTTGTTTTTAAATGTTTTATCATTGTTTTCCTGTTATGCACATGAAATATCATGAAATTATACATTCTGCATCATATTTAAATTGACTTAAATTCACATCTTATGGCTCTTACCGTCTGAACAACAACAAAAAAATCCAGGAATAATAGTTTCTATGATAAAAGCAGCAAATGTTCACATTGACCCTTCAAATGTTTGAATGGAATCTTTCATTGAAGCTGTTTTAGATTACGTGTTTTAGTTTTTAGGGTTCCTTAGTCGTCTGTCAGTCTGGATTTGTCCCGTCCTCGTCTCCAGCATATCTGCTCGGCATGCTTGTCAGCATCTGTCTTAAGTCATCCATCCATCTCCACCTGATCTGTGTCTCTAATTGTATCTCACTGTCTTTCTCACTGTCTAACTCACCTCTTCCAGCTTGTCCTTGTCCATTAAGCTGAGTGAGGTTTTTTTTCCGGCACTGGAAACTCCACATCAGGACCACAGATTCAAAAATTGCATAGTTATGCATTTTACTTGGGACTGGCACATTGCCATCTACATGTTCTTATATCTAATACACTATAAAAACAAAGGCAAGGAGAAAGTCAGGACAGTGCCTCACAGTATAAACCGTTTACTTACAAGAAAACATGAAAGAAAAAGCATATATTGTCTTGAAGTCTACAAACTAGTATTTATCTGCACAATGCACAATCTGCCATCTGAATTTAAAAATATAAGGTAATGAGAGATGCTGTGTGTCTTTGCTGTAGCTTCCTAATGGTGTGACCCAGAGCCAGGCGATGTACCAGGACCGGTTTGGGAAGCTCCAGGAACACCTGCGGCAGCTCGCCCTGCTGTTCAGAAAACTGCGGCTCCTGTACGAGCGCTGCGTGGAGATGACCTCTGATCTGCAGGAGGGGCCAGCAGAGGTCAGGAAGGAGCCCGAAGGTTCCACTTAGATATTCGTTTAGTTTAATATTCATCTAGAGTTCAATGAAATAAACGATAAATCAGAATTAAAACACATAAGAACAAAACTGGAAATTACTTTTACTCTTGCTGTCTAGTGCGTTCATAGACTGAAGGGAAAAACTGTGTATTGTGTCCTCAGCTTCTGCCGTATGTCGGGGAGGAGCTGGCTTCTGTCAAAGTGGAGCCCTGCAGTCCTGCTGTGAACCAGGAGAGAAGAGAAGTTCTGGAGGTGTGTTCCTGTTTTCTTTTTGTCACAGTTACTTTACACTTATCATCAGCACTGCTAAGTGACAGTATACTTCCCTGTGCTGGTGTCAGACTGCAGTACAATTAGTAGTTAACCTGCAGCAAACTCTGGAAATAAGTAAAATACATTCTGTAGAGTAATCCAATTTTTGGAATATGTTTCATATTTTCAGATATTTAAGTTCTGTAAATGAAAACATCAAGATCTTTTTACCACTCACAGTTCAAGCACATGAGTTCATTCATGTATGTAGTTCCTCATGAGCCATCAGAAATGTACAAGAATGAACAATGACTCATGCAAGAACACAACGTTAAATACAACCAAAGTGTTGAAAGTGTTCCCCCTTTCCTGATTTGATTTGCATGTTTGTCATGCTTAAGTGTTTCAGATCAAACAGATTTAAATATTAGATAAAGATAACCCATGTAAACACAAAATGTAGTTTTAAATGAAGGTTTTTATTATTAAGGGGAAAAAAATCCAAACCTACATGGCCCTGTGTGAAAAAGTGATTGCCCCCTAAACCTAATACCTGGTTGGGCCACCCTTAGCGTTTGCGATAACTGGAAATGAGTCTTTTACAGTGCTGTGGAGGAATGTTGGCCCACTCCCACGTTTGAGCATAAACCGCCTTTTTAAGGTCATGCCACAGCATCTCAATCAGATTCAGGTCGGGACATTGACTAGGCCACTCCAAAGTCTTCATTTTGTTTTTCTTCTTCAGCCATTCAGAGGTGGACTAGCTGGTGTGTTTTGGATCATTGTTCTGCTGCAGAACACAGGTGCGCTTTAGCTTGAGGTCACGAACAGGTGGCTGGACATTCTCCTCTAGGATTTTTTGGTAGACAGCAGAATTCATGGTTTCATTTACCACAGCAAGTCTTCCAGGTCCTGAAGCAGCAAAACAGCCCCAGACCATCACACGACCCAAAAAGTTCAACTTTTGTCTCATCAGTCCACTGAGTATTTTCCCAAAAGTCTTGGGGGTCATCAAAATGCTTTCTAGCAAAACTGAGACGAGGCATTATGTTCTTTTTGCTCAGCAGTGGTTTTCATCTTGGAACTCTGCCATGCAGGCCATCTTTGCTCAGTCTCTTTCTTATGGTGGAGTCATGAACACTGACCTTAACTAGGGCAAGTGAGGCCTGCAGTTCTTTGGATGTTGTTCTGGGGTATTTTGTGACCTTGGATGAGTCGTCGCTGCACTCTTGGGGCAATTTTGGTTGGCCGGCAACTCCTGGGAAGGTTCACCCCTGTCCCATGTTTTCATCATTTGTGGATAATGGCTCTCACTGTGGTTCGCTGGAGTCCCAAAGCTTTAGAAATGGCTTTGTAACCTTTTCCAGACTGATAGATCTCAATTACTTTCTTTCTCATTTGTTCCTGAATTTCTTTGGATCGCAGCTCCTATTTATTGTGTTTACTTGTGTTATCTTTGTCTGATATTTAAATGTGTTTGATCTGAAACACTGAACAGTGACAAACATGCAAAAAAATAAGAAATCAGGAAGGGGGCAAACTCTTTTTCACACAACTGTATCATTCAGGTACTTTGAGTTATTCTAGCAGTTCATGTCTTCACAGGTAAGTCAAAGGAGCACAGTACTGCACCTGTATTGTGTAATTAAAGTGTTGTAACAATGATTAACGTCTTCATGACTTCATGTCTGTGTCCTTTGAATTCACCATTATTGATGTACCCTTACTGTTAAGTCTTAACAATCATTTCAATTCCCAACACTGCTGCAATGAATTCAGTAAAACTCCTATATTGTCACTCGGGTCTCTGCCTGGCAGCTCAGGATGGTTTATTTATTTCTTATTTTTGCTATTGTTGCTTGTTCCTGTGGGCTTCTAATGAGGCTTTTCAAGAACACTGAGCAAGACAAAATATTGTGCTTTCAGTCAGAAAGTCCCCTGAAATGCCTCTAGGTGGCAGTACTGACCCAGGTGAAGAAACACCCCTCACGGTGTGGGTGAAATGCAGAAACTCTGCTTAATGAGCAGAATGGAGAGGATTTTCTTTTTGAATGTACAATATTCATTCCTCTCAATCATCACTTTGTTTCACTATGTGTGTACACTGTACTATGTGTACAGTGTCTGAATCTGCAGAAGCCGCCCTGCGTTTGTTCAGTATGTTTTTGGGCGTCAACCATTGGTCAGTAGTTGCGTAGCCCCCAGCCAATAACAGCATGCAGGGTGTGATACTCTGTTTAAAAAAATTTAGCCATCAGGTGCCAGATCATAAGCAAGCATCTAAGAGGAGGCTGCGATGGCATGGAGCCTGTGGAGAGAGGCCGGCATTGAATGTTGTTTTTACAAACTGCAGCTGACAAATTGTACTCGCTCTGCCTTTAAATGAACACTCACAATCATGTTTCTGTAAACACCGGGGCCAATATTCCACAGGGATGAAGATTTCAGGTAGATTCAGAAGTTGCCACCAGGCAGCCAGTGGCAAAACAGTAGGAAACACAGCCTGAGGCTGCTGAATAGTTTGTTTTATTGACAACATTAGTGGCACACCGGGGAAAAGCCTGCTATTCCTTACTCCATAATAATCAGAAATAATCCCCAATTATTGATGAATATTTCTTATGAGTAAACTAGGTTTATGCTTTGATTGCTTAATATTGTAAGGAGGGTAAATGCTGGAGCTCTGGCTCAGGTGTTTTAAGGAGTCTCACTGATGGACGTCATGTGTCTTGTGGTACACCTGCAGAAGGTACGTCAGAAGAACCAGGAGATGAAGATTCTGATGGATCAGATGAGGAACCTGCTGTGGGACATCAACGCCATGCTGACGCTGAGGAAATGATTGTTCTTCTAGATTGAGTCTCTTTTAAAGAGACCCCTCCTTCCACAGAAGTTAAGACTGCATAAAGGGAACAAGCAGGTGAAACGAGGGACTTTCCACTTTGGTACACCTCCTTTGTGCTGACACTTCATCACTGAACTCACAATTCACTCACAGCTCACCCAAGACTGTCTGCTGTTCATTATGTATTATAATGGCGTTGTTGAGGGGAAAACTATTAATAAGATAGGATGAAATAATAAGCTTGTGTCAACCTGATACACTCCGGCTCCAAGAACCTTCTGTTTGTACAAGGCAGCTGACATCCCAGTTTCTGTTTGCCAAGTGTCTACAACTGTTATTTTGTCACTCTGTGTTTATTCAAAGAAGTTCTGGACTCCTGTTTTCATACTGTTAAAATGAGTTGAAACCTGTTACACCTCAGGTGAGACCAAACAAACAAACGTTTGCTTAAACACTGTATTATTGGTGTTTTGGCCCCCAGGCGCTGCCTCCACACCCGACAGGCTTGAATTCATTGCAGTAATTCTTCCAGAAAGCACAGGAGCAGATCTTAAGCACTTTGTTTACAATAGGAACAATTGCCCTTATTACGCTCCGTCAGTTGTAAAACACTATGGGTTCAGAATCCAAATTAGCCCTTTGGCAGCTATGTATCTCAGGTGCTTTGTACGTATGTGTGTGTGTGGGGAGGTATGTGTGCATGTGCTTAATGAGATTAGCTTCCTGAGTGCTAGACAGCACACCTGTTTACCCTGAGGGTGTCAAGACTCGCTTGCCTGTGACTTTATTTTTGTACTGTGGGATAAAGGTAGGCCTGCTGGGTCATTTGTGTTTTGTATAAAATAAACCTTTTTTTTTTTAAACATTTTTTGAACATATTGGTTGTAGTTGTGTTTCTAAATACAGGGTTGGCCAGCTCACACTTTGCAGTGTGTGTTCCATTGTGTCAGCTCCAACAACCCTGAGGGCTGGCGTGGGAACGCATGATCTCCTTGACAATGGGGGTGATGTATAAATGCATCAAGGCATATCCACCACAACGACGTACATTCTGACCCTCAGCCTGTGTGTTTATCTATCTTTACACACCAACAGCTCATCACTGGAGTGCTCCTACACTGCAACACGACATCAAAAGCGATCCCCGGCTCACAGAAACACACACACACACACACACACACACACACACACACACACACACACACACGTTGCGTGATCGAGCAGTTTGTGATTGTTGTATATATGAAGTAATTTCATAGAAAATGGAATCAGTTTATATGACTGATTTAAGGCGAAACAGAGTCAAATTGATTAATTGAGAAAATGAAATTTGATAACTAACATTAAAATTGTAATTGAAGTCAATATTGTGTCGTATGAAGGCAGATTGAATAATGAGATGACAGGGATTTTTTCACTGCCTTCTGACATTTCATAGAATAAACATTTATTATATTTCAGTGAATAACTGTTGGATAATTACTGTATTGATTAGCTGCAGTTCTAGTTTACACTGATGGACTTATTTAAAGGATGTTCAGTTATGTATACAGGACCAGCATAAATACAGCTCTCTCTTCATAATCATCAAATCAACAGTTATTCTACTTTTTCATGTTTTACAAGACAATCTTTAATTTTACCTGATTATCTCTGTTGTATTTCTCGGAGGTGTAGTTACAGGATCCAAATCTGGTCAGTTACTGTTCGCCTCACTGACATGTTTTTACTATTTCACTATCCTAAAACGCGCCATGAAGAAAAATATGTTCTGGATTTCTTTGAAGAGACGGTGTGTGCCAAGAAGGGGGAAAAAAATTCTCTGCAGAGCCACGGGTTTGCATTTATAAATCATTTTATTGGTTTTACAGTTAGCATTTTGATGTGAAATGATCTGTTTCCACGGCAACAGTCCCTGCACAGTAACGCTGAGACACACATTGACAGCGGGAGTGCATGGCACCAATACCAGTCCCTTGGGTGCTGCTGGCGCGAGATACCAATTCCCTTTTCATTGTCACAGCAATAGCACTGTTGACATCTGAAGTGTTCACACACGTTCCTGTTTTTGCTGTCCAATAGATATTGTCCTTTCTCAGTGAGAGGCGCAGTCACAGGGACTCTGTCAATGCCCCTAAATGTCCTCTGTTGTCTTACCAGACTGATGGAGGTAGGAGAATCATTTGAAGCTCCTTTCAAACTTTCATAGGCCCCGTCTTCTTCATATTTATATGTATATAGTCCAGAACAGTCCGCCAGGGTCTGTCTGCTGATTGTACTTTGTCCATGTCACAAATGGATGGCGCTGCCACTCTGTCCACATCCCACACAGTCTTCAGTATCCCATTGGCTGTCTGTTGACTGTCCACCACTGATTGGTCCATTTGGCTGTCCACTAGACCAGACCTCGATGCTTCCCGGTCTTTCTGTTCTGCTGGTCCGTCATTTTCACGCTCTCTCCAGGTCTTTGTACTTCTTGCGCAGGACAGACACTTGATCCTTGAAGAGCACGGGGTCCAGGCGAAACTGAGAGTGGACCAGAGGCATGTAGCCAAACCAGTTGGCGAAGGTGTTGATACACTCCTGCCGCTGGTTGAAGTGCTCCGGGTTGGCCCAGGGGACGCTCTTTATACCCTGGAAGGTAGAACAAGACACAGTCATTCACCATCCAGTACTCACCTGACAGCACTGAACACGAGAGAAAGACTGATGGCTGCCTACCTGTGGACTGGGCAGCTCTTTGTACTGCTTCCTCTGGGCCACTTTGATTGGTGGCAGGTGGGTTACAGCAGAGACCAGGAAGTTCATCAGGATGTCTTCACAATTGGAGGTGCGATCCACTAGAGTCCGCAGAGACTGGGGCAGGTAGTGGGAGAACAGGTAGTGGTAGTACCTGTATTGGGATGAGAGCTTCAGTAGCCTGTAGTCACTTCAAATAACGTAACTCTGAGATCACAGGTTCAGTTTGTCCATGGCAGTGAAACACAAAGCAGCACATGAGCCACATGGGGACCAAGATTTTGGCACTGGATGCATTTTGTTTTCAGTTTGTAGTAAGAGTAGTACTTATTAGCTCTTCATATGCAGATAGATGGAGTGCATTAATGCAACATAGTCAGTAGACTCTACGTTAATGTAACATGTAGAACCGGTGGTAGAACTGGTTTTTAGTTGCAGCAATTGAAAAAAATATATTTACAGGATCATAGTCACTTTTCAGACGTGTGCCTCATAAAGTCATAAAAAGTTGGCTGTAAAGAAGAATAGCTGTTATTTTCTCACCTATTCCTTTTGCAAGAATATTTTGTCACATCTGTCATCAGAGAGCAAAACCCGATGTTCTGTTTCACTATTATTAGTCTCTTATCACAGTTGCCTGTTGTACTTGCGCTCACAGTACAGTAAACGTATTTAGAGACGCACATCTAAAAAAAAACTATATCACACAAAATAAAAAGACAGTTTCTCACAGGAGGAGGCCAGCAGCTCCTGTGTGGTAACATCTACACAAAAGAGTAGCTGCTGTGATGTATGTTGATGATATGTATCTGGGACAAGTTAACCATTTCACCACCGGTGGGATTTGATATTTATAGTGCACAACAAACTGAACCCCTGTGAAACACCATGCACGTTCTCCATCCCTTCACTTTCTTAGACTGGATATTTTAGTGCAGAGTTTAGCGTTACATTTGTCAAACTGACTTCTTCAAATATGTTTTGTGCGCAGGAGCTAAAATGAATCGCAATTAACTAAAAGTTGATGCAATTCATTCTGGGAAGTTGCTGCTTGATTTTGTCACCATTGTTGCAAAGCAGCCCCACTGTGGAAAAGCTTTCACATCACTTTAACAATATAATATACAGCACGTAATTGGATCAGACTAAATTCAGGGCTCCCACAGTGAGAAAGGCACATTCTAACTGACTACTCATTGCCATTCTCTGCGTAAGTGGTGAAACGGGCATTTGAGGTAATGCAGACAGACCAAAGATTCAAATTAGCATGGCAAAAATGTGTTCTCACAAAAATGCCTATTTGTCTGAAAACGTGTGATTTCACCGTCTGCGGAGCAATTCCATTCATATTGTATGAGAAGTGACATCCATCTGCTGCACAGTTCGGATTCAGGCTTTTCGAATGAATCAAACTGCTTGAAGTAATCCCTGAGTAATTCACCCTCTCCTTTTCTTTTCTCTCGCCTACACATACACATAATTATCCTTGATGCTACCTCATTCTGTTTGATTGTGCCGTTATGCTTTTCATGTTAGGATTCGTGTCATTATGCTTGCTGCAGTTCACGGAGCTGTCCCTTTGCTTTCAGCTGTTGATCTCAATCCATTTTGATCTCAGTTGCATAATCAATGTCGTGTCTGTAAGTCTAAATTTAGGTGTCACAGTCTATGCATGCACACCTGTTACAAGTTAATATTACTGTGGGACAATATTAAAAAACACATGTAGGTCTAAATGGCATTTGGTGTTTTCCCACCACTTTGGTTCAGATTGAAATTGTGAAGATTGTGCAGACGTTCATGCTTTCCAGATTATGAAACCTGATGACTTTACATCAGGTTGACATTTCAGGTTTGTGTGAAAAAAAAAAACATTGGATGGATTGCAGTGAAATCTAGTACAGGCGTTCATGTTCCCCAGAGGATAATTTATATATAACTTTGGGCTGACTTTATTCACCAAACACCTGCAAAACTAAAGACAAGCAGCCATTTGCTACACTTAAGTGCTATTTACTCAATATTAGCATACCAACCTGAGGCTGTGAACATGGTAAACATTATACCTGCTAAACATGAGCAATTTAGCATGCTGAACTTTGCATTCAGCTCAAAGAACCACTGACAGGACTGCTGTCTACAGCACAGCTTTTTCATGCTCTTAGATAATAAGAAGAGGCAAAACATTCATAAACTAAATATATGCAGCTCTAAATGAATTTTTGTCTGCTCCAGTCTGTTGGTGTACCTGTGGTAGAAGGCAGCTCCAGTCAGGATGATGGAGTAGTCGTTGGTCCATTTGGAGGTGTAGCCCCAGGCATGCTTTAGGGGATCCCAGAAGTGGCTCCTGGGAGGGTAGCCCACGATCCGCTCAGGGAAGCTCCAGCCACACCAAGAAGGCAAAGTTCACCTACAAGTGCAGACATGGAACACTTAGACAGCGCTCCAACTTTTTCAGAAATACTGATTTCTGTGTGTGTGCGTGTGTGTGTGTATGTGTGTGTGTTTTTATTAATAACACACGTAGACACACACCTCACTGGTCAGCAGGACTGTATCCTCGTCCAAACTCAGCACTGCTTCTGTCTCTATGGCAACATGAGGTAGGAACCGACTGGTGGTCTGAGAGAAATACAGCAGTAAATCTTAGTTCTTGCACTGTAGGCTACATGTTGTCGGGCCTGTGCTTCGAGAGATTATGAGAATGAATGAGAGACGATCACGTTACAGTAAATCATGCTGAGTGACTGAGATGAGTGAATCACTATAGATGTTGCCCTGGAAGTCAAAAAAAGACAAGACAGTGAAAGGAAGAAATATCGTGAGCCACTGACATTTATGAAAGCAAACGCCACACGGATCAGTGGACATGTCAGACATACATGGATGAGAAGAAAGACAGAAAAATATATATCAAGCCAGAGTAACAGAGATAAAGTGAGTGAGAGAGAGACATAAACAGACTGGACAAGTGACAGTTTGTCAAGCTGTCAGTCAGGCATCAGCACGAGTTCAGTGTGAGTTTTGACTGGCACTGGTCCTCACCTTCCTCCTGCCGTCTGTCACAGTGAGGGGGACGGGCATGGGAGGCCATTTGCTTCGATTGGGCGGCGGCTTCTCGCTGTTCCAGAGAATGATTATCTAGAGCAGCAGGGGAAGGACATTTTTCAGAACACATTCACAGAAAGACGCATTAGACTGTTAAAAAGCTGCTGCAGCAGGGTCAGCAAAGTAAACCCTTTAGTGTGGAAGAGTGCATGTGTGTCAAAACAGGATTTAAAAAATAATTTAGTTTGATCATAACTTACCTGCGAGCAGTATTTAGACTTGGAGACCACCTGAAGCAGCTTCATGATTGGCTGAGACTGGGAGACCAATGGGGTGACGGCATGGATGACGGCCGTGAACTCTTGACCAGGACTGACCCCTGAGCACAGTCATGAAAAAATAATATAAGGGTAAGAGAGGCTGTATAACCTGTTTGAATATTTATAAGGTTCTCCTTTTTACAACAAACATATTATATAATCTGTGTCAGTCCACCAAGGATTGTCAGAATAATTAGCATTTTTAGTGACCCCCATATAGACTGTACCACATTTTCTAAAATTGAAAAATGAACACAATGTGGTTTTAAACGGATAAATAAATAATAACAAACCTTATTTGTACTTTAGCATGATTGCATCTCGCTGACATATTAGTCTCATCACCATTGTGTGTGATCAAGATTTGCATGTCGTGCAAAAATTCAAATGAAGTGTGTGTTTACCTAAACCCAGGTAGTAGAAAGGGAAATGTGCGAGGTGAGTGGAGTACTCTGGTAGAACCAGCAGACCTCCTGGCAGGGAGTTCCACATGTACTTGTTCCTCGATATGTGAGAGAACACGCGGTCCTTAATGATCTGTGGAGGGAAATAATGGCTGGTGAGTAGACAGAACATGCTCACTTTTATTGTAAAGTGACCCAAACCCCTTTAGTCCAAGCCGGTGGATGAGTCTTGAGAGCTGACACACTTGTGTTTGCATATTCCAGCAATCCCATATGATGTACTTCCTATTTTACGCCAACAGGAGGTGTCCACGCAGCGGCATCACCAGCATCACTGCTCTCCAGCCCTCTGCCTCACTGACCTCAGGCTGACTGCACAGCTGTCTCCCGTGGGGAGAGGTCCCCCTCTGCATGCTGTATGTATATAAGCAGCTTATCACCAACCTCCAGAACCTCTCCATTATTATCTCCAGCATAAATCCCCAGCAGCAAATACATAGGGGCTTCCAGACTTGCTTTTGTAAACATCAGAGTCGAAAGCCTAGCACTCATCGTGTGATTTAAAAAAAAAAGAAGATTTTTTCATATTTCAGAGGGGTTAAATCTGTTGTTTCCCCACATCTTTGTGCTAATATTGACACTATGCTGCTCATCTAAAGAGGATGTTATTTCTTCTAATGCAGAAACTCCTAACCCTGGGGCTAACCTTCAGATGACATTCTCTTAGCATCTACCTTTGAAGCTCATTTCTTCCCAGCTTGTTCAAAGTAATAAAACCAAACATGGACAGATATGTGAGCTACATTGGCTGTTAGGACTCAGCAAGGTAAGATGTAGCAGGTTGAGACTGATATTTACAATGTGATGATATATCATTTCTATAGGTTAGGGGATTTCTGTGAGACTTCAGGCAGATCGGATGTGGACTGCCTCGGTTCCCTAGACCTAAAGTGCAACACAGAGCTGAGATAGTAAAAGAGTAGAAATGTATGGCATGGGCCAGGATCCAACCCCATAATCATAACGATAGAAGGGTTTGCTTCAGATGTTGGAGAGCTCTTCTGAAAGAGGACTGATGATAGCGCGCAGGCAGTAAACCGCAGAGAGGTAGCAACTGTGGCTGTGTGTTCGACAGAAAACCTGTGTTTACAGCAGGGACCTCTTTTTGTAGATGTTTTCACTGGATGCTGCTGCACATTCCTCAACAGAATTGTATGGTAGGAGTATTCAGGAGTTTTAAAACATTTCAATTAGGTTTCTAACCGACACTCAGCAGCCAAGAGGAACATTACACAGTGTCCATAATAGAGATGTAGACTTGATATGATACAGTCTGTACAGACTTATGACTGGAGTCAAGATCAGCATTTAAAATCTGTTTGGCAGGCAGATATAATATCAGCAAACTGTTTTGACCTTGGGAAACAGAAATCTAAATCTAAAATGGCGGAAGCTGGATCGCAGCTTATCCACTTTTATTGAAACGCCCCTGTCGTGGTGGACACCGCTCCACAAAAGAGAAAAGGTGTTAAATAGTTATTATAAAGGAGTCAGTGCTCATCTTTTTTCTTGAATATTTTAATATCTTATTGTCCCGTTTGTAATAGAACTAAAATGTTTGCTAACCCAGTTAGTTAATGCTACAGTCAAGCAATGTGGGGAGAATAGAAAGAAGAGGAAAAACATCCTGTAAGAGTTAGCCTGACTGCTGCTCCACAGTTTGGGAATAGTATTGGAATCGATTGTGGGGGTATTATTATTTTATTGTAATGTAGCTGCCGGCAACTGTGACATTTCAGCCATTTTGCCACAGCTTTGTTGACTTCAGTTCATCAAATGGGAGATGTTGTAGCTCACATAAATTCCAGATATCTCCGACTAGGCTGCCGTAAACATTTTTTATAACTTTGTTGCTCTTATGTATTTTGAATAAACTGTGAATTTAGGATCCAGCCCCACCCGTGACCCTGATAATGGATGGATGGACCAACAAAAACCAGCATGACAGTCCCTGTTAAATGATCAGGGTGCAGAGACCGCACAGTACAGGCAAAATAGAAAACTTGGGAATCTCTTGACTTACTAGTGGCAAGCTAGTATGTTAGAGGTTAGTTCACCAGCTGCAGCTGTTCACCAACTATCCCTGCGAGTAGTCATTAGGTCAACAAGCTTCTCGAACCACATATTTCATTTGGACACATTTCCTTCACTGCTTCATGTTGAGCTTGTTACGGCTGAGGCTGACCTCCAGTGTGGTGAGGACTATTTTGTCCACAGAGGAAAAGTAGGCTTCCCACAACATCTGGGTTCTCTGTCTGAGGGCCAGGACTCTCTCATTTCCTACTGCTCTCACTGTGGATGGCACCTGAGGACAAAAGACGGGAAGAGACGGTGACATGAAGACATTTTTCAAAGAAAAGAGAATTTGAAAGTTTTTAAAGCAAGTGTGGAAAAGAGAGAGAAGGAAATGGTATTTCAAAGCTATCTGATCTAAATCACATTAAGACTGCTTAATCTGCCCCCCTAAAAAAACATTTGACACACAGCTGATTTGGGATCTGTTGCTCAGATAATTAGAGCTTAATCAGTAAGAACTTCATTGGGGTTTTGAGTAAATCACCAAAATTGATTCAATCACTTAGAGAGTTAAGCTCAGCGGCTCAATCAATGCGGCCAAGTTGAACTGAGAGAAGTGTGAGCGGTTGACTCTTTTAAACGCTTTTGTCTGTACACAGCTTAACACATTTTTAAAAGTCGGGAGGCAGATAAACCTTTTTTAAATTCTTGTCCTTGATCTTTCAACCCCCTACATTGCACTACCCCACCTTACGCTGCATTTCTCTTTCTCCTCAGCCTTCCACTTTTTCTTTTTCTTTACACCAGAACATGTACGTCAGGAGCTAGCTTCAGCACTGTCCTAAGTTTGTCTGGAGTGTTCTTGCTCATCCTCTTCAGCAAAAGCCTCACACTCCTTACCCTCAGATCACAGGCAATGTCGATGTGCGTATTGAGTTTTGCAGGTGTGCAGGAATGCCACTGATGAGGTCAGCTCATTCAATTCAGTTCTGCCATAATTTGAAAATGTCTCTGCTCTGAGCTCTCGGGGGCTGGTTGCTGTTCATTAGCTGAATGCCAATTCGTGTCCTCTATTGGCCCAGATCGAAGTGGATCAATGCAGAGGAGACATGATGTAATTTGTGTGAGGGGGGAAAGATAAAGGTTGTAGCGGAGAGTGAGTCGGCTTTGCTTTCCCTTATTGTGTGTGTGTGTGTGTGTGTGTGTGTGTGTGTGTGTGTGTGTGTGTGTGTGTGTGTGTGTGTGTGTGTGTGTGTGTGTGTGTGTGTGTGTGTGTGTGTGTGTATGAGAGAAGAGGCACGGAGGATGAGCGAGTGAGAGCTTTTGAACTGAAGATGGATTAAGGCCTCGGTGGGTGTTTTTAATCTCAAAGGGCTCCAACCTGTAATCACACCATTTGATACAGGTAATAGAGAGCTGAAGTCGTGTCATCACGTCCAGGCTGGCCTCTGCTAGCTTCTGTAACTCAGTGCAATCTCTCATTCAGTTTTTCTTTCATCTGTCTCTAAGAGGTGTTTTCCAGAGCTTTACTTTCCATGTTCAACAAATCACTATCCACTATAGCAGCCGCTATCGCAAACTGACAACTTTGAAATTAGACTTTCACATACAAGGAATTTGCCTGCGTTTTTGTGCATAACAAACATTATATAGAAAATATGAGGAAGATAAAAAATCAAGTACTAGACGATGTAAATATGTGCACAGCTTGTTTTCATATGAAAAGAGCTGTGCAGTTTGTGCAGGAATGTGCAAAATGTTCACAGAATATTTAAATGAGCAAGGTATTTAGTGTTAATCTAACACAGTCAGTGTCAGAGGGCGCTCGGGTCTTGTTAATGAGGCCAGCTGCAAATGGGGAAAAAACTGTTCTTGTGGCATGACCGCAACCTCCTGCCAGAGGGGACTATCTACAGAAGTTTGTGTCCAGAGCATGGGGGGGGCGGCCACAATCTTACCCGAGTGCTCTCTTCTAAAGTCATTGTCCAACTTTGTTTCTTATTCCGACAGTATCTGTGTTCAACTTTGACAGCGTCCGAGCCCATCTGTGCGCACATCTGTGATGTTTAGCCTGTGAACATCTACAGCGTTTGAAATGACGTTGGTGCTAAAAAATATACATGTCAGATAGTTTGAAGTGGGCCACATAACCTGCACTTGAGTAAGCTTGTGTAATTTTAAATGATTAATGCAGTCAATGGGATTTTGAATGAGGTTTTCATACTCCACTTTGGTTACTCTATACCTGCTTTGTAGTCCTGCATGGTGGATTCTCAGTGATTATGCCCAACATAAAATCTCTTTATGCTCAGCACTGATGTAAGGAGGAAATAATGACCTGTGTTTAGTTATTATCTATGTGTTAGTTATATTAGTAGGCTCATGATTTATCAGTGTTTATTTAGCGTTATGAGTCAGGTAAAAATTGGATTTAAAAAATGACTCATACGTCTTCATTTTAATCTCTGACAACAAATGCTCACAGCAGCCACTCATGTTGTGTAACAGGATAGGAAGGTGTGTTCAGCAGTGCAGACAAATACCTGACACAAAGTTTAGGAGTGTAGGTCACCTGTGTTTTGGCAACACTCAGAGCTGTGTCACTGCAGCTATGTGTGTAAAACAGAAGAAAATAGACTTGCAGCATACAAATATGCTCAGGTCGCTGTTAAACACATGCAGGGCGAGTGAAACGCGAGCTGGTATGCAGCCCCTGTAGACAACAGTACCGTGCGTTGGTTGAAAATAGAAGCATATCTGTCAGACACACGTGGCCTCGCTCCTCCTGTGTAGACCAGCCTTTATTTGGGTTATGTGTCTCTCACTGTGGTGACTATCCATCCTCTGCTAGCTCCAGGTTTTTATTGATTCTTTGAATTTACTTTAATTAATCTGGTGCACAGTCAGCAACTTATTTGCATTTTTTGTCCATTCAGTTCTATTACTGGAAGCATCTTAGGAGGTCTGCTCAGCACAACATGACCTCATTTATTGTTACACCCCAACTTTTGGCTCCATGCCAACATAAAAAAACAGAGTGAAATTTGCTCTTACTCCATTTTATTAAAGAGCAAAAAGCCATACAAATCATAAATATTGATCCTTACATATAGAAACCATAAAGCAGTTCACTGATAAAAATGTCCCTCGTTGTGGTTTCTATGTGCTGTTGGATTGCTGCCGGTGGTGATGGCACAAAGTACAGTACTGGGCCATTGCTGTACTTTCAGAAATGACTTTGGCCCTGGACTCCCTAATGGTCATCAGGCTGTCCTGAGTGCCTCTGTTTCTTACCTGTAGCAGTAATCGCTCATCTCCCTCAATGACCGCCTGGTTCCACTGGATGACATCAGAAAACGGCAACTCCCAGCCGTTACTCAGCAGCACCGGGATGCATGCCGCCTGCACACAGATATATTAGTATTTAGAAAGTCTTAGAGAGACAGAGATGCTGATAAAACAACTGACTTGTGTACTACCAGCAGATCGGGAGATTAGCCCCGGTTCTTGACCCTGTGCCGTTCAGGATCATGAATAAGCAACATAAATAACGTTCATATTCAGAATAAACCTACCTGCTGTGTAAATCGCCTGCAACTGAACAGGGTCGGCCTACGCTGCTATCTTTTAACAGCTATCATAATGGTGGACGGCTTAATATTTTCTGAGGTTGTACGTGCTGTAAAAAGTTAAGCAACTCCATATATTTCACTTTAATGTGATCAGCTGCAGTTCGACCGGGTTCCTCCCTTGTTGCTGGTTCATCTTTGGCAGTAAACAACACAACATGACATACTGCAGCTGCATTGATATAACACAATCTGCCCAACTCAGCCCCAGCTGCTTGGCGCCGTGATATCCCAGCCTGAACAGATAATACGATCAGTTCTCTTGTGTGTAAATGTATGTGCAGCTGAGTAAGAATGTGTGTGTGTAAGAGCCCTATAGGGTGACTGCAATGAGTAACAACTCGGATCTCTCCATTCCCAGGAAGCTCTGTCACTCGTGCACAGATGTGGCTGACAGGGCCGGGTCTTGTGTACTAATTAGGTACAACCACCGAGGGGACATGTGCAAGGAGGTAGGTACACTGAGGGGAGAAGAGAGGGATGAAATGTAATGGGAAAAAAATAAGGAGGAAAGGATTGATGCGTGGAGGCATCAGGCTTTACTGAAATGGATTTTTGATGTTGCCTTATCCCCTCGTTCACTGACAGGTTTTTGATGGGTTTTGGTCCCCCCACGCCCTTGTCAGTTCTCCTTTTTTTCCCCCCATTTCTCTCTGCTGTACTCTCATCCCATCTTCCTCTCTTCCTCTTTTTACTCGCAGTGGTCTGAAGTGTTGATAGGTCTGCCCACCCCCCCAAATGTTTTCTAATTAAACCACCAGAGATCAGCAGCAACAGCAGCAGCAGCCGAAAATGGTGGAGATCAAACGCTCTCTCTCCGGCCCACCGGGGCTTCCGACGACGCTGCTGCATTTCATCTGAGAATAGACCTGCTGAAGGACACTTCAGCAAATAGGACAACTGGTATGTGTGTGTATATGTGTCAGAATCAGCCCCAGGTTACAACAAGGTCACACAAAGCTTCCCAGAGTGATAATCCAAGGCCTTTAAATCTGAAATGCAGCCTGGGGCTCGTCTGAGTCTTCCCCCCAAGAGATGAGGCACTCTGAGGCTGTTTCAAACATTTGGAGCCCTCCCTGCCTGGAGGTTAGGTCATATGAAAGCTTGTGTGCTGTGTAGTTGTTTTTGGTTTGTTTGCATTGGGTGATGAAGACGGTGAGGCTTTGAGTAAATGTGTATGTGGGGGAGTGTGCAAATGTGAGTCTGTGTGTATACTGGAAAGCTGGCAGTGAGTTTTTTACCGCACTGGTAATTGCCAGTTCTTTTGTGGGCTTGGCTAGCACCGAACTAAAAAAAATAAATAAACACGCAACCAAAGATTCTTGAAAAGTGCCTTGAATGGAAAAGAGACGGGACGACAGGACGAAGAGAGGACAAAGAAAGAAGACAGGAGGAGAAGAGGACCATGACTACTGCCTGCTGCCAAAGCCGAGTGGGCTGTGTGTGGACTTGTCCATTCAGCAGACATCAGCGGTGGGGCAGGCTGCCACTCCTGTGGATGCTTCCGGACCATTCATGCACACACACACACAGCCCCAGAGAGCAGTACTGCCAGGGAATATTGTAGCAGCCAGAGAGTTCAGTGTTTGGCGGATCTAAAAACAGCCACTACTGCTTCCTGCACTGGTGTGAGACTGTCGACCTGGGTGGCAGAGAGAGAACTACAGCAGAGCGACTGCTTTTAAAGCGCTCTCTCACTCCATCGCCTGCGGTTTCTTCATTGTTTGTGTACTTGCACATTTCACTGATGGACTTAAATGAACGATACCAGTGTTTGTATAAGTGTGTGCGTGTGCATCCGCGTGTGTTAATGGACCCGTTTTAGTTTAAAAGGCCTAGCAAATAGCAAATAAAGCCTTTATGGCTAGATCTGCACTCAGCACAACACAATGGTCTGGGGAAAACACTTGCAGATGTGACCATTAAGGTGTCAGTAACCAAAAAGACTACATAAACCACAGATCTGGAACATAAACATTCTGCATCCTGTGCACTTCCTTGTGGATTGAACTGTATACGAGCTGGATCTCATTGAATTTTAACTGTTTCCTGCAAGTGTAATTTGGGAAATGCTGCAGCTAATGTTTTGATGATCGCCGCATTAGCATGTACAGATTATAGCTGTTTGTTTATGGGGGCCTCAAAGAAACTGGAGAGTCCTCAAGTGCTCAGGCAGCATGAACGCGAGAATATAAAGCACTTGTCAGCGTTGTGTTACTATATTTGACACAGCATGACTGTGTGTAAGTGATTCATACCTGTTAACACATACAGTCATAATCATGTGCAGTGTACAGCAGATGTTTCAAACCTTTTGCACAGTTACATTAAATATGGACAAATGACCGTGCTGAACTGAAAACAATAACAGTGGAAGGGTTGATCATGGTCCACATGGGGTAAACATGAAAGTTATTCATTTACAAAGAACTACAGTGTGAAAGTGCCTATGGCTACAGGCTTTGGGAAACATAACATGAATGTACCTGTTCTGTCAGGGAGTTATTTTTTACTTATGATTTCAATCAACAAACTGCAGGATTCCTCAAAATGCAAGCAGAGAAAAATTCTTACATGACAATAAAAACGACAATTCCACCTCAGACATGTACTGTTGCATCAAGCTAGCAAACAGGGCGATGGCTTACCGTCTGTAGGTAGACGGCTCGGACTGTTGCAGCCCATGGTTGGTAGTTTATTAGCACGTGGCTCCAAATATGTTTGGAACATGAGGGTGTAGAGGAGCAGTGTGTAGCATGTAACGTAGTAGTAAAGTTACAGATTGGGGGGGGTATAAAGGCTCATTGTAAGGTAACACACACAGCACAATGATTCTGATGATTATTTTACACTAATACAAACATTTTGCATATTATATTCCACTTGCTGTATTCTGTAAACACAGCCATCTAAAATGTTACAGACCTTTCAAACAGAGGCTGGTGGTTTTACTGCAGCACAGTTCAGAAAATATAAACTTATACTGAACCTACAGAGTAACCAGTTCAACAGGAAGTCCTGGACATACTTCTTAACAAATTATTTTACATACTCTCCATCACAGTGTTTATCAGTTTAGAACAGTGTTTCTCAAACTTTTTCAGACCAAGGACCACTTTGTCAAAAAAAAAATTTTCAGGGACCACCTGACCCCGTCTTCAGCCACCTATCCATCATTGTTTCCCATCCTCTCCGTGCCTTGTTTTAGTTAAAGTTCACAGCTATTGCTGCTCTTTTCCTTGCTTTCTTTTCCTTACTTACTGACGTGACAGCGGAATGATTTTGTCTATAGGAGACGCCGTGGTTGCTTAGGCAACAATTTGGGCACTGCTAATTCAGATTTATCTTCATATATCCATTATACATATTTAAAAAAAATATTTGTCTGCATTTTTGTTCAGAGAACAAATTCGCTTTACACTTCAAATAATGTTAGGTAGGACTAGGGCTGATATGGCCTGTAACCAATATCTCGATATTTTTAAGCTATATCGCAATACACGATATATATTTCGATATTTTTGTTGTTGTTGTTTTGTATTGTTTATTTCTAATAAATATTGTCATTATTTCCATGATAGCATTGTAATTGCTCAGAATCAACGTAGAACAGTAGATTTACACTTGCTGTGAGACACACCTCTTTTATAGCATTTTAACACTTGTCATATTTTTTATGAATTTTTAATACATTTCATGATGTAAATATGAGCTTTAAAGCTCAATAGCTTCCAGGTCCTGTGACCTATTGGCTCAAAATCAGTGTAGAACAGTCGAGCTACACCTGCTATACGACACACACTCTTTTTATAGCATTTTAACACTTATATACTTACATATTTTTTATGAATTTTTAATATATTTCATAATGTACATATGAGCATTGAAGCAGTGCAGAATCATACTTGGCATATGAGACACTTTTTTAAATCAAATTTTAACCATTCTTCATATTTTATAAATAAACGTTTAATACATTTAACACCCACGTTTTATTTTGAAAACCGAAAGTGTCCACACGCTGCAGTAAGCTAGCGCTGACTTTCCAGTTTTTTAAAAGTGTTTGCCATAAAGTCGGCAGTAAGGGCGCACTTGAAAATATTGGAGCAGCTGACGTGACCACGCGAAAACGAGAGACGGCGTGACCGCAGCTGTTTTTCTTCAGAACCAAGTCGTCCGTCTCCATCTTCAATTACCTCACTTGGACTCTTGGCTTCACCTCTCCTCACTTGATACAGAAAGTACGCATGCGCGCAGGGGATGTTTCTGGGTGGGCGGGGCAGTGTGCTGCGTGCTGTGAGCAGCAGGAGTGAGTGACAGGCGAATCCCCGGAGAATTAAATGCCGACGGCTTAAAACATTTACGTGACAAGTACTCGATGGTCGCGATATAGTCATTTCATACATCTCACGGAGAACAAGCCGCGATATATCGAGTATCCCTAGGTAGGACTCCACAAACTTGTGTGGGAAATTCGAATATTTTAAGAGATCCTCTCACGGACCACTTGAGGTCGCTCGCGGACCACTAGTGGTCCGCGGACCACACTTTGAGTAACACTGGTTTAGAAGAAGTCATTGTACTCATCAGGTCTGCAGTATGAACCCTGCAGACCTCTTATGTCGGCTGGTTCTGGATTACTGACTGTTCTAGTCTAAACTGAACATTGTGCAGCTGTGGTTATCTCCTGTGCTGCTCACAAAGACTTGAAACAACGTTACTGCTTCCAAATCCAAGCTGTCTGATTTGATTGTATGAGCCATCATTAATGATGATCTTTATTACTGTACGCTTCTGTGTGCTTTTCCTGTTCTTCTGTTTTATTTCTGCTGTTGCTCATGGACCCTTTAAAGAACTTTGGGTGTGAAATGTTCTTCTTCTGACTTCTGCCTACAACCTTGTTTAATCTATCCATGCAACAATCAAAGTTACAATTGTCTGAAAAAACATCTATTACTATTATTTATTCAGAGTTTAATCGACACAAATGAAGTTAATCTGCTCCATCAGGGCTGTGTGGGTGCGGTTTGGTAAGATTTGATTGTCAGGCAACATAAGCAAACAACCTCACAAATGTTGCCATGCTTTGATTCACATGCTGTTAACACTGATTGGTGTTTGCTTGTACATTCTCCAACCGAGCCCCACCCACCTCAGAACACCACACAGAGAAACACAGTGTGAAAAACACTTGTACAGCATGGTCACGTGGCAAACAACACGTGAATAATCAATACTGCTGATGGTGTGTGGCACAGAGAATAATATTTATTTACCTGTAGTGACTCAAGGAAGCGAAAGGAGCCCAGGCGTCGACCTCGAGGCACCAGACAGAAGGTGGAGTTGTGGAGAAGCTCTTGGTAATCAAACCTAAAAGAGAGAAGAAAAGGGAAAATACATCTTAACCATATTTATATATTTCATTTAGTTTCAGGTGAATGTGAATACTCAATAAAAAGAATACAGGACTTAACAGAAAACATGAATTATGTACAGAGACACATAACTCCTGGAGAATTAGAGAAAGCATCTGCTTATTATTACACTTAATAATTATCTGTATGAATGTTTTCATGATCATGGATTTTACTCCAAATAGTATCCAAAGAAAGAAGGAAAGAAAGACCTCGAGCTGTGGTTATTTTAAAAAAGCTCGTGTCATGGCTCTTGTAATTAGTGAGACAGTCCAAAGTGAAGAATGACGCCTGTGAGAGCTGTTAGAGAAAATCAAAGCTTTAGATTGTGCAAGCGCTACACGAGGACGTATCCAGGGACCAGACCTCAAGCTCTGTTGGAGAGTTTAAAAATTGGTTCAGTAAGTTCTGTGGTTGGGAAGAGGGCATTTTTTAAAAACTCTAATTCTAACTGCGAAAATATATATTAGAAACAGAGAGATATGTGACCTGATCTGACTGCAAATATACAGCTTTCCATTCAGCTTCAGATATTTGAAATTCTTAACAATAGTGAGCCTCTGGTTGGCCAGAGCTGTGGAAATGCATACATTCATTTTTTTAGATTTAGAGTTTGGTGATTAATGTTTCTAGATATGAGACATTTTTGTGCACTGAAAAGTCAATCAATGTTAAAAGTGATTATAGGAATGCAAAAACAGCAAAAGCTGTCAGACTGCTATGTCAACAATCAATACATGGATCTGTGAAGATGGCAACAGAACAGCTCGAACTTCTGAAATTACTTGGTGATAGCAAACAGATCTAAAAGACACACGCTTCGTCTGATATAAGATATCCAACATCTGTCACACATAAAATAAGCCAGGATTTTTGTGGCTTTCATTTCTGATGTTTAGTCATAATGGCACAGATTATGAGCAGCAATAAATCTTTTTTTTTTCTCCCCCTGCACAGAAATGTTGGCACGACTACAGACAGCTACTGTATGTTGGAAAGTATATCCATCACTGCACTTAGAACTAAATACGCCATAATCTCTGTCCTCTATTGATTTGTGCCGTAGAAAAGAAGGCCTGAACTCATGCCAAAGTTAAAAATCCTGCTGAGTTCCACCACTCCATGCTAATATTTCACATTGGTGCTACGAGAAAGAAGCCACATGGAAACCTCTGCATCAATGCTCGCCTTCATCCGCTAAGTAGAATTCCAACGAACGTGTGGTGTAACGGTCCCACGGTAAAGAACTGCACGGTGGAGTAAACACACGGAGAAACAAACAGGGTCTTATTGGAAAGTACCCCCCCCACCCCCCCACCCCACCCCACAACTCTACTCCTTCTCATCACATCACCCCACAACACCTCCTCCTTGCTCTTATCCTGCTCTCTCCCAACGTTTCTGCATCCAGATTCCTGCTTGTTTACTTGCAGAGGGAATGTCAGTGTGAAATACGCCCATCATTAATCTTCCCCCTCGCTGAGTCGTTTATTTAACCCTCCATGAGTGACAAGACGCAGGCCTCCTTTGCTCCCTGGATGAGAAAATTGGGATTTCATTGCTGATGTTGGCATCATCTAACACTGCTACACTCAAGCCCTGGACATCAAGATCTTGAATGGATGTGTGTGTGTGTGTGTGTGTGTGTGTGTGTGTGTGTGTGTGTGTGTGTGTGTGTGTGTGTGTGTGTGTGTGTGTGTGTGTGTGAGCGCATACTCAATATGAATGTGTCAAAACACACAGACACACACAAACTGACTAGCATCAGTTTACTGAAAGGCACCGTTGTTTGCTCCGATACTCCACCTGTTGATAGAGCTTTGCCATTGCCACCATCGTCGTGCGCATATGCGCACGCGTGTGTGTGTGTGTGTGTGTGCGCGCGTGTAATGCATCTGAAGAAATATATATCTTCAGCATTGGAGGATTGATGCACATTTGAAAGCAATCTCTGAGCGAAAATATCCGTCATGGCGGTTAAAGAGATTTACACGATGTATTTCTGAGGGATTTGGTGTCCAAATCTTGTTCTGAGCTCAGGATTTAGGTAAACACATCAATTTAGCTCTGCTATGAGTTAATGCATTGGAATATTGCATCTGTAAGGCTGTGCAACTCATCTTGTGTATTCGTGACTAAATAAATGCGTAACTGAGTGTGTTGCATTACAAAGTATATTGATATTTACTCCTCCTTGTGTACACTGTGTTCGGTCATGTTGCTGTGAGAATACATTCATATGTTCCTGGTTAAGCTGTGTGTGTGCACATATATATCTAATGTGAGGCAATAGGACCCTGTGTATGTTGTAAATGTAGTGAGACTGAGCTGGTTAGCCTGACCCACTTCTCTCTCTCTGCTCTCCTGCTGTCTGTGTGTGTTTGTTCGTGCATTTGCATCAGTGTGTGTGTGTTTGACGATGCAGAACTAGCAGTCACAGCTCGTGCATGAAATCGTGTGTGTCTGTCTGCGAACCAGCAGTCTAGCCAGCCAGTCTGCCAGCTGCTGTCCTTTAATGAGGGACTGTACTTTAATGCAGAGAACAAGTAAATCATTTAACAGCACTTGATTTCCAACAACAAACAACCAAGGACTGCCGCACCTCTCCATATTTCCTTCTCTTCGTCTCTCCTGCTCTTTGTCTCAGCGCCATGTGTTTGTTGTTGTCTGTCATTCAGATTCTCGGGAAAACATAAAAACGTTGCAGTGTAGGTTTGGTATGATGCATATGGATATGAATGCATTGCCACATGTCTGCGTATGTGTGTGGTAAAGCATCGACCTGCACACATTAGGGTCGAGTCAGTCAGGAGAAAATCCACTAACAGTTCTTTTCAAGAGAAATGTCAAGAATTTGCAGCCTAGTATTATTTTCTCAGGTTTTAAAATATCCATCTCTGAAATTCCTGACACCGTGTCAATATGGTGGAGGTAAATGAACAGTCTTTAAAATGAATGAATGTGACTAAAGCCTTCAAACAGTTCACGACTGTCTCCTAATCATTTCATTTAATTTCAATTCTTCACCATTGTCCAGATCAAGCCACGGTTGATCATGGAGAATTAATCTTGAAAATGTATTGTGATGAAACACATTTTTTAGGAATTGCTGTTTTTGTCAAATCCAGTGAATGAATTTCATCACATTAACAAAAACGCATAAAAAAATCCATAAAGAAGT